>QJPP01001066.1:232500-763072 GCA_003996215.1 Jaltomata sinuosa | reverse complement strand
AGAGAGAGAGAGAGAGAGAGAGAGAGAGAGAGAGAGAGAGAGAGAGAGAGAGAGAGAGAATGGACAAAAACCACTATTTCAAATTCCCTTTATCCTAATTAGCTGCCCTAATTTCAGCCTTAAAATCTCCTTTATCTTCTGATCCTATATTAGTCACTAGATAATCTCAACTACTTTTTAAAACCTTCTTAATTGTAACCATTAAATATGATGAATGATGCATAATATCAGAAACTTCCCAAGATTATTGAATACCCCACAAAGATCAAGAAAACACTAACCAAAGAAGGATTAAAGGTCAAAAATGGATATTAACATCCTAATTACTTGGATTTTTAGATTATGGTATGCCCCACAAGTTCAAAAAATCAACATAGACCAAAGAAATGATCAAAGGTCAACGCACATTTGACACCCTACTTGAACATGTGTAACATAATAGGATTCCAACATAATAAACATCTCTTTTCACTTTGTCTCATATTTTTTGTTATTACAAATGATCTATTTAGCTTCCAAAAACAAAAATTTCCCTCTTTTTTCTAACCATAATCATGAATTCAGACCAATTTGGTCAAGAAATAATGTTTTGTTCCTTTCTTCCTGGGGACATTGTCATCGAAATCCTCTCGAGACTTCTAGTAAAGTCGTTGTCACGATTCAAATCCGTATCAAAACCCTTTTGTTCTTTAATCAAGAACCCTAATTTTATCTCCAAACATCTCGCGAAAATTACACAAGAAAAACCTCCCCATCTCCTACTTATGGGTCGTCATCACAAAACTCTTGAAGTCACGTTACGTTTAATTAACTCTCTAACCATACCTCGCGATGTCATCCCCCCTCCTCTACATTTCGATGTTCTATTTGGTGTGACATGTGAAAAAACACGTATTGTAGGGTCCGCGAATGGCTTAGTTTGCTTGAATTTAATCAACCATAATGGCGTTGCGATTGTTATATGGAATCCAGCTACTAACACGTTCAAGCCAGTCCCAAAATCACCAAATGTGTCAACCCTAGGTAAACTCACAGTAACGGATTTAGGGTTTGGTTATCACCCTAGGAACGACGATTACATGATCGTTAGACTTTTGAACATTGCTACGTCTAGGAGGAAGTACGAGGTTGAAGTCTACACGTTGAGTACGAATTCCTGGAGAAAATTAGCTAGTGATGGACGCGTTTTGCTAGTGATACGACCATTCTGGAAGCCAATGGCACCCGGGATGATCGTTGTAAAAGGCGTTGCATATTGGGTAGGTGTTGAAGTTAGAAATGAAGAAATGTGTAGTGTTGTTGTTTCTTTGGAAATGAATAGTGAGGAGTTGAATTTTATTTTGCCACCAATTGAACATCATGGCATTGTGGTTGACCTAAGGGAAGCAATAACCCTAAGACTTTTCAACTTAAATGAATCATTAGCTTTGATTTATTCAACAAATCTAGATAAAGTTGATATATGGATGAATAATGGATTTGATTTATGGGTACTAAATGAAAACATAAACACTTGGAGTAGAAGGTTTAAAGTTGAACCTATTCAAGGGTTTTTATTAGAAGCGGGATTTTGGGAGAATTCTAAGGCATTGGTTGCACAAGAGAGGAATGAAATGTGTTATGATGAAAATGGAGAATATGTTTATACAAAAGGTGAGACAAATTTATATTTGTATGATGTTTTAAATGGAGATTTTGAGATTATTGAAAACCATGAGCTACGTGTACCATTTCAAGGTTATAGTTATTTGGAGAGCTTAGTGGATGTGAATGGAGGAGTTGATGTTACAAAGCAGGTTGATTTGTCTAAGTTTTTGGATTTTGATCCTTTACTTTTTTGAGTACCCAAATTTATTTTCCGATTAGCAGAATGCATGCTTGGCCTCCTGCGCTGGAAGCGAGATTCGAAAGATGAGCTTATGGCGGTTAGCTTTTAGCAATAAATAATAGGCATTAAAGGCGATAGCTTCGATGAGCTGGGACGTGGAAGTCGGTTCTTCAAGAAATATGAATACTTTATGGTAGGACCATTTTTTGGCGTTGAATCGATCATAAAGAACAAGTTGTTCCAGCTTCGGGGAAAAAATTCATGTTCCAATTTTAAACACAAACTACTACTCTCCTTTTCTTTTTAAAGAGTAATTTTTTTGATTTCCCACTCGGTGTCTGGTACCCACATTGGAGCTGCACATCCGAATTCAAGCATTGCAGGAGCCATTTATGGGCGCGGCGCTCTAAATAGGATCTTTTTTCTTTACCAAAGGCTCGAAACGGAGACCTATATGGTTAAGGTAGAGGGATCCCAACCATCTCATCACAATTGATGTTGGTTCCAAAAGTATTTCTAACAGAAAACACTTTTCAAAATTAGAAGATTCCAGAAGCTTGAACAAGCATATTATTTTAGTTTAATTGGTAAAATTAAGATTTTATGGACCTTGACGATTTCACTTAATATTTACCTTACACTAATGTAATTTAGTTTCTAATTATTAGATTTGTTAAAGAAAAGGATACGTTGTATTTGCATAGTTGTTGTATTAAGAATTACTATTCTATTTCTCTATATGAAAAGAGAGAAGGTAGTTCAATTGTAATTTTTTTTAAAGTCGAAAATATGTTGAAGTTTCAAATTTCATGATTGATTCGTGGAGTTCAAATTCTAGAAATAATTCATAGTGTTCAATGTTTAAATTGTGGTAAAAGTTTTTTGGAATTCTCATTTTTGTATAATTACCGAAAAATAACTGAATCATATCCGTATCGAAAAAAATCAAAATGGGCTGAAAGTCTAAAACTGTTTTAAAAAAGGGAAACTTACATAGATATGCTATAGTTTTAATATATATTGCAGAGAACAATTCATAAAACATATAGTATGTACAAGTTTTATTCATGGATAATACATTTATCACAAACTTTAATACTCATATAATACATTGTACTCCCAATTTCATACCAAACAAGCATAATGCATTTTAAAACACTTATAATACATCTATATTATATGCATATTTCACTTTTAATACATAGTGTAGATTTATCATAGTATTGCTATATATTGCTATAAATGATAATAAATAAAAAATATCGTTAAAACAGTAATTATTTATTTAAAAGTACTCACCCAAGTAAGGAATCCAATTTTAATAATAATTTTAATCCAATAAACTCACCAAAAAATAAGTATAATATAATTTTAAAAAATAACCCGTCGAACCGTACCATTCACATCGTAAGTTTGGTCACCAGTAATTAATGGGATAGAAAACTTAAAATAATAATCAAACTCTCTTTTTGAAAAAAGCAGCATGTAATATACGTAATTCTATCAACTTTAACGTTATAAGAAGGGTGTCATGTCAAAATTGGACCAACCTTTTCCCTCTTCTCCACCATATATCCATCTTTAACCAATATACTAGCAAAATATCTTAAAAGGTAATTACAAATAGTAACTATTTATAATGATAAATTAGTAATTAAGATAAATAATTTTTTACTTACACTATCAGTGTCTATATATACAAGATAAATCCATATGCGCATGCCGAAAACTATATATTTTCAATATTTGAATTGATCATATTTTCGATATATATATATATATATATATATATAAATATTATACATTTTGTGGTGGAGCTAAAAGGTTACATACGGATTCACCCAAATCAATAATTTTAATTCAAACTTTATATTTATTTAAAAAATCTACTAACTATATATAAAAGTTAAAAATTTGAAACTCGTAAAGTTTAAATTCTGACGGACTCATGCTTACACTTTCTTAATATTTATTGGCTGTGCTCATTCTAAGTCTCCTTTGATTAATGTCAAGCATAAAGTACCAATATTTAATTTTTTCTTCAAGAAGAGATAACGAGTACTAATCACAAAGTAACAACTTTTTAAGAGAAATCTTCTTACTGAAGTACGAGTAGTAATTATCAGTAGTTCTGGCTTCTTTTTCTTTTGGTTCAATTAAAGTTCCCTAAGATAAAGCAAAATATATATGGTATTATATACTTATTCTTGAAGGAGACTCTTGGAGCAACGATAAATAAAGTCTCCGTGTAAGCTATAGGTCACGAGTTTAAGATGTGGAAACAGTTACTAATGCTTGCATTAAGGTAGACTGTCTACGTTACACTCTTTGAGGTGCGTCTCTTTCCTGAACCCTGTGTAAACGCCGGATACTTTGTACATCGTACTGTCCCTTTTTTATATACTTATTCAAAAGGCTCCTTAATTTTGTATTTTTGAGCTTCACTACGCGTCTTGGCCATGTGATTCAAAAGCAATTTAATCCAAAAGAAAAGCATGCAGACATATAAGTTTTCTATACATACATATATATATATATATATATTACTAAAAACATTTTAGAAAAGTAATTTTGTAGGAAAATTGAATGTTAATTTGGAGAGTATTAATTTGAAGGCGTATTGTGAAACATATCTCAGTTTTCTTTCGTGAATTCCAGAAACAAAATTATGATTTTTAACCCAAATGGGCTTTATCAGTAGTTCTACTATACATGGTACTAAAAGTTTCATTTTCATCAGGCCAATTTCTTCAGTGTATCGATAGTGTATACTTTGATCATGTATGTTGGTAAACTAGACGGTCAAAGGGTACATTTACTCAAATTTTCTTATATATAATTCGTAGAAAAATTGTTAATGGTATGAGGCTATTTAAAATAACCATGTGAGCTTGACTGAAGACGGACAATGTCACATCATATATATTTCGAGTATTTTTGGGTTCATTTTAGCCTAAAACTACCATGTTGTTGGGGGTGACTTTTAACAAGTGTAACTTTCATAAACAACAACTAACTAATGAGAACTTAATGAGGCCTCCATATCAATAATTTATTTAATTACAATTAGTATCAACACTTTCTATACCGACTGTATTTCGCGGTATATAAATACAAATACAAGCATACAAATATAAATAGAGTAATCTCGGCACACAAATACAAATTCGTTAGAGTAATCTCGGCATACAGATACAAATCAGTAAAATCTCTACATACAAATACAAATCTGTATTATATATTTTGTGGAATCTCAACATACAAATGAAAATACATGCTTATAAATACAAATACAGTTCATACAAATACAAATAGTAATAGTTTTAAACCCTAGATCTGTTGTGTAATATAATTGAATTAAACTGTTATTATGTAGCGTAATTAGACATGAATATTTGGTAGATTATGTAATTTTTTCTTTTAATAACAGTTGGTTTAATTGTGATTATTCAGAGATGAATCTTATAAATAGTACATCTATATGTATGGGTGATATTTGTTTGTGTGCGCTTAATTAATTTAAAAAAAGTTGTTTACTTTCATTCAAACACTCCTTTTTGTAGCTTCCAGCAGGAGTACTACTATACTCTCTTTATTACTACTTTTTTTCATTCAAACAACCTTTGTATGTCTTTTTAGGCCACCAAAGAGAGGGGAGGGAGTTTATAAAGCTTTTTTGACTATATGAAATATGCCATATATATTAGGTTGATCCCCTTGAAAGAAGATAAAATTTCTTTCAGCTTTTTGGACCATTTAATTTACTACTACTATCTAGTAAAGTTTCTGTTTTTTTATACTTTTACTTTCCCTCAATGGTACTCTTCACCAAGATAACTCCAATGAGCCAAGGTCCCAGGGCAGTAGTCCAGGATTTTTGGTAAGGGGTCCGTAAAATAAAAATATAATGTTTGGGATTTGAATTTGGAATTTCAAGCTGAATTTTGAACCCCCTAAATCACTGAGCCAACCTCTAATCTTGTGTTGATCAGGGAATTCAGAATCTATATATACATAAAAATAAAAAATTATCTTATATATATAATGTAAATATTTGTCGAGGGAATTCGAGTGAACACCCTCGCAAGACCCAAGATCCCCTGGTCCAGGGGCCAAAAAAAAAAAAAAGAGAGATAAAATGGCTTTCATGCATACTGTATTACTTGCATGAAATTAGAAGCCATGAAGTTGCCAGGCTTTTTTGCTTTATATTTCTCTTTTTGGAGTACATTTTACATTTTACACCTTTCTATATTTGAAAACTCTTTAAATTTCTCATTTTAGCTCTAATGGCATTCACTTATAGTCAACATAAATTGCATTATAACATGTTAAAACTACATATTCTAAAGATATTTTAGTATGTGATCACAAATTAAAGTCTTTTTTTAAAAAAAAACAAACAAACTCTATACCTAGTATTTTCTTTAAAACTCTATACCTAGTACTATACTTAAATATAGAAACTATTTTTTTTAAATTTCAATTAATAAGAAAAGCAAAACACATACTCCTTCCGTTTTAATTTGTTTGACGTACTTTTCTTTTTAATCTGTTTAAAAAAGAATGCATCTTTTCCTTTTTAGTAAATCTTCAATTCTAACTTTCACGTGACATGTTTAAAACCAGTGTTTTAAAAGGCGGGGCGTAAGACGAGGCGTTTTACTTAGCACGGTTCGAGACGTAAGCCCCGGGGTATTGGGGTGTAAGCCCCATGGATCTTTAATTTTTAATTTATAATATAGTAAAATACTATAATAACTCAAAAATTATAAAAAAATACATTAACAGTTTTCAAAAAATTAAAACATGATTAAAGAAACTCATAGAAAATAAAACTTCTAACGTCATTTTACAAGTAGAAATAATACAATGATATAAAAGCTATTATAAGATTCAAATCAACTCTAAGATTTTAACTCCAAACAATAAAAGAATCACAATTTCTTAGAATATATGACTATACTATGTAATTTACCTCCCAAAAAAGAAATAACTAATAAACTATTAGTATTATAATTTAAACATCACTCCTTCATGAATAAAAAAAATGCTTTCAAATAATTACAAAATAATAAAATATGATAATTTTGAGACATAGGAACCAAAAACATGGAGACCAATGACAAGTGAAGATGTAAAATTTGGCTATGTGTATTAAAAAAAATGTTAAGTGATATTCACCTTTCGGCATTCTCAAATAGCAAATAAGTAATTAGTTTTCTCAACTTTATTATTTCTATTGATGAAAAAAACTACTAAACATCATTCATTTATTGAAGAATTATGAGGATCAACAATGTTGACTAAGAAATTTGACACATAATTGGGTAGAACTGTTAGGCGAGCCCTGAGCGTTGGGCGTTAGACGTATTTGGGGCGTATGCTCGGGTGCTTAGGGCGTAAGCCTCACAGGACTTAAGCCCCACAGGACTTAAGCCCCACACGTAAGCCCCGATGCATTTTGCCAGTGCCTCTCTCCGGGGCGAGCCCCGAGACGAGCCTCAAGATTGCCTTTTAAAATACTGTTTAAAATCACAAAACTAAAGGATATTTTGGTACATTAGACATATTTTTAATTTAAAATTACAAAATTCAAAAGTCTTTTTTTATTTTATCAAACTTTATGTGAAGGTAAAACATGTCAATCAATTTGGAACGATGGGAGTAGTAGATTGAAAGAAGGAATAATATTCTCTGATTTGTAAAGATGGCTCAAACAAAGAGGAACAAGGGCTAGGTGGTTGGAATTTGGAGACATTCCATACTGATGACAAGGTCAATTTATGTCAAGTCATTTGAAATGCTAACATTCTTATGGGGACCCCAATATATACACAAACATTCTTTGGGTTTTCTTGAGATCCCACAAGTCACTCTCAAAAGGTATGTACCAAAAAGCCCACAAAAAAGGAAAAAGAGAACTACATAGAAGGGCTTTGGGTTTGGGGGGTTTTGGGGTGGGGTGGGGTGGGTGGATGGGGGGTGGGGGAGTTTATATATTCAAACAAAAAAAAATAAAAAGAAAGAAAAGGTAAAAATTTCACGGGTATCTTATTTGGACTTTGCTATTTAAGTTGTACTATTTTTTTTTTGCACGTCCGATTAATTTCATATATCGGTGTCTGAAGCTACGTCATCATATGACTGAAATTCATATAAAAATGGCTGAACAACTTCAGGAAAAATACTTGAACTTCAGACAATATAACTGAATTCAGTCATATGGCTGATGTTCACGCAAAACTGATTGAATTTCAGACAAAAATGATTGGCTTTAGTCATATATACATGAACTTTAGCCATATAAAACTTAAGATATTTTTTTGAATTTAGGCTTCTAATATTATTTCAAAGTGGATAAATTACTTATAAATTTGTACACAGTACGAATATGACTTGAATGGTGGTATTGAAATCGGGTATCCGTGCACTTCAACCATAGAAAATGGGATCTTTATACAAATAGCGGGAAGAAATCACTATTTACTTTTCCTAATTAATATATACATTCATACATCAATTATATAAAGTTATACACATATGATATATGGAGTATATATTCATCAGTTATTTTAAGCTTAAGCGATTGAATGAGTATCTATTTAGGTTAATTCTACGAAGAAAACCCCATTGTCTGAAGTACTTTATAGGGTTGGAGATTACTAAAAGCATTCTACCATAAATGATAAAGATAATTTTAGGGATTTATAGGAGGATCTCTTGTTAATTGTGTACAAGAAATTAAATGTATATAATACTATATATTTTATCTTAGTTTATTAATTTGTTGATTTTGTTTCTCTATTGGTTTTAGCAAAGGTATATGCGTTGGATTCGAAGTGGAATATTGCTCTACTTTATATGATATATCTCACGCTGAAAAAATAAGACCACTAACTTATGGTATGGTCCAAGATCATAAAAGTGAAAATCACCCCTACAAACTTTCTTATTCTTTTGGTTCACCCAATGTACTCGATTTTCAATCCGGCTAATTTATTTCACGTCGAAAAATTCTACTTTAGAGATAATGTACTCTCTATCAAAGACGATTTTATACTCATAGCTTGAATCAAAATCTCGATTAGCGAGTACGTATCCGCCCACCACAACTTGTCCATTTGGATTTTAAATCAATATCAAATTTAATACATATATGATTCAGAAATAATTACTTGTTAAACAGCGGTTGCTGAATGTTACTATTTGATCAGCTATGTTTTACTCAAAAGATTACATAAGTAAATAAGCAAATTACTGAAAGATGAAAGTAAAGACAAAAGTTTTAAATGGAGCCATATCTTAATTACAACAATAACATACCAAGTGAAATTCTACCAATTAGCTAGAGTTTTGGAAGGATAGAGTGTACGTATGCATTATCCCCACCTTTTCAAGGTAGATAGATTATTTTCGTAAAACCCTCGGCTCAAGTAAATCAAAACAGTAATTAAAAAAAAATACTAGTAAAGAAAAATATGACCATTAATAACAAAGCAGTACGAAACATATAGCAATGAACCATAATATCAACAATATCGATAAATAAATTCAGAATTTAAAAGTTATAACCTTATAGGTTTTGAACTCTAGACAGGGAATAAAAGGGCTTCAATTAATATAGTAATTGACTACTTATTACATGGACACATGTCTAATAATTTATGCATGGACATAGTTTCAATTCCCTCCCCAAAAATATCTATAGCTACACATTAACAATAGCCATAATATAGACCTAAATATCTACCAATTCAGCTTTCACTTGGTATGACATTTAAGAAAAAATGAAATTTTAAAAAAAATTATAAAATAGGTTATAAGTATTTTATGGCTATATAAAATCAGGAAATAAATCATATTCAAATATAAAAATATATTACTTTTTAAATAAACTAAAATATATTATTTTTTAAATAAACTAAAAAAAAAGTGTTATATAAAATGGAACAGAGATCGACTAATGTTTTTCAAAAAGTTAACATATAGATATATTTTGTAAAGCATTTTTCTTTTTGTAATTGATTATATTCTTTATTGCTTTTTAGAAGGGAGAGGTTTGGAGGAATTTCCGTCTTTTGAGTTAAAGTTATGTCTATACTCTATACTCTACCTAGTTTCAATTTAGTCCACTTTCTACCTTTTCCTCTAGATGCATGTCAAAAATGTGATAAAAATTTATTTATATCGAGTGTTTACACCAAATCAATAAACGCATATCATGTGTATGAATATACATAACATTATTCAACAAACCGTAAGTTACGTCTGATGTAAATTAAACACCCAATACGAATTGAATAAGTATTTACCAATATGATGTATACAAGAAAAAATTAAACAAAATATCCATTAAATTAAATTTCTTACCCAAAAAATAACCCAAACTGGCCATTCGGCTACACTATTTACCGGCGAAGTGTAGGTGGGACTGTTTTTCTTTTTTATCACTGGATGCATCTGTTAAGCCAAACTTGTATCTTCTGAATCAGTTTTTGCGTACATCTTTTTATTTTTATTTTTGCTTGAATCAACTGCTGCAAATTATAAGTATTGAATTAATATTGTGTATATATATAATTATACATTATATATATATAATTTATACATTACATATACATGCGGTCATTTTTGTTAAAATTATTTTTTGTCAAATTGAGGTATGATCAAAGATCAAGATTTTGCTGTATGTATAGATGCGTTGATATATATCCAATAGTATAGTACTATATATCAGCTTTGATGAATTATAAATAGCTAAAGACTATATTTTAGTATAATATAATAATTGCATGAAAGGGAGAGTTCCACTTCCACATTCCATAGTCCTAAAAGTAGATTTAATTTGTTGGTATACACATATATTCTACTAAATAAAGAACAGAGGTAAAGCTGAATTGCCTTTAGTATTGGTACAATTCCTCCTCCTTGTCAGCACATGCATTCCACTTTTCCACTACATATTTTCCTTTCAACCCCAAAATTTTGCCTCTCTTACAAGAAAAGAACAGCCTCACTTTAAAAGAAAATGCGAAAAAAAAACTCTCTCCCTTCGATTTATGTGTTACTCTTTCCTGTCTATCTCAAAATAAATATCATACTTTTTTACTTAGAAATACTTTTACTCTAAATAAGATGATTTATAGGAACACGCTTGTTTTACACTACATATTTTGAAAGTTTTTTTTTTCTTAAATTTTTTGTGTTCAGTCAAACACTGCCACATAAATTGAAATCGAGTGATGAGTATACATATAAGAAACCCCCCACCCCCCTATATTAATTCCACTATGTTCTTCTCTCTCTCTCTCTCTATACAATCCTAGAATAGAGATTTCTTCTTTAGTGTAACTTCCCAAAGACTTCTTACTAGGGTTTTCTTGAGTTCTTAGATCTCTTCTTGATCAATTCCACTCAAACACAACACAATTTTTCTCTAGCTAGTTTCTTTCTAACTTAGTACACATGAAACCAAGATTATTATTTTCACTTCCTTAATCCTACAATTCTTATTCCTACTTTTTTCATCCTTCTTTCAAACTGAATAATTCATCATACACAAAACATGAGAACAGGAGGCTGCACAATACAACAAGCTCTAACAACAGAAGCATCAAGTGTTGTTAAACAAGCTGTTACACTAGCGAAACGTCGCGGCCATGCCCAAGTAACACCTCTCCATGTAGCAAACACCATGCTCTCATCAAATGGCATCTTCAAAACAGCTTGCCTTCAATCTCATTCACATCCTCTCCAATGCAAAGCCCTAGAGCTTTGCTTCAACGTCGCGCTCAATCGCCTCCCTGCTTCCTCCTCTTCTACTAGCCCCATGTTATTAGGCCATGGTCAACACCAATATCAATATCAACATCATCATTCTCAGTATCCTTCTATTTCTAACGCGCTTGTTGCTGCCTTCAAGCGAGCCCAAGCCCACCAAAGGCGGGGCTCGCTTGAGAATCAGCAACAACCTCTTCTAGCTGTGAAAATAGAGCTTGAACAACTCATCATTTCTATATTAGATGATCCTAGTGTTAGTAGAGTCATGAGGGAAGCTGGTTTTGATAGTACTCAAGTTAAAAACAATGTTGAACAAGTTGTTTCTTTAGAACTTTGCTCTCAAAATCCTAAAGAAATTGACCATGACAAAGGGTCCCACAAAAAAATTAGTCATGTTTGTCATGTTAAAGATGAGGATGTGATGAGTGTAGTGGAAAGTTTAATGAACAAAAATAGGAAAAATATTATTTTGGTTAGTGAAAGTATTGATAATTTAGAAGGTGTGATTAAAGGGGTGATGAATAAAGTTGAAATAAAAGATGTGCCTGATGATTTGAAGGAAATTAAGTTCATAAGTTTACCACTTTTGAGTTTTGGTAATATCCAAAGAGAAGAAGTCGACCAAAGAATAGGAGAGTTGACTTGTCTTATTAAGAGTTTAGTGAAAAAAGGAGTTGTTTTGTACTTGGGTGATCTTAAATGGGTTGCTGATTATAGAGCTAATTATGGGGAAAGGAGAATTATTAGCTATTATTGTTCTGTGGAGCACATGATTATGGAAATTGGGAGATTGGTGTGTAGTTTTTGTGAAGATGAGAAATTTTGGCTTGTGGGAATTGCAACTTTTCAGAGTTATATGAGATGTAAAAGTGGTAACAATTCATTGGAATCTGTTTGGGGTTTGCATCCTGTTACTGTACCTGGTGGAAGTTTGGGCCTCAGTCTCAACCCTGACAGGTAAAACAGTTTAATTTTTTGTACTGTCGTAGTTACGTTACCTTATTGAAAGGATAATCTTATCAGACATAATCTTGATATCATGCGTATTAAAAAAAAAAGTTGTTTTGACATTCTTTTCAATTGGAGTCTTGATTGTACTAGGCATTTGAATAATATTTTGGTGATGTTGAAGTTATTAAGTTTTGTGAATAAAAATCAATATTTCACTTGAATCCAAAGCTATACTGCTCAAGCTCTCCAAAATGTCGTCGGATTCATGTCAGATCCTCAAAAAATGTAGTACTATTTTTGAAGAATTCGACGCGCACTCAGCGATATTTTTGAAGAGTTCGAGCAACATAGATTGAAAGACTGATAGAAGCTAGAGTTCTTGGAATTCTTTTGATAAAGTGAGAAACTCAATGATTTTGTGGTGAAACAAGGAAAGAAAAAGAACAAAAGCAACACTCTCTTTAGTTTATTACATTTATAGTAGTATTCCTCAAAAGCTAGTTTTTTCTTGCATTTTTTTTTAATTTCTTATTAGCAATGTTTGTATAAACTCATATAGTTCATTTTTTCTTTGTGGATTTTCTAAACAGTGATACACAAATTGAACTTAGAAGTAAGACATTTGAAGGTGAATTTTCATGTGGAGAGGAGAAGCTACAATTGTCAAATCTACCTTCATGGCTTAAAGATGAGAGGCCAAAAAAACACTATACTACTTCTAATCATCATGATCAGGTTATTTTCCAATCTTTTATTAGCTTTCCATATATCCAACGTTATTCGGACTCTTCAAAAAATGCCGATGAATGCATGTCAGACCCTTCAAAAATAGTGCATGTGTGGCAATATTTTAGGGGAGTCAGAGCAACGTATCAAAGAAAATTCCTTCTTCTTTTCCTTTCTCTTTTTTCAAGAAAACTAACTTTTTCTTTTCCCAATTCAGAACTGTGTATCAGTCAAAGATTTGCACAAGAAGTGGAACACAACATGCCATAATTTGCCATTTTGGGCCAATAGAAAAACATGTGAGACAAATACAAGTACACCTAATTCTGCTTCTAATTCAAGTGATTTGATAATGGAGATGGAGTATTCTGTTCCAAAGTTTAATGAATTCAATTCTGAAAACTTGAACATTCTTTCCAATGCATTGGAAGAAATTGTCCCATGGCAAAAGGGAATTGTTATTCAAGAAATTGTTGCAACAATATTGCAATGCAGGTCTAGAATGATAAGAAGAAAAGAAAAAACACCAATCAATGAAGCAAAACAAGAATGTTGGCTATTTTTCCAAGGTCCTGATGTTCATGCCAAGGAGAAAATTGCAAGAGAATTGGCTAGTATTGTGTTTGGATCATACTCGAATTTCGTGTCGATTGGTCTAAGCAATTTTTGTTCTAATTTGAGGAACAAAAGGTCAAGAGATGAACAAATTTGGAGCTACATTGACAAATTTGCTCAGGCAGTTTCTTGTAATTCACATTGTGTGTTCTACTTGGAGGATTTGGAGGAAATTGACTATTATTCACTAAGGGGAATCAAGAAGGCTATTGAAAGAGGGACAATTAGTAATTCTTCAAGTGGTGAAGAAGTGAGTCTTGATGATGCTATTATTATTTTGAGTTGTGAGAATTTTTGTAATTCTAAGTCATCATCAAGAGCTTGTTCACCTAATGTGAAGCAAAAATTTGAAGATACAAGTGCACCGGACCATGGGCATAGTGGGAGTTTTAGTGCACCGAGCTGCCTAGCTACAAGGTCTAATTGTGTTTCTTTGGATTTGAATCTCTCTATTGATGATCAATATGGAAGTGGTGATCAAGATTTGTCAATTGATCATGATGATAATATTGGGCTTCTTCAAAGTGTTGACAGATGCATTTTTTTCCAAAATTCAAGAACTATAGTAGAATAGGATTTTTAGGATTTTTACATTATTATGTTGATGAGATGAATTACTTTATTTTCTTCACTTTTTCTTTTGTTGTTGTTTTTCTAATGTTCAAATAGTAGGTCAAAGAGTTCTGACCCCTCTTTTTTCTGTACTAAAGTTTTGTAAATAGAACTTCCAATACAATTCTTAGTGCTAGTTTTCTTCTCTTTATCCAAGATTCTTTTTGTTTCATTTTCTACCACAGCGATCTCAAAAATTTATATGTCAGTAGAAAATATGAAATACTCAAAAAAATAAAAAATTGTATAATATTAAATATTATTTAAGTAAAATGGTCAGTAAAGATTCATATATAACCGACCTCAGTTTAAGATGCATTAACAAAAATGAGTCCATGATTTAAATTAATTTAGTGAGTTCAATTTTTATGTTATTATTACCGTTGAACCCATGGTACTTTTCCGAAATTACAAGATTAAAATTTAGTATTTATTAAAATTTCATGTTAAAAATATTGCATTTGCGCAACTTTTGTTTAGATTATGTATTTGTATTAAAAAATTTATTAAATACATATAAATATTTAAGTACGAACCTACTAACTATGATAACTATGAATTCTGCGACAAGTTTCGAACCTATAAACTCTAAATTCTGGCTCCATCTCCGTCAAGTTCTTATCATATGAAATTTTTTTTTTTTAAAAAAGACTAAAGATATCACCACAATGCTGGGTATCATTATTATTGAATGATTTGAAAGATACAAACAATATTGTATCATCATCATCCTTTTCTATCTAGAAATGTTTATTGAACTTATAATGGAAGTGGACCCTCTCCATTACTGTTCTTGCCATGAATGATTCAAGCATATCACAATGAACAGAAAAAAGTAATAAAAATGTTATATGCTTCTAACTAGGTAGTACTATCTTTTATACAAAGACAATAATGAGACTTGAACCATACTCCTATTTACTTTGGGAACAATTAGTGTTGCATTATGACATTATCATGGTAAAGTCCATGTCTCATCACCTTTTACTCATTTAATGTATCAATTGAATTTCAATGATAAGACTTGACCGTAGTCAGTGAAAAGTGTCAAAATATTACACAGTTGAACCCTACTATAGATATTTTAATAATAGAAATTTTGTGTTAACTTTAGGTATGCGCGTATGTTTTCAACCTTTTCTTTTATATATCTATTTGATGTTTGAAATTTATTTTCAATCTAATTTAGATAAGCATCGCTTAGACCTCGTAAAAAACGGGTGATTTGAATAAAAGGAATATTTTTAAACTGCTATACAAATGTTCTCCTTAATTTTAACATTTATGCGGAAATGACCTTTTTAAGTTTAATGAAAAATTTCGGACTAAAATATCTTTAGTAAGTGACAGAGATGGTAAAGTGATGCCAACACAATTATGACATGCAAGTCATGATAAGTCTCTATGATTTTATGTTATACATTTAACCTAGATGTTTGGATTACTCACCTATCAATTCAAAACTATACAAATTAAGAAGTGTGTGACATGCAAAGCATGCCAAACACGCAAGATTTCATGTTATATTTAACTTAATTATTATATTAGGTTATTCACAAATTATATCAAATTGTCATACCGAATCGTTACAATTAATACGCGTAGTTATGAAAGGCATCGACTTATATTGTAGCATATGTAAAAATGGGGACAAAAAAAATTAACATAATCCCGTCGAGGTTCACCTTTAATTAAGAAAGAAAGAATGTAAACCATACCTCTTGGTGATTATAATATGACCATATACTAACACTTATAATGATATTTAGGATTTTTTTTCCCCCTCATTTTGCTTGATTTGAGCTGTGAGATTCTCTCTGTCTTTTGTGATAATCATTGGCATCTGAGGATAGTAAAATTCATGAAAAAAAGCAAAAAAGAGAAATTTAATTTCATCAAATCACCGACATTTTTTTTTCTTCCTTTTTTGTGATAATAGTGGTGTCCAGTTTGTGCCCACCTCAATTAATTTCACGAGATACTTACCACCTCTCATCAACAACATGCATTAGGTCCACCAAGACTAAGCATATGGAAAGAAATCACCTAGTAGATTAGGTCCACCAAGACTAAGCATATGGAAAGAAATCACCTAGTAGTTTATCTCTGCTGAAATTTGGACCTTGGGTGTTTTTTTTTTTTTTTCGTTTTCTAGACTTTGGGAAATAAAAGAAAAAGGGCAAGGTTTCCTTTTTTTCATTGAAATACAAATTTTGTTCAAAGACAACTTGCTCCAAATGAACTTTCCTTATGATTTTTTTTTTTTTTACAGATCAAAAGTAAAAGTATTGTTGTTTTCACCTTTGCCTTTTTTTTTCCCACTTCTTTTTTTTTCTCTTTCTTTGTTCAAAATTCCATGTTCTTTTACTTTTTTGTTGTTGTTAAATTTGCTTTATTTGCTTATATGGAAGCACAAATCAGAAAGCCAAGAGACTATAATTATGTTCTTGTAAGATTCTAAATGTAGTAGTCATAATCATTTTGTCTTAGGGATTAAGGAAAGCTTTTATTAAGAATAAAGAAAGCGATCGATTAACGCATCTGGGACGTTAATTCTGTTGGGATCGAAATCGAGAGGGCGTCATGCGGAAGCTATTAATTACAAACCATTAAGGCGATAAATCAGATGACAAAAAAAAGCATACTAAAAACACAATATTATTATATGATTTGGCCAATTGGCCTACATATTAAAAACTAAAACTAAAAAGCATAAAGACTTATTGGGAGAATAATCTCCTCCTAAACGAAACTCTCTAAACGACTACATTGTGGATGCTATTGTGTTTGATTTGAGAAGAGGGATCTTCAATTTATAGAAGTCTAAACTTCTCCTCCAAGAAACGGTTAACCAATTATGGAAGAGTTATCTTCCTACTAGGAAACCTTTTCCACCAAGAAAACCTTTTCAAGGTAAAACACAGTTATGGTATAATTCAGTAAAGTAGGAAATTCAGGGCAAACCCTAACAAATCTCCTCTTGGCCTGAATTTTCTGGCACAATAATCTTCATCATCTTCTTCTTCTTCACATCATCTTCATCACTGCTACTTTCCATGGTTAAAAATAAGATTTAAAATATTGTGGTTGAAAATGGTTTAAAAAATATTTTATTTTTATTTTTAAAGATGCAGCAACAAGTATGTTGAAAATATGGTTGAAACTTGAAACTCCTTCTCCACATGTAGTACTGGACAAAAATCTTCATTATCATCAAATTGGTTGTAACTTGATTTGAAACCGCCTTAAACCTGTCTTCAACCTCATTCAACCATCGGCTCATTGAACCCATTGAATCGTTGGATCGTTGGATCGTTGAACCCATTAGATTGTCAGGCTCTGATACCACTTGTTTGGGATCGAAATCGAGAGGGCGTCATGCGGAAGCTATTAATTACAAACCATTAAGGCGATAAATCAGATGACAAAGAAAAGCATACTAAAAACACAATATTATTATATGATTTGGCCAATTGGCCTACATATTAAAAACTAAAACTAAAAAGCATAAAGACTTATTGGGAGAATAATCTCCCCCTAAACGAAACTCTCTAAATGACTACATTGTGGATGCTATTGTGTTTGATTTGAGAAGAGGGATCTTCAATTTATAGAAGTCTAAACTTCTCCTCCAAGAAACGGTTAACCAATTATGGAAGAGTTATTTTCCTACTAGGAAACCTTTTCCACCAAGAAAACCTTTTCAAGGTAAAACACAGTTATGGTATAATTCAGTAAAGTAAGAAATTCAGGGCAAACCCTAACAAATTCCTGCCATAGTTATTTTTTGAGAGATTATATATTATCATAAGTTGAGTGAATTTATAGTATTAAAAAACAGTTTAGTGACTTTCATATTAGAAAAATATAAATTTGATGATTATTTGAGAAATTAACTAGCTCAAAGTTTCATACATGCATTTACAATATTGTATTTTGAGCCTATTTTAATTATTTTAAAAAATTAAAAAAATTCAAGAATAAATTATTTATATGAAGTCTGAAAACTAATCAAAGAAAAGAATAGTCTTCAAATCCTACACAATTCGAATTTGTTATTTCATTTAATAGATAAATAAGCATGTACTTGCTTATTAACAACGAGTTTAAGCCTTAAGGGTCACTATGTAAATAACTTGTGAACAGTTGAGCAACAGATGTTACTTTTGCTTACATGTGAGGCTAATTTTGTGCTCAACTGAGTAGGTTCACGAACTCTGATTTTATTACCTCAGACTTATTGCACTATTTAATTTTTTGATTTTATTGTTTCTTTTACATATACTTTAGTTATCCCTAATATTTTTAATGTCAGTACTTTTCTTTCTTCAATATTTTTATCATAACTTTTTACTCTCGCATCTTTTCTAAACCATGTTTAAAAAAAATAGAGGGTCTTTGTTCAAAAACAATCTCTTTACCTCACAAAAATAAAAATAATTAAAATCTGTTTACACCTACCTTTTTAGACTCCATTTATGATAAAATTAAGCAAAAACTTTTTAATTTTTTTTATTAAACGGCATAAAAAAATTATTCAAGATCATTCTTGTAAATCACTCCACAAAATGAGATACATAACATAGGAGTTATATGCAAAAGGAGGATTAACTTTTCCACTTTAATTTGTTAGAGAAGAAGAATTAACAAGAAAAGGAAAATCCAATAAATCTCAAAAGAATTAGCACTACTTTTCATGCTTTATGATTCGTTTTGAAAAAAAAAAGAATCATTTTTACTTACTTTAATTTGATCTTCGTAAATCCAACATTCTTATCTCTAGAAAGCATTATGTAAAAAGTTAATAGAATATTAGCAACGTGTTATTCCCAAAAAATATAATTTAAAATAATCCAAATTGATTAATTAAAAATGAGAGTTTCGAAAGAACAAAAGGTAGTAAAATTTTCCAAAGAAGAATCTCTTATAACTTTATGATGTGCTGTTTTTCCTTTTTCTTTTTTCTTGTTATTTTTTTTCTCTTTGGTGAACTTTAAAATAATATAAGTTTTATTGTGCCAAAAGCATAATCTCTATGTACTTTAAATTAAAAATCTATCACTATAAGAATGGAATTTGTCGGATAATACCCGGCTTTTGTAAAAGGCTCATGAAGTCTCAATTATCACTTCATGACTTTAAATAAAATAAAATTAAATTGATGTAAGAAAATAACAATATACGTATCTAATTTCTTCTGTTAACTTTTCTACGGCGGATTAGGAGAGATATGATTAGGAACAAAAAATTTTGAGACAAGATGGAAGTGATTTGAACATGTGATAGGAGATGCACAAAGTGAGAAGGTGCAAGAGATTGGCTACGGCGGGTATGAGGAGAGGTAAAGATACGCCAAAAAAGTATCAGAGAGAAGTAATTAGACATGAAATGACACATTTGCAGTCACCGAGGACACGACCCTAAATATGAGGATATATATGAAGGTCGAGAATTAGGATATAAAAGATTAGTAGGTGGTAGTCGAGCGATGTATAGTTTTCTGTATCAGATTATTATTATTATTATTATTATTATTATTATTATTATTATTATTATTATTATTATTATTATTATTATTATTATTATTATTATTATTATTATTATTATTATTATTATTATTATTATTATTACTACTACTACTACTACTACTTAGATACTATTTTTTTCTTTGATTTTATTATTACTTGTTATTTTCTTTGATTCGGTTATCATATTGTGTGTTATTGCTACTATTTTTTAATCCATTGTGTTAAGCATGACAACTTCATTGATGTATCTCCTTTTTCATCCTTGATTTTATTATGCTTTACTTGAGCCGAGTGTCTGTCGAAATAACCTTTCTAAGATTGCGTATACATTACTATTTTCAAACTCCACTTGTGAGATTACCCAGATATATTATTATTGTTTTTATGATGGAGGTGTCAAAGCTTTTTTTACACCACCAAGTTTTAAAGAAATATATAACAACATGCGACGATCTATAATAAGCTTAAATTGGTAATTTCTTAAAAAATGAAACAAATAATCTGTTATAATAACTAGTATATTAAAATTATAAAATTTATTACATTATGAGTGTATATAAAGTTAAATCACAATTTGTCATATTCTTCTTTAACAAAAAAGAAAAGAAAAAAAGATCATTTTCATTACGGAAAATGAAAATCCTCTATTTTAAACTAATTTTTGTAGTTAAGTTAGTCTCAATATCCGTTTAACATGATATCAAAGGGAAGAACCCCCCAAATAGATTGTCCACAGCCTACGGGGACCGAAAAAGTGTCCAGGCATCACAAAGTCGGGCATGCGGGGGTGGGAGGTAAGGTGAAGGGGGTTGATGAATGGAAAAGAATTTCACATCGGTGATTAAAAGGACCTTCAGCTTCCTTATATGGATTTAGATAATCCTCTCTTTGAGTTAATTTTTACTATTGAGTTAGGTCCAAAATTCGTTTAATAATAGGCATATATATAAAACACAAGTTACAAATATTAAAAGCACTTTTTCCCTTTTCCCATTTTCAATATTAGGGCAATGCAAAAAAGAGAAAAAGGAATTTGGTCTCGATAATTCTGTTTATTTTATTTTCTTGAAGAAAATTGAAAAACTTATTAGTAATATTAAAATCATAATTTTCTAGATTAATAGTACTCGATCATGAGAGAAGTCGAAAGTTATTTCTAAGCAATTCTAAATAGTCAAGTATAATAGTAAATTACTAAACAATCTAGAAGTCGGTGGTGAAATTAAAACCTACAAAATTAGCATATAGAAACCCAAATTATTTAGGATTAGAATTTGTTAATTTATCTAATTCATATTTAAATAGGGTTATAACTTTTCCAATTTCTAGTCAAAGACTCAAAGTAAGTTTTGCACTATTATAAATAGAGATACTTTTGCCTACTTGTTAGTATAGTAAACAAAGAAAATTATAAAGAGCATTCAGAGAAATCGATCGACGATATTTTGAGTAAATTACTTTTCTTAATAGCTTTTATTCTAACTCTCAAATTACTCAATCCCAAGCATGACTAATTGCAGTGTTTATGTGGGAAATTTGGATGAGAGAGTAAGCGATCGCGCACTATATAACATTCTAATTCAAGCAGGGTTTGTTATCGACTTGTACATTCCTCGTGATACGGAAACTAATAAGCTTAAAGGTTTTGCCTTCGTTAAATACGAGACGGAGGAAATTGCAGATTATGCTGTGAAACTTTTTTCGGATTTGGTCACACTCTATAAGAAAACTGTAAAATTTGCAATTGCTAGGCCAATGGCAACACCGCTTATTCCCTCTAGACCAATGATTTGTCCTGGTCGAAGAGTATATGGCCAGGTTTAGTTAGTATAACACGTTCCAGGTGTTAGGCTTTATCCTGATTTTTTTTTACCTAATTTGAATTTTTATTTTTTCGCGTTGTTTTCCCTATCCAATAGTAGAGGTGTTTAACTTTTCCTAGAACGAAATTAATCTTTAGTTGAAGGAAAACTAATTTTTTTTTACTTGAGGATCTTTCTTTTTAGGTTTAGTACAACATGTATCCACAATTTAGTCCTTTAGGGTCATAGAATTTCAATATTTTTTGTAATCTCTTTTATATATAGTAGATTTGTTCATTACTTGTAGGTCAATTGATCAATTAATATATTTTTGTAGCCTCATGAGCAAATTATATTATGATATACATTCTTTATTGATATATTTTTCTTTTGTTTTTGATTTATTAATTGTTTAAGATTTGCCGTCAATCATTTTTCTTGACCCCTCAGCTCCCCTCGGTCATGAACGGGGGCGGATATACCTTGCCCTAAGCGTTGTCATGAGATAATCCTTCCTCAAAATCTTTTACTAGATATGTTTATATAAATAAATATAATAAGAAAATAAAAATATTGGGTTATATACATAAAAAAATGACACCATTTGTTATTGAAGTGTTTTATTTATGGTATTGATTTTTCAACTATTGACATCATTTATGAGAAAACTGCGTACGTAATATTTATCGTGAATAATGTTACATGGAGATGCAATTTGATCTTTTTATAACAACCATTCTCTATAACATGAATATCATTATTAATGGCCAAGTTTTCTTTGAAATAATTGCATGTTATGTTATATTATATATTTTCTATAATTACAATATTTAACTATAGTATAGTCAAATATATTTGAACAAACGATATTGTTCTAGAAAGCTTTGATTGTAAAAGACACTAGGTGAAAGAGTTTATGGAATCTAAGATAACCCATCAAAAGTAGAGAAAAAACTTTCTTATATTATGTTTTTGCTATAATAATAAAAAATTATCTGAACAAACAATATCGTTATAGAGTGTTTTGATAGCAAGAAAAAGGAAAAAATGGTCCGGCATAAACTATACAAATTAAATAGAGAGCTAGTCAGTAGCGTAGCCACATGTAGTGATTGGTGATCAGTCAAACACCATCGAAAAGTTATAGTATTATATATATTAAAAATATACGAAGTATATAAATCAAAAATTATTTTCATACGTATATATTAAATCTTAAATATCCTTAACGAAATTTTTGACTTCTCTACCGGAGCTAGCTAGCTATTGTATCTTACAAGGAAACATATAATCAGATTATTGAGATGTGAAAGAGTTTATGGAATCTTAGATAATCCATCAAAAGTAGAGAAGCAAAGTGAGATCCTCCACCATGCATGAACTACATATACATTAATGACTGAAATATTCTTTATAAAGTATTATTATTGCAGAAAGTGGACAGCCCTTTTAACACCATAAAAAGTTGCTAGCTTTTTAAACTTTTCTTATCTCACAATACTTTTATTTGTGCACCTTTTCTCGTACCTTTTCAGTGCATAACCTTTTTTCCAACTTTTCATCATCTTATCATAATAATAATAATAAGAATAATAATTTTAAATTAAATGATAATAATAATATTTATCAAAGGAAAGGGAATTTTGGCGTAATAGTTAAGTTGTCTCTATATGACTTATAGGTCACAAATTCGAGCCATGCAGAAGCAGTCACTTGTTTGTATTAGGGTAAACTGTCTACATCACATTTTTGAGGATGCGGCACTCGACACTTCACTAGATCTTTATCATTGCGAAATATTTTGTGCAACGAAGAGCACTTTCGTATTCCACTCATCGTGCATAAGGAATTTTTTGGTGTAAGAAAATATAAGCACATGAGATTTCAGACATATCTGCTTTTAGGCTTTAGCCCAATGGAATTTAGACACATGAAAAACATTACTAGGCAGAATTATTTATGGAGAATCTATGACCGAATTTTCGAAAACTATATAGTATAATTTGATTTGTTGAGTTAGGTAATTATCCAGTTTATAGTTAATCTCAAATTTCCTCGTTGAGAGAATATATTCCCTCTTCTAAGATGGGAAAATATTTGATTCATGTGTAGTATATATTCTCAGTTAAATAATTTCAAAATGTTTCAAATTAAAAAGAGACAATATTCTAATAGAAATTTATGAAGAATTGTCACGACTCAAGTTCATGAAGAGTATTATTTGCTTGGCCCAATAGGTTTCATGGTTTTGTCTTGTAAGCTATGTTATCCTCGAGCTCAAAAATGTGTGTACCATATGAGCTTCTATTATAATATATGTCTTGTAAGTTGTCATGCATATCTATTTTTCGGAAGTTTATCAGTTTAGAAACCTATCGCTTCTTTTCATTGTGATCGATCGGCCAACCCTCCGTCATGAGCGTCACAAGAATATAAATAGTCATACATCTCAATCTCAACAGGAGGAAATACAATGCGTAAATAGCTTGAAGCACTTCATGAATTCATTACTTGTAGTTTGATATATGAAATATAAAAATGCCTTTTGGAACATATTATTTGTTAGAGATAGCAAAATTAGCCAATAAAATTACAATTCGTCCAATTCATTTAAGTTTGAGCTTATTATTGATTCGCTCATTTTAATTCAGCCATTTCAGTTCAACTCATTTCAGCCCATCAAGTATGAGCATCTACCTAGCCCAAATTGATCAATAAGAAATCTTTTCAAAAAAATATTTTATTTTATTTGATATGTTGTATATAGTCATAACTTAAAAAATATTAATTTTATAAGATACCAAAAATTAATAAAAGAACAAATAACGCAATTACTAAAACTTAGTAAAAATTGGGCCAATTGGATTATGACCAGTATTTTAGTCCATTTCAGTCCAAATGACTTTTGAGCGTGTTGGGTTATGACCCGCATTTCAGCCCATTTCAGCTCAAATAACTTTTGGGCGAGTCAATAACCCGCTCATTTATTAATTAAACTCATTTTGATGCACACATATTAAGCCCGACCCATATCCATTTGCCACCTATCCTATTTGTCTATATGATTTTATTTTTTTTGGTATAGGCATAATTTTGATCCTCTTAATATGCCTTTTGGGACATAAAATTAATTAGTGGAAGCAACAATATGACTTGCAATGGAAAGTGGAACCATTTTGGGATTGAAACAAATCAACTTTTTATTTTCTTGAAAATATTCCTTAAATAAAGGACGAATTAATTATTTTGGCTATAGAAACTTCTGTGTGAAGCCTTGATGGAATATAAGACATCATCATTATATAGACAAAATCTTTCTGCGTTTTCTTTTTTTTTTTTAAATGTATTTTAATTTCAGGAAGTTGTCACCTTTTAACTTTTAGGAACCTTTTCTAAATTCCCTCCATTATATCTACTTTGCTCAATAGCTTTTTAATGAAGAATCACTGTAATATTCCTTTTTCAGATATATATTATCAACATTTTGTTTTTTAAAAAAATAGAATTAAAATAAGTAACACTAGCAAGTAGATTTATGATTTATATTTAAATTATTATAATGAAGTTTTTTTTAGTGTTTGTTTTAGAAAAATATTTGTCACGAGGAGCATAAATTAAAGACCGGCACAAATAGGGCTAAAAATGAAAATAATCCCAATTTGGTGACTTGCAATGCTAATGGACTCAATAGTTAATGGGTTTTGTATTGAGCCCAAAACATCATATACAGTATACTTGATCAGCCCAACGTAATCTTACTGGCAAAGTTCACAAATAAGTATCCGTTTTCCAGATTCATATTTAAATAATAACTAGAATTAAAGTGTTGCTAAATTTTTAATGTTTCAAAAATTTAGATGCTTCAAATGTAATTCCTGACATACGATTCTGAAGTTCCCAAGATCTCCGAGTCCGACGACTTTCGATTCCTCACTTCAAGGAGCAGAGTCGTTGTCCAACCCTACCCATATAAAAGAAAAAGAATCGATCACTAGGTCACCAGCAATTCTATCTTCTTTTCATTATGCAATGCTCATGTGTCCCATTTCTCCTACTCTTTTAAACTTTTTAATAAAGCCTTCTTAGTTGTGGAAGCAACAACTTGTCTGTTGAAAAGTTCCGACATAAGTTATTGGATCTTTAGAAAAAAGCTTTTCTAAAAATGCGTTGTACAAGTCGAGTGTCCTGTTTCTTTATTGTGCCTTCCAAAATATCCCTTCTAACTTCTATATTTACAAAGGAAGAAAGAAAGATCGAAAGCTCTTCCGACTCGTAGTTCTAACATCAAAGAAGAAGTAGCGGCAACAGCAGTTTCAGTTTGAAGTTTGCCAAAATTGGCTAAATGTTAAATACATTTAAATTTAAGCAAGTTAAGGCCCATTATATATAATCTGCTATTTGGTGACATTTCTGCTACCTTTACCGACGTGAGATTAATTGGGTTTAGTGGGTTCCAACTTCCAAAAGTGGCTAAATGTTAAATACAGAGAATTTCTGCAAAATGTGCCTCATGATAATAGATATCTGTAGGTAAAGCGTGTGGCTGTTTTTTTCTTCTTCTTATTTCTGTTGTTGCTGTAGATAAAGCCCCAATTGATATTTGACGTAGTTGCTGCTGATTCTACTGAGGTGTGTTTAACACAAGACAGTGTAATGCTACACATATTCTTAGGCAACTAGCTAATGTACGGCCAACAAAAATGTTAATTTCAATTTTGCACCATTATATACATGTGTTATGTATTTGACTTGTGAACAATAACAACACGACTGTATACTTGTATAAGAACTTCTGTAACGACCTATGAATTCTTTGGGGCAACTCTATATATGCTGTCCACTTTCATAACTAGAGAACACATATATTGTTTAGGTACCCACCATTGTCCTTGCAATTTCTCTTTTTCGTGTCTATTATAAAGTGGAAACACATTACACATGCCTTGTTCACATGGTTTAAGCTGCCAATTACCAAAGTAATCGTGGTTTGAAAGTGCTAAAATCGCTGAGTCAAATATACCTTCTTCTTTTTTCATTTTTGTTTGAATCTCGCTGTGTGAAAGTGCTACTTTAATACGAGTCAAGTTGACGATGATCGTCCAAAAAATGATTTTTATCTCATCCGTCAAGTTAGGTTCTGTTTATTAGTACTTATTTGTTAGAACCTCATGGACTATCCATTACGTAACGTCATTGATCTCTATACTAAAATCCCTTGTGACTTATTTGATTTGAAAACCACTGACACTAAGGAGTCGTTTGGTACACCGAATGGAATAAGTAGGGATATTTCATGAGACTATTTTATCCAACCCTTTATATGGGATAGTAATCTCACCATTTTAATATAAATGGTGGAATAAAATAGTTTCTGAATTAGTTAATATTTCATACGAAACATGAGATTAAGTTAATCTCAAACTTTATTCCGAGATTTTTTTTTTATCCGGTGTACCAAAGGACCTCTAACAGATAATGAAATTGACGTTAAGAGGTAGCTCTCTGGCAGATAATGACTTATTGAATTCCCATCAAGAAATAGTAGTTGGTGAATTGAAAAGGAGGAAAATGTAACATGTTGACAAACAATGGGTGTAAAGTGTATCTTTTTGAAATGTGAGGGAGTCTATGTGAAACTATTATTCTTATTGGGGTTTTTCTTTTCAAACTTATCTCTTGAACAACCTACTTTGTCTAATTAACTTTTCAATCTTTTTATTTGAAAAGAAAAAAAGTCAAAACTAATGTAATTATTAGGAGTAATAGGTTTGGATTAGGTATCTCCTTCACCCACCTAAAAAAAAACTCTAATCAACACCCAAATTGAAACAACAAAAGCAAGAATCATTCCAATAATGAAATTCAGAGAAGAAAAATGAACAATATTTATTTCACAATAAATAACCAAATACTAACAATAATGCATATGTCCATCAATGCTAAGTCCAAATAAGAAAAAACAAAAGAGATTAAAAAAAAAAAACATTAATCTAAAGAATTAATGTATGGTCTACCAATCAAGATGGCATCTAGTTTCCTCAAAATTACCAGATCTGCCATTAGACTCCAATGGAACCTTAAAATCACATTCAATTTTGGGCTTAATTTTGTGTGTTTTAATCCAACCAGCCTTTAGCCTTATACGCATATAAAGCTTCACTTCAATCTCATAAACCCCTGTATTCTTCTCATTATTGTAATTCGATTTCTCTCTGTCTCCCAATAGTACCAAATTCTGTCCTTTAAACACTGGATGCAAATTGCTAGTATTTTTGTGACCTTGATAAAACGGTTCCAAATTTTGACTAGCAAATCTCTGGCCTCCATACATAGCTCTAGCTTCGATCGAATCGTAGTAGATTCCAACGCGTTTGTTGGGATTTCTAATAGTCATGTTGAGGGCGAGATCGTAGTAGAGTGTGTTGTTTGTGTTGGAATAATCGAATTGTGTCAACGTGGCATCAGTCACGTAGAATTTGACATTGTTAGGACGTAGGACGAGCCAGAGGACTAATGCAATGACTCCGAGGATGATGATAAGGGTGAAGATAATTTGGCATATGCAAGTGCAGAGGCAGTTGAAGAGACAGCTAAATGGGTTGCAACAACAGCTGCTACCGCCGCGGCTACGGTGGTAGGTTTTGGTTGGTTCTGGCATAACTTGAATAAAAAACAAGAAGTACAAAAATATGTTGATTTTTTGTGTTTATGAAGATGAATGTATACTTTGGTAGGGTATATTTATAGGTGTGTTTTCTGTGTATGATGAAAAGCAGAATAAATAGAAGAAAAAGGCCGTGTTTGGATGTGTATTAGAATTTGATAGACGCGGTAATTTTGCTATTTGTAACTTCGTAGAAATTCATCATATTGTACGGAAGAAGATTGCTCCTAGAAAATTGTTATATCAAAGATTACACGTCATTGACTTGGTTTTCAGTCAAGACTTGTTAGAGATCTACATAAGACTATACATGTGGTGTTTGGTCAACTTCTATGGTAACGGGTAATCTGAGCTAGATTTTAGGGTTGAGTTAGGTCTCAAATTCATTTTTGTATCAATCAGATTCATCTCAATTTTTAGTTTACCGGATGTTGGACCCCCAATGTTATATTATCCTAGTTCGTGATATCCACTTCTAGGCACGTGGGGATGTTAAAGTCCCATATCGGTAATTTAAGTAGTGCCTTAATGGGTGTATTTTTTTCCCACCCCGATAGTGTGTAGATTAGTTATACCTAGATCAATGACACCAAGCGTGAGATACACATGCAGGAGAGTCGATTTGACCATGAAAACCAAAACGGGTCGAAATTTATTTAAAATGTGATAGCGTTGTGCCGATTTGCATACAAGATTTTTTATGTGGTTTTAATAGTATAGTAAAATCCATTTTTTTTTTTTGGCTTACTAATTAAGAAAAGAAAGTGAAGAGCACTCAGGCAAATCAAATAGCTGAAATTACTATACCTCTTATTTTTTTCCTTTAAAAGAAGCCTTCTAACTCTCTTTTAAAACAGAGTATAGAGACAAGAATATTAAACAAATACTAGCTGGTATGAATTGCGCAAATAGTAACTCCATATTTCTAATATACACCAACAAAGTTGAATTTCAGTTCCACCACCATTATTAACTACATATTGATGTGTATGGGACTTGTAACTAAGTTGGAATTTCAATTGGAACTTCACTTCATGTTTGTGCCTTGGATGCTTTAAGACAACTCTTGTTGGGCAGCTGTGCTGTCTATTTTTGCACCACTTTCTCCTAATATACCAAAACACATCAACATTATTCTAACAAACTCTCTTTTCGTGTTCACCAGTCTCCATCATTTGTGCATTGAAGAATAAACAATGTCACTATAAGCTTAACGTCATTAATTGATCTTATACTAAAATGCCTTATGGTTTCTCAATAGATAATGACCTTAACCTTAATGTTAACTCTGCATTGAAATGAGTCGTACTCACAACTCATATCAAGTAAAAAAAAAAAGACGTTTGAGCTACACTCTCCGTCCCAATTTATGTAACAATGTTTAACTTGGTACAAAGTTTTTTTTTTTTTTTTTGTTTAGAAGAACTTTTAAGAAATTTGGTCTAAAACAAATCTTAGATATTTGTGTGGACTATAAACCATTTCATTATGGGTAAAAGAGAAATTTTAAAGTTGAAATAATTTTTAATTATGGAAAGGTAACATTCTTTTTGGGACAGATTAAAACGGGTGTCACATAAATTGGGACAAGGAGAGTATTTAGAAGGGTCATTTGCACAAATGTCTCTATTTTGAGTGATCTTTTATTTTTTCCCTTCAAATTTTGGTGGTCTTTATTTTTTATCCTTCAGAACTTTAAGTAAAAAATAAATGGCCGAAACTCGTGACATCGAAATAACAAACAATTTTCTTGTGAATTTATTAATCATATATCGTACATCAAAAGCTATTAGTCGAAAAATATTTGGTTCCTACTTTGAACCAATTGAAAGAGGAGAATTAATCATAATTGAAATGTCTTCTCGAATTTACTTCCTGAATTGGCTTTCGATCCTTGAATTCCAACAATCGAATATCTAAATATGGTTCTAATTTCGTATATATAGTAAAAAATCTCTTTGAATCCAACCAGACTTTAGCCTTTTACGCATGTAAAACTTCACTTCCATCTCATAAACCCATGAATTCTTCTCATTATTGTAATTTGATTTCTCTCTGTCTTTCAATAGAACAAAACTGTGTCCTTTGAACACTGGATTCAAAGTGCTAGTATTTTTGTGACCCTGATAAAATGGTACCAATTTTTGACTAGCAAATCTCTTGCCATCATACATACCTTTTGCTTCGATTGGATCGTAGCAAATCCCAGTGTGCCTATTGCTAGTCATGTTGAGAGCAAAATCGTAGTAAATGGTGTTGTTCGTGTTGGACAGTTCCAATTGTGTCAACGGGACATCTTTTACGTAGAATTTGACTTTGTTAGAATGTAAGACGAGCCAGAGGACTAATAGCGCTATGACTCCGATGATGATGAGAAGGGTGAAGATAATTTTGCAGAGGCAGTTGAAGAGAAAGCTACATGGATTGCTGCTGCTGCCCGCGCGGCTACGGTGGCAATAATAGGCTCCGTTCAAGTTGGGTTCTGGCATAAGTAGTACCTTAATAGCCTCCGTTCAATTTAGTTAATAGTAAGGGTAAAATAGACACAAATTAATAAATTATCTCTCGTGTGTCTTTTGGAATATATACAGCAAAAATATGTATGTGTTAGACTTAGATGGGAACTATGGAATATTGGTAAAGCAAAAGCTAATTAAATAGAAGAAAAAGGCCATGTTACATTTTCAAAGGCACCTTCTTAGAAATTGTAACAAATTGTACCTACGAAGATTGCGCGTAGTATTTTCTATCAAGCTTATTGTCATTTGACTTGCGTTGAAGTTGTCAACATCTTTTTTTTTAGTCTCTCTAGTTCGTATTCCCTCCCCTATGAAATAAATAAATTTCTGACACTTTTTTTATATTCCAAAATGAATAAATTTTTTAAAGTCCAAAAATGTATTAACTAGTTTTTTTTAAAAAATAATCCTTCTTTCTAATGAATTTTTCAACTACTCTAGTTTTTCAAAAAAGTTTGAGAAGAAACAAAATGGTAATATTAACAAACTTTCTTAGGGGAGAAAAAAAAATTCACTTTTCATGTCTCTTAAGTTGTACTCTATTTGACAAGAGTGGATTGCACGAATGAGAATTATCCTCCACCTCCAATCCTAGGTGGTGAATTCGAGTTATGAAGGGAGCAAAAAAAATGTGAGAGTTTCTAGTGAGGGATAAAAAAAATTGTAATCTAATTTGTAATTTACCTCTCAAGTGAAAGTATTTTTTTTTGCTAATTAAATTTAGTTTTCCGCTGGAAAGTCACACATGATTGTGTTTGGTAGGGGTGTACATGGACCGGGTTGGTTCGGGTTTTTTAAAAACCAAATCAAACCATTAGTGCCGGGTTATTAAATTTATAAACCAAATCAAACCATTAGTGCCGGGTTATTAAATTTATAAACCAAACCAAACCAATAAAAGTCGGGTTTTTCAACCTCGGATTTATTTCGATTTTCTCGGGGTTTTTGGGTTATTTCAGATTTTTTTTTAGTAAAGTCTTCATATAAATATATAATTAACTTGTGCTTTAAATATTTCTTTAGTCCTAGCAAGATACAACTATCTATGGTATTTTTTAAAAAAAAAATAACACAATATATAAATGAGTGATGACATTAATAAAATATTCAACCAAAAAAATAATGAAATCGCATAGAATAAATATTGCATATTAATAAGCCATTATAAAAATAATCATAATTTAAAAGTATCAAGTCATACTAAAATTAGTCTAATAAGTATAAACTACATGACTAAATATTAAACAAAAATAAAATTAGTTTATGTATTTATGTAAAATTAAAGAATAGATATCTAACATGATTGTCATTCCTAGTGTTGAATTGAATAATTTTTTGTTAGCATTAGTATTGATTTGAGTTACTAATATATATGGGTTATAAAAACTTATTGGACCATTTAAAATTCTAACTTTAAACTTGAAATAATATGTTGAGTGATAAAAACTATGAAAAATTTAAGAAATATTTATAAATTACATCACAATAAATATTTTTATGTATAAAATATATTTAAAAATAGTTTATATATGTAATATCGGGTTGGTTCAGTTCGGTTTGACTTTTTTTAGTTAAAATCAAACCAAATCAATTATTGTCGGGTTTTTTTTTCAACACCAAACCAAGTCAAACCAAATCACTAGTCGGGCTCTTTTTTGCGGTTCAATTTGGTTTACGGTTTGGTTCGTTTTGTGGTTCGATTTTGTTCACTCCTAGTGTTTGGTATGGCGGAAAATATTTTCTGGAAAATGTTTTTCAATTTTCTTGTGTTTGGTTGGTCAAAAAATTTGGAAAACATTTTCCTCCAAAATAAGAAAAATGACTTCTCTAATGAGAGTAGGGAAAACAAGTCCCCATCCTTACAACACCCCAATCTCACACTCATCCACTCCACCCTCCTACTCCCACCCCTACCTCCACCCCCCACCTCTACCTCACACAATTTTTTTAAAATATTTTTTCTATTTCACCTCACCCACCCCACCCCACCCCCACCCCCACCCCCGCCATCCATCCATCCAATTTTTTAATTTTTTTTCAATTCTTTCTTTAAAAAAAATTAACTTTTTTTGTTCCACATCTCACCCATCCACCCACTCCACTTTACCCCCTCCCAACCACCACAACCATCTCTACCCACCTAAACTCAATTTTTTTTAGTTCTTTTTTTTAGAAAAATTGTGTTTTTTCAAAAAAAAAAATCTACTTTTTTTTTAAAAAAAAAGTAATATTTTTTGTACCCCAACCCCCACCCATCCCCCCTCCCTCCCACCCCACTCCACCTAATCTAAAATTCAATTTTTTTTTTCTTTCTATAAAAATGTAATATTTTTGATAACCTTGCCCCTACCCTCCCCCCTCCCCCCCCCCACCAAAAAAATCTAATTTTTAATTATTTTTTTTAAAAAAATAATATTTTTGGTTACCCCCTCCTACCCACCCACCCATCCCACAGTCAAATCCCAACCTACTCCCTAGAATATATTTTCTATTTTCTAATCAAAAATTTAAAAAATATTTTTTTTAAAAATGTGTTCTCACTCATCAATCAAATAGTAGAAAATATTTTTCATTCACCAACCAAACATGAGAAAATAAGTAGAAATCAACTTATTTTTGAGAAAATATTTTCCATGGAAAATATTTTTCTTCATACCAAACACACCCTAAGGGTGAAATATTCTCTAACGAAGAGGACTTTCTACACATGACACAAATTCGTAATCTTTGATTAAAGATGAAAAAATATTATTTATCTCTTCCACGCAACTCTTTTTTGCGATCATTACCACTTTCATGTTACTCTGGAACATACCGCGCCCACCACTTTCCTAATAAGCCAAATCACATTAACGTATGACTTTTGTATGTGGTTATCATCATTTTTTTTTTTAATTTTATCCACATTATAAAAGTATTTACAAGCTATTTTGACTTAAAAACATCTAAAATAAGCAGATCCAAACAGGCTCTATATATTGAATATTGAAATTTGTGGATTTCTTTAACCAGTCCAGGCGATCTTTAGAAGGATAGGAATATAGTGGGATTAATACCGAAATGGAATTTATATTTGAAATATTATTAGAACGATTAACACCAAGCTAGAAAACTCTTTTAGAACTTCCACATATATTTGGTAGTAGAGTGTATACTCATTCCATCTCGATTTATGTGATATTATTTGGCTGAATACAATATTTAAAAGAGAAGGAAAGACTTGTAAAGCCACTATGTATCTTTCTGTTATGTCAACCTTGTCTTTTCTTGACCTTTACTTTATGTCCTTCTATGTGAAAGGAAAATGTCAAACCTTAACAATTGGCTTTAGTATCTTCTATTCTTCTTAGCCCACCTGCCCTCAATACACTTTAATCAACTTCCAAATTACTAAAATCATTGAACAAACTAAAAGTATCCAGAATAAAGTTAATCAGCAAAAGTAAAGTACATAACTCATTTATTTATTTACGACCATATCCAAATAACAATATGATATATACCATGTATATCAATGATCACTAACTCACTCCACATAGGAAAAAAAACAGAAGGGGTAGGAATCCCCTAATCAAAATATCTGCTAATATCCAAAGAATATAGGAAATACAACAAATCACAAAAAAAAAAAAAAAAAAAAGCCCTCCATGGTAATGTGAAGATCAAGAAAATGTGTCTACCAATCAAGATGGCACCTAGTTTCCTCAAAATTAGCAGATCTGCCATTGGACTCCAAGGGTACCTTAAAGTCACATTCAATTTTGGGCTTAATTTTGTGTGTTTTGATCCAACCAACCTTTAGCCTTATCCGCATATAAAGTTTCACTTCCATCTCATAAACACCTGAATTCTTGTCATTATTGTAATTTGATTTCTCTCTGTCTCCCAATAGAACCAAATTCTGTCCTTTAAACACTGGATGCAAATAGCTAGTATTCTTGTGACCTTGATAAAACGGTTCCAAATTTTGACTAGCAAATCTCTGGCCTTGATACATACCTCTAGCTTCGATCGAATCGTAGTATATCCCGATTCTTTTGTTGGGGTTCCTGATAGTCATGTTGAGGGCGAGATCGTAGTGAAGTGAGTTGTTCGTGTTGGAATAATCGAATTGTGTCAACGTGACATCAGTCACGTAGAATTTGACCTTGTTAGGACGTAGGACGAGCCAGAGGACTAATGCAATGACTCCGAGGACGATGAGAATGGTGAAGATTATTTGGAAGATGCAATTACATAGGCAGCCAAAGAGGCAGCTGCACGGATTGCAGCTGCTGCCCCGTCCATGCCGGTGATAGGATTTGGACGGGGGCGGAATGGACGGGCCATAATAGGCTCCGTTCAAGTGGGATTCAGGCATAGCTTATAACAAAAACAAGCTAAGAAAGTAATTAAGTACAAAAAACTTGTGAACTTTTTCTTTGTTCCTTTCGTGGTATGTACTATATATAGGATGTATATATAATGAGATGAGAATGATATATATCTTTTGGTGAATGGAGATGAATATATATACGTGTTTGTTCAGTCTTTGCAGTTTAATGTGTACATTATTTGAGTGGGTAAAAAAATGTTGAATTGGTAAGCAAAAGCGGATTGATTTGTAGAAAATGCCGTGTTTTTATCTCCTTGAAAAGACGCGGTTGCTTCTTGGCAACGCTTATGACAGGGGGCGTATCTAAGAGGGGCGATTATATTGTATATACATATAAAGTATTTTTTTTATTTTTAATGTATATATATTGATTTTGAATCTCACGAACACAAGATTAGAGTTTGGCTCAATGATTTAGGAGGTTTAAAAGTCATTTTGAGATTCAAGTTCAAATTTCAAAAACTATATTTTTATTTTTTGAATCCCCTGAGTGAAAATCTGAATCTGCCACTGCTTATGATATATAAATATTCCTTTAAGTTTGTCAATAAATTTTATTTAAACGTTTGAACTATGATTTTTTTCAATTAAGTATCTGAATTCTATGTTTATTAGGTAGATAAGTTAGTCAGTAAAATGTGCACAAGATTTGGCATCAAGTGTGTCACAATCACGATGTATATTTTGGCAAATGGCTATTGGCTAGTCACATTCATCGGTCACCATCATTTGGGCATTGAAGAAAAAATAGTAAATAGTATCATTAGCTTAACGTCATTAATTGATCTTATACTAAAAATGTCTTATGTTTTCTTTGGCTTGGAAATGATCACTGAGTTATATATTATCAAAGAATACATATAAGAATATTCAAGCACGGAAGCTTGCTTACTATTTAATTTCTTATTGCTAAAATGATAAGACACGCAAGCTTGAAATATCAGATATACTATAAAATAATAAAATGTCTAATCATCGAAAGAAATGTTTAAGATAATGAAGGCTTCGTTTTCATGTATTTTTTTTAGGCCGAATAAGTCGATAACTTCTTCCGTCTAAAATTCATTTAGATACTCAAAATACAGCATGTTTCAAACATTCGAATATATGATAAAGTTTTTTATTAAACATTTTTTACTTATAATTCGAAGAAACAAATTGTGTGTTCTCAAGCTCGTATTGCATAGATTAGTTAATTATATAAAATATGACACATCTAATTATATACTAGCTAGTCTTGCGATTTGAACATGCTTGAGATTTTATAACTTATTAAGGCTAATATGTATAATTAATATAAATGACATATTTTAACTAAGTAATATATTAACTCATCTACGTAATAAGCATTTGAATAAATTAAACACACGCAAAAGCTTTTCTAAAATTGATCAAAAATATCTAATAAAAATATTTTATTAATATATTCAGGTGCTCAAATAAAATAGATCGTAATTTGAATGTCTAACTAAAATTTACTGTAAATTTATGAATTGTCGATGTATCCAACTTCTTCTTCTTCCTTTTTTAGCTTCAAATCACTTTTTTATTGCCATCATCAGACAAACCACATGTCCCTCTAAACTAATTGATAAATCAAATAGAGTCAAACATATCATTTTTAAGAGCAGAAATTGTCTTCATAGAAGTTTCCACTCTTTTTCTTTTTCCTTTTTATTTCGTCATGAACTAAAAATTCAAGAACATATTATATGTATGAAATTAAACTTTTACGCGTGACGAATTTTTAGAAATAACAGTGACCCTTGAAATACCATGTAAACAAATTTTTCAACATTTATGTAATTAGACTTTTTATTACCTAATCAACATAATACCTATGTATGGAGTATTAGATATTGACCCTTACAAAATCCACCATCTATTTTGTCGGAAATATATTTTATATTAAATCCGAGTGGTTAGGTTGGTAAATAAGAAAATGTTAAAGAAACAAATATAAGTTAATTATAAACCCAAGAACAGTAAGGGAAACTGGGGTGATGAAGTATCCCGCATTCATGCAGGGTTTGGGAAAGTCCGTATCAATACATAAACCTTTTCTTTACAAAAACTTTGGTTGAAGATTTCTAGGAATAACGTAAACAATCTTCTATGAAACATCGACACGATCTGTTGTACACTTAGCTACAATTTAGACCGTGAACCTTTTCTTTACGAATATTTATATTTGTACAAATGTAATCATATCGATGACTAGTAATTAAAGCAAATCAATGAATACTCTAATGATGATCAATTGAAAATAACCTCTTTACCTCACAATCAGATAAGGATAAGATCTGCGTACACCATGCTCCCCGAACCTCACTAGATATGATAATGGACTGTGTGATGTTGATTTTTCCTTCAACTTGAAATTAGACAAAAGGAAGAATGTTCCAATTACCCTATCACAATATAGATATTTCAATAAAGATATTTAAATTACTAGCTATACCACTTTACTCTTCTCATGATATCCCTTTCACATTAATATCTTCTCAACTAATTAAACACCATGTATATTATATTATAACCTATATACAATACAATATGAAGAAGATACTTAAAAAACACAAAAACTGTTGACTAAAACTCAAGTCAATGACTATATCTTGATTGGAAAGTTCTAAGAAAACCCCCTATTATATTCAATTAAGACATTGCCAAAAACAAAACCGCGTCTTTCAAACTCTCTTAACAACATAAAACAAACACGGCCTTGTGTACTATTCAAACCACTTTTGCTTACCAATTCCACAATTTCCTTTCTACACAAATAGTACACATTAAACCAAAGTCTAAAAACACACCTATATATATTCATCTATCTACTCACCAAAAAAATATATCATTCTCAAAGGAACAAAGAGAAAAAAAAAATATAAGTTGTAGTACTTAATTTTTAAGTTTCTTGTTCTTGTTATAAGCTATGCCTGAATCCCACTTGAACGGAGCCTATTATGGCCCGTCCATTCCGCCCCCGTCCAAATCCTATCACCGGCATGGACGGGGCAGCAGCTGCAACCCGTGCAGCTGCCTCTTTGGCTGCCTATGTAATTGCATCTTCCAAATAATCTTCACCCTTCTCATCGTCCTCGGAGTCATTGCATTAGTCCTCTGGCTCGTCCTACGTCCTAACAAGGTCAAATTCTACGTGACAGATGTCACGTTGACACAATTCGATTATTCCAACACGAACAACACACTTCACTACGATCTCGCCCTCAACATGACTATCAGGAACCCCAACAAAAGAATTGGGATTTACTACGATTCGATCGAAGCTAGAGGTATGTATCAAGGCCAGAGATTTGCTAGTCAAAATTTGGAACCTTTTTATCAAGGTCACAAGAATACTAGCAATTTGCATCCAGTGTTTAAAGGACAGAATTTGGTTCTATTGGGAGACAGAGAGAAATCAAATTACAATAATGACAAGAATTTAGGGGTATATGAGATGGAAGTGAAACTTTATATGCGTATAAGGCTAAAGATTGGTTGGATTAAAACACACAAAATTAAGCCCAAAATTGAATGTGACTTTAAGGTACCCTTGGAGTCCAATGGCAGATCTGCTAATTTTGAGGAAACTAGGTGCCATCTTGATTGGTAGACACATTTTCTTGATCTTCACATTACCATGGAGCTTTTTTGTTTCTCTATTTTCTTTATATTTATTATTGTGTTCATTGGACATGAGTAAATTTTCTTGATTAGGGGATTTCTCTCCTTTTTTGTTATTTGGATATATTTGTTTTGTTAATAAATAATGAGTTCCATTTATTTTTTCTGATTTTCTTTATTGTTACGAGGATATGTTAGTTTGTTTATTGGTTTGGAAGTTGATTAAAGTGAATGAGGGCAGGTATGCTAAGAAGATACTAAATCTAGTTTGTTAATTTTTAATTAAAAAGAGTTTGACATTTTCCTTTCAAACAGAGAATATAGAGTAAAGTTCAAGTTGCACGCTATATGGTGAGTCAATGGTACAATATACAATATACTACAGAAATGATAAATATTGGTCCCTCGAATTGACATTTTGTACAAGTTCATTATCTGTTGAAAAACTATTTGGTCATCCTAATAAATCACCTATCTGCCTATCTTTGCGTGATTTACAAAAGTGATCTTTGAGGTGGATGAATTGTCTTAGACTTTTGACCACGCTTGCACCATGGAATAAATGTAAGTCGAAAGTTCAAGATCATCTATTTCTAAGGTCATTAGGTGTTATTTTCTGTATTTCTTTTCACCAGCTTGAATGATATTGGGCTGGATTAATTCTCATAGCACAAGTCCATTTCGATCTTTTCAACCGGCCCCAATTACCAACATAGTGTTTGTCACTTGCACATTATCAAGAATTGCTAAGAAAAAATTGAATAATACTATAGTTTTCCTACTCCCTCCGTTCCAATTTTTTTGTTCGTTTTTGACTTGGCATGAAGTTCAAAAAAAGCAATAAGACTTTTGAATCTTGAGATCTTAAACTGAAGTTACATAGAATATAGTACAAAATACCCTTTAATCTTGTGGTAAGTATAATTTGTCTGCACCCTCATGAACTCCATATAACGATGCTAAGTTATAAATGAATGAAAATGAGTGGTGATAGTCAAATGAGGAGAAAATTATAATCAAAAGTAATGATAGTTATATGCATTAATGAACAATGCATATGTATCCAGGGGCGGACCCACATATAGTGTGTCGGGTGCTCGAGCACCCATTGACCCCGACGGAAACTTTGTGTATGTATATAGAAAATACGGGAAACTGGTTATAATGTATTCGTGAGCACCCATCAGTAAACTAGCTCGATGGGTACTCTGGTTCTGAGGTTGAATTTTCAGCGCTCCCATATCAATTGGCTGGGTTCGAATCTGCCCTGTGGCACTTCTTTTTTCCCTAACAAAGTTTTCTTTTAGTACTTAAAAAAACGTTGACTTTTCTTTTATATCTTTCCTCACTTTTTGCCCCCTTTTTTCTTTTTATTGTTTTTCTAATTTTCTCATATCTTATACACTAATCAAATTATTTAAAAAAATTAGTGAATGAAACCCTCTTGGCAAGTCCTTCTTGGTAGTAGAAAAAAACTGAAAAGAAACGAAAAAGAACAAGACTACTGCTACATAGCAATTAAGGGCGTGTTGGTACAAGGAAAATATTTTTCGCGAAAAATATATTTTTTCAAAATGAAAATATACAAGAAACAAAGTAATAAGGTATTTTGATTAAAGCTAGAGATTTTGGATATAAACAGACAATATTCTATCAATAATTTCGGGTTTCTTGCAATTCCTATTATTGGGTTTTTACAATGCTTATTGTTTATGCGTTATAAAATAGATTCAGTTAATGTTTTTTGTTATTTTATCATTTGTTAGTTTGTTATATAGAACGCAAGATATTAACAACTACAAGAAATGATGTTATTAATTATTCATCATTTTAAATATATGAAAAATCATCGAGCACAATTTGTAACTTGTGATTATAAGTTTTTAAAAAAAAATTATCATAATATTATTAGTGTTATTGTGACTTTTGACACGGAAAGTATTTTACGGTAATGATAATATAAATCATATTTTTCCCATTAACTTTTTCCAATGTTACGTTTGAATAGTTGTGCAATTCTACTATTTAATTGGTAGAAACTTTAAAGTTAGCACCCACAACCTTACAATTCTGAATCCGCCACTATATGTATCACTAATAAACTATGGTCAAGATTATTTAGTTACACTAATAAACAAAACTCGAGATATTTTAAATGCACTACCTATTATGGGCTAGCTTTTTGTAAGTTACCCTGCAGGTATTTTGATGCTAATTCAATCTCATAGTATTTATTCTAATGAGAAACCAACCATCCATTTAATAAAAGTTTTTGGGCTTTGAAAAAAGAAGTTAACAATCTGATGGATGATAATGTCATGGCCCAAACTCAACTATCAATGTATTGTTCGTTTTAGCCCGACTCATTTGGATTATCTCAAGACTTATTTTGTCCCATAGTAGTCTAATCTAAAGGTGTCTCGTCTCAATTGTTGAATCCTGAATTCACCTTTATGTGAATCTGACTCTCCCTTCTCAATTCGATGTAGAATCTGTCTAAGCTAAATTTAATTTCATAGCAAATCCCTTTCTTGTATGACCACTAGCGCGGTCCTTAGGTTGGTACACTCGCCCTCGAAGAGAGGTTTGTCTCATCACCATACAAGGACTACGCGCCTCTAATACCACTTGTCACGATTCAAGCTCAACTGCCAATGTATAATCCGTTTTGGCTCAACTCTCTGAGTTATCTCAAAGTTTTTTGGTCCTACGATTTTATTCTAAAAATAATAGTTGAATTATGAACTCGCCCTTATAATGTTTCCCTGTCATTCCAACTTTTGAGTTTATCAGCCATCCTGTCCTTCTTTGGACTGTTTTAGATTTGATTTGATGTGTTTTTAGACTATGAAAACAACTAGCATAAGAGCCAAAATGGGCCAGCCATAGGAAGAATATTTATGGTCAATAAATACAAATAACTACTTATCAAAGAGATGGGACATATAATATTAGGTCATCCACCCATTCTTCTATTTTAGTCACATCTCTTTCTTACACGTAAAGTGCACATTACCCATTTTTGTCTTCTCCTCAATGCACTATATAACCAACTTTTTTATATATGTACAATGCATTCCATTCCAACTTAGATCATAATTATCTCACTAAGTAAATATATAACAATGCTTCATGCTTCTACATTTTTGTAGTATTGCATAAAAAAGGTTAGGATATTTGAGTCGAGGATCTTTCGGAAATAGTCTAATTTCTACGTCTATGAGGTAAGGGTAAGATTTGCATACACTCTACCAAGAACGTAGAGGAGGTAGGATGGACAATTGGTCAAATCTAGTACGGATCGTATATTAACAGTATAAGTTGGAGTCGACGATTTTATCCTCCCGAGACCTCACCTATAGAATTTTACATAATATATTATCATTGTTATTATTGAATAAAAGAGCTATTAGGCGTGCTTGTAACTATTTTATAGTTCTTCATCCCCCCACCCCTTGGTAAAAGATAGAATGCAAAAAAGTTTTATTTATATAATCAGACCTCTTTGTAATCGTCATCTTTTATAATAGTAACATGTTATTATAACAATTAAATTTTCTTAGACTCGATAATTGCTCATGTTATGTTATAATATATGTTTTCTTATTCGGACAAACGATATTATTATAGAGAAGTTTGATTGTACCAAACTTTTTGCTAGTCACTTTCATTTTTGTCCAATGACATAACACCACATATAAATCTTATCTCTTTGATAATCAATTTTCTTCTTCATAAATTAGTAAACATGCGGTATACACTTTCCCACTAAGACTCTACCAACAATTGAGTAATAATTAACCCACCAACTACTTAGCACTTTCATAAAGTGCCAAAAGTATGACAATATGTAAGTCCTTTATCGTAAAGGTTTTAAAATTTTCCAAAATATGGATGTTGTTAAATTAGTAGTGATCAACTTTTACAATAACAAGAAAGAAACTCGAACTCATTCTTGAAACTAAGTGATGGTGGGATCCTAATTTAGTAATGATTTAACATAACACATTAATTGTGAAAATCCAAATATAATGATGACCCTAACCCCCCTACCCCCACCCACCCACCCCATAATTAGGTGTAGGCGCTTTTTAGAGGTGAAATCATTTAGTTCTTCGTATTTAATTCGAAACTGATTGATCTAAACATGAGCAAATTAAAGAGAACTCTAACATGTCTTGAAGAACCGAATCCTCCGGCCCAAAAAAAAAACACCCAACTGCATAACGAATTCAAAGAATAACATGCAAATTTACAGAAACTCAGTAACATAATAATAATTTGAAATTATTATAAAAATTTATAATCGTTAAATTCTGAATTCGCTGCTAGATTCAGAACCTTTTCCCCAAAAGTGTCATCGTGTACATTGAAATAGTACTGGTAAAGGAAAGAGAGACGTATGAAACAATTCATAGTTTGGTAAACGGCCTAAATCAGCCAATACATCAAACTTATATATATATCACACATGGGCTGCCCCCTTCTCTATATTCCTAGGCTAACCAAAACAGGTCACGTGTTCTCGTATTACCTAACTTCCCTCGATAAAAATAAGAACAATCGATGCATAAAGCATTTCGTATTAGTTGGGTTCGAACTTCGAAATTGCTTAACCCTCAATATTTGGCAAAAATAAAGCCATTTCTTATGCTTCAAGATTTAAACTATTGAAGAATTTAATTTAATTAAGAAAAACAAAATAGAGAAAAGAGTAAACTTCAAACTCCTCTTAATGAGAATATATCAATTATTTTACTTCATCCGTTTTAATTTATTTGACTTATTTTGACTTTGCACAGAGTTTAAAAAAGTAAAGAAGACTTTTGAATCTTGTGGTTAAAAATTAAAGATATGTCAAATGTACCAAAATATCCTTTAATATGTGGTCTTAGTTAGAATTGAAAAGTTATTAAAAAGGAAAAGAAACATTCTTTTTGAAACGTACTAAAAAGAAAAATAGGTCAAATAAATTAAAACGGAGGAAGTAATTATTTATAAATTCCTCATGATCTAAATTAATTAATTGTGACTTGATACTAGGGAATATCTGTCACTTTTATAGGCCCCTTTCATTGGCAAAATATACAATAGGAGAATCACCATATGTAATATTCTTATGAAGTAAGTCTCAAAAGAGTAACTTTTCTAGGGACCAAAAAGCATGCTAGTAATCTTTAATTAGGAACCAGAAAAATGGTAGTCAAAATAGTTAAAGGGATCAGATTTTTGTTGGTCACCAAAACTTTTAAGGGACCAGTAGAAAATCTCGTCGAAAAGTCAAAATATTTTTAAAAGGTGCATCAAATTAAACATGAATAAGTAAAAATGTACGGGAGGAAGTAAAAAGAAGAGAAGAGTAGAGTAAACCACAAGTAATAAGAGTAAACCAAAAACAGCTCACAAGATCCAATATTTCACCAATCCCAAAAAACGTTGGCAAATCGAAAAACCATTTTTCTAAATTAAAAAAAGGATTAATTAACCGATAAACAATTTAATTAGAGAAAACTAGTACTCTAATTTCTAATTAATGATAATGAGAAGAAACAATTATTGTAATTTATTTATCATATATAATATTTTCATTATCCAAATTAATACAACTTCTTACAAGATTGTGAACTTTTCTCTCTTTCATCTTCAATATTTTTCCTTCCATTCCCATATTATTCTTTAGCAGCAAAATGTACAGTTCATTCAACTTTATAGCCTATAGGACCAAAAATTAAGACAGACCAAAACAAAAAAAAAGTGTAAAGGCATAAAAATAAAAAATAGAATAAAAAGTTGGTCCAAAAAAGTAATTAAAAAGAGAAATAAATACTTCCAGTCCACCAGCTGAGTTCATTGGTGCACTAAAATTTCCGTTATTAGACACTAACGTCACAGCTCCGAGCCAGTTGATACTTAACGGCGTTATTTCCGACGATGATTCCGCCGTCGCCGGGATGATTTCCGAACGGTACATAAGCCGTACACGTAACGTGTAAATGATAATGCCCAGTAGTAATAGTCCCAACTCTCCATTTCACACGGCCGTCAATTTTGAAATCAAGCCAAACGCCGCCGTTTTGTTGATCCTCTTTCAGATCCGGTCCATTATACGGTGAAATCGGAACATTGTTACTGAAAACAAACGGCGACCATATGTTAACGTCTTTATGACCTTGATAAACCGATGGAATTTGGGTATAATATGTGATTTGTTGGTTATGGTAATTGGCGTATGTTTTCATTTTATCGTAGTAAACCCCGATTTTATCGTTAGGGTTTCGGGCGAAAATTGTGACTTGGATTGATGTAGAGAAGATGTTGGGTGCGGAAACGTTGAAATTGAAGATTGTTGCGTCTTGTAGAATGAATCTGGGTTTTTTGGGTTGAAGAATTGCCCAGACTAGGAGGATGGTTAAGAGGATTACGAAGAGGAAGATGAGGGTTCCGGCGAAGAGTCGCCGGAGAAGTTTACGTTTCCGGTCTTTGTGGTGGGTGCACTCCTTGACTGACATAGTGGTGTTGCGGTGTCTCCGGTGGTGGATGACGGTGGTGGTGGGAGGTGAAGCTGTGGATAGTAGTAGTAGTAGTGCTAGTGTAGAAGGAAAGGGAAGTGAGTGGTTGTGGAGATTGGTTATCTATATAGGAGTAATAAAGTGAGTAAGATAGTGGAGGTATCAATTTTTGTTTAAAAAAATAATCATTTGCTTTGAAATATAATGAGCTCGATTAATACGGGCATCACTCACATGGAACTTATAGAGGACATAATTTTAGATGGGATGAAATGAGGGTCGAGAATTAAAGTGGAATGTTAGTAGTAATTTATCGAGAACATGTCTTTAAATATATAAAAAAATATAAAAGTCAAGAAATAAAGTAGAAAGTTAGCAAGTCAGTAGGTCGTCTACCTCCATTTTTAGTATTGTTATTATTGTTTTCATGTTATCTTATTCTTTGATTTTAGTGATTACTGATGTTTCATTTGCTTCAGTTATTGTATTAATTTTTGTGTTGTAACTGGTGTTCTTCTTCATTATTTTCAGCATGATTTCTTCGCTATTATATGTGTTTTGCATACTTGCTTTTTATATATTTTATTTGAGCCAAAAGTTTATCAAAAACAACTACTTTATCTTAATAAAGTCGCGTATGCATCACCCTCCTTATATTTAATCACTAGTAAATTACACTGAATATATTATTATTATTATTATTGATTAAAAGGGATTTATGTTTAATTTTTTTCATGTATATACAACAAATATTGAGTTTTATAATTTTTTTATGTATTTATTTTTTTATATTTTAAACCTTATTCCGATATTGAATAGAGGAATGCCAATTATCTCACCATACTGAAAAGGAGAGGGGGAAAAATCATTAGGTGTGAAAAAGACAAGAGTGAGTTCACTCAATAATTGAGATTATAGATATAGTTAGAGGTACAGTATTAAAGTTTCTCTTTTCCATCTTTTGATTTTCACTGTTTACGATCCATGCTAACGTTGATATATTTTTTACATTAGAAAAAGGACAGAAAGCACTTCTTTTTAAAAAAAAAATGGATTTACTCAATCATAGTGCATGGCTGAGTGAGAACTAACTATTGCTCTTCTGATTTAATTTATGTGGACACTAATTATATGTTTAAAATAATTATATACTGTATGATTAATTATTCAAATTAAAAGAGAAATGCATACAATTGTCTAGTTATAAAAGTATAGTGTAGTAATTTTAAAAGAAAAAGATAACTAATTTATTATGATGAGTAATACTATATTGATATGAAATAAAAAGTACAACTACCTTATCATTCAGCCAGTGGACCATAATCTTTGTAATAGATAGCATTGTACCCTCACAAAACCAAAGGATAAAAGGCCAAGGGTGTGCTTGATACGATGGAATATTTTTCCAAGAGAATTTTTAAATATGTTCTTACTTATTTTTGGTGTTTGGTAAATATTTAAGAAAAATATTATTTTTAAAATATTTATATATAATATAGCAAAATATTATAGAATAGAGAGTGGGGGCTCGAGGGTATTGGGTGTGGAATGATCAAAGGATGGAGGTTGGAGTATCGAAGATGAGGAGGAGACAATAAATTTAAATTTCGTTTATAAAATTTATTTTCTCTACTTCTATTAGATAAGTCGTTTTTAATTTCTAGAAGAAAAAAAAATTCAAGGTGAGGGAGTAATTTACAAGACAATGATGTAAATTGGAAAGCAGTGTGAAGAAAGCTTAAATGACACGTAAATGTCGTAACAGGGGCCCACTTGCATTATTATGAGGCAAGAAAATTCTCCAACTAAGCCAGCCGACAACTGTTTTTTTCCCTTATAATTAGGTTGACGTTCGATATTTGTATTGAAATTTTATCAAGTTAAATTTTTGTTTGGTAACGATTTTTATTAAAAAGGAAAATTATACTCAAAATTGAAACCTCCAATTAAAAGGGGAGCAGTGTTCTTTGGTAGTAGCCAACAACTGTTGGATCTTCGAAATATGAATAATGAATATTCCAACTAAATGTTTATAAGAGATTAATTAACGGGTGACTAATCATTATCAGGAGGCTAATATCTCAACTAAATGTTTCTATTTTCATTAGTGAAATTGTTTAGTAATGTCATTATTTAATAATCTCCAAAAATAATAATGCGCACTTTTTATTTGCATGAAGGGTACTTCTCATATAACGTCTGGTGGGATGGTAACAGCCTAGCTAAGGTTGACAATGAAATGTGCTTGATGTTAACATGGGCGGATTTGAAAGCTCGATTACCGGTTCACGTAAATTCAGTAACTTTTGCTCAAATATTATATATTTATTAAAAAAATTATTAAATATCTATAAATATTTGACTGTATCCTAGATGTTATAAGTGTAGTATTAATTTGAAGTTATTGTAGAAATTCATAAATTTTAGATTTTAAATTCGTCGTTTATGATGTATGTATAGACAAAATAAACTCAAATAATGTAGCCGACCAAGTGGGGAAATGGTGCACCAAGGCCCCTACCTTTGGAAGGTTCATGTATAGACCACGAGTCCAAAAGTGATGTTAGGAGAAATTAATGAATGAATCATGAATTAAATTTTTGACAAATATAATTGATCAAAGAGAAGAATAAGGTGCCGTTTGGCCATGAGAATAAAAAATTATTTTATTTTTTTAAAATTTTTAAAGTTGGAGTTGGAGTTGGAGTTGGAGTTGTGTTTGGCCATAACTTTTGTAATAATTATCTAGATCTTAAATATATATTTTTAAAAAACATAAAATATGATTTAAAAATAAAATATAATTTAAATGAGGTTATTTTTATGAAAATAAAAAAATTAGGATTTTTTCAAAAAAATAATAATTAAAAAGTGAAAAAAGTGAGTTGGAAAAAAGCTTGGATGTTTTCACTTTTCCAAATACAACTCCGAAGTTGTATTTGGAATTTTTATGGCCAAACACTATTTTTAAAAAAAAATTGAAATAATTTTTCGAAAAAAAGTGAAAAAATCTCATGGCCAAACGCCTACTAAAAGTTTGTATCATATATTTCGTCTATTTCAATTTATATGGTACATTTCAAGTTTATTTTAAAATAAATTTTTTATATTTAAAATAATTTAATTTAAACTTTTTATTTTACTTTTATAATAAGATAATTATAAAAAAAAATACAAATAATCTAGTGGGAGATAAATGTGGGGAAGAAAAAATTCTAGGAGGAAGTCTTCCTAGTCGTCAACACAAGAAAAAAGGGTAGAAAAATCTTTTTTCTTGTGTCAAAACGAAAGAGTAATGAAACTTGAAATTTTGCATATAATATATTTGTTATATAATGTAGTTTTTTTTTACCAATATAATTAATATATTTTCGATTAAAAACGTTTAACTAACTTAGGTTCCAAAAGTGATGATTAAATGAATAAATCACGAAATAAATTAACAAATATAATAAGAGAGAGAGAAGATTAAGAGTACATTTTAATTATATATTATTATTAATAATCATGGAAAAGAAGAAAAGTTTTTTTAAGCAACCATCCATGTGGTCAATTTTGAACATCATTTCCCTTGCATTATTACATTCCACCATATATACCTACTAGCTAATGTTAACTTTTCCCCTACTCACTAATTATATAACCTAAAATATTCTCTATAGTCTATTAATTAATTAATTAATCAAATGATCCACAGAAATTTTGCTTCTAATTATTCTTGGATTTGACAAATTAGCCGTCCCTAACAAGGTTAGCACATGAATTACTAGAATGTTCAATCAACAACACTGTTTGTTTGGAAATTCTTGGCATCTACATGTGAATAATTATGTTGTCTTAGGTTCTACATTTTTCTAGTACTATTATTTTGATTTGATTATAAATTATTGACCAATATGGTGATGAATTAGACACTTCACAAAACAAAAATTAGTGACGAATAATTTTTATCGCTAAATATTTTAAAAATTCACTAATTTTTCTAAAAATTGATTATAAGAAAATCGGATTAGCTATTATAGACTATTTAGCGACAAATATAACTATTTTTTAATGAGAACATCGAGAGAGAAGGTTTTTGAAAATATAAAACAAAGAATAGAGATATTGAGTTGGAATTTTTTTTAAGAATTATATCACCACAAAAGAAAATAGAAATTAGTGACTGATCTGACTACTTCTATCGTTAAATTATAAAAATCGGTAGTAATCTTAATTTAATAGATTGTCGATTATTATATATAAAAAATATTATTAATCGACTATTTAGTGGCAGGTTAACAAAAAATTCAGAGTATTTTTTTTTTTTTTTTTTTTTTTGGCATATGAATTTACCTTTAGAATATAGAGAGAAAAGAAAAGAGATAGTCTGGTAAAGAGGTTCTACATCAAAGACTCTAAATAGATAGATTTTTATTTCCCCTTCTGTTAATTTGTTTTGTTTGGTTTACTTTATATTATAGTATATAAGAAGAGTTCAAATAAAATTTAAATTTAAATTCTCTGATAAAGGAGAAATTTTATACAAGGCAATTTTAGCAACAGTAGGTTATGGTAGATTATTCACTTACATTCACTACAAACAATTACCCTTAAGTTGTTTTTTAAGTAACTTTATTGTGTAATAAACTTTTTGTTGCCATTAGATAAAAAATGAACTCTTCAAAAGAATGAACAACCCTTACATTTAAATTTATGATTTTAAATTGATGTATTTCTAAGTTTTTAGATTCTTCATCCAAAATTTAATATTTATTAGAATTTCAATACATTTTCACATATATATTTATATTCCGTGCCGACCATATAGTTATCCTCTGCCTCCACCACAACTTACATTTATATGAACCAAGGTGGGAAAATATGGCCACATAGTCTCATATTTTTTTGCCATTCAGTATTCAATATCTATATTAGGGCTCGATTAAATTCAATTTCACACTAAAAAGTTCCACAAATTCCTATCTAACACTCAAACATGAAACCTCGAAATAAGTATTTACCATTCCTTTACAACTTTGTTCATGGGAGGATCTGGGGAGGTGGAAGGGTGTTCACCCGAACCCCCTCGACAAAAAATTACACCGTATCTATAAGGGTTTTTTTTTATATTTTTTTATGTACATATACTAATTATTTTTGAATCACTCCGACACAAGATTAGAGGTTAATTCAGTGAATTAGAGGGTTCAAAATTCAACTTGAGATTTCAAGTTTAAATTTCATACACTATATTTTCACTTTTCGAACTATCTTAGTGAAAATTCTGAACCTGTCACTAACTCTGTCAGTCATAGTCTCACATATTAATTAGGTCATGTGTACCTTTTACTACTAGCAAGTTTTTTTTAAGTAGATGAAGTTGCATTTCTCTGATTATTTCTTTTGGACAACATTGCTGAAAAAACATAGAAAAGCCCCACAAATGCCATTTTAATGTGTTTTCTAGTGTCACTTAACAAATCTAAGTATATGCCATATTCCCCACAAGAATTCCATATACTTTAACCTTATCATTTGTAATGTACATATTCCAAAAGTAAAAAGGTATACTTTTGGGTTCTGACACACACACAGACCTTCCTTGGAAAATTTCAATTATTTGTACTTGTAATAGGTCCTTTTTAAACAACATATCTTCTTTGAAGTTTGAGCTATATTAAAATTTCAGAAATTTTCTTTAAATATATTGGCCATCTCAACCAATGTATGAGTTACACGTGCTATTCTAAATAAAACTATACTCCCTCTGTCCCATATTAATTGGTCACCTTAGTTAAAATAATTGTCACATATTAGTTGTCCACCTTACTAAATTAATAGAGAACTAATAAATTTTTTCCATATTACACTTGCAATTAATTCTTTTTGAAAGTATGAACACTTATTTGTGAAGTTTCAAAAGAATTTCTTAAGGGGTAAATTAGTAAAATTACTTTTTTATTTATGATTTCTTAAAACACGTGTAGAAAAAAATGACCAACTAATATGAGACGGAGGAAATATTATTGAACTCCGTCTATCACAATTTATGTGACAAGTTTTATTTAATCTATCACAAAAGTATGTCACTATTTTATATTTACAAATAATTTAATTTTAAAGTATTCTTTTATCATTAATAAGATAATGAGATAATTTATAATAATATAAATATCTAAGATTAATTTTAAATCACAAGTTTTGAAAAGTTTTGAGAGTATCATTTTCCCTGTTATTTCTGTAAAAATATAATACTTCCTCCGTTTTAAAATATTTGTTACAATTTTTTTTTAGAGTCAAACAATATGAACTTTAATCAGCATTTTAAGATGTCTTTTTTCATCATATTTATATGAGAATTAATTGCAATTTATATTTCTTTTCGTACAGTTTTTTTGAATATCCAAATTTTAATTTAAAAATATTAAATTGATCTAATCAAATTTAGTTTTATAAATTAGTCAAATTAACTTTCGAAAAGTAAAACTTGACAACTATTTTAGAAAGGAGAGAGTAAAATAGACGGGGGGGGGGGTAAATTGATTTTGGGGAGGAAGAGACTCAGTAGGCGTTTGGCCGGAAGAGACTCAGTAGGCGTTTGGCCATAAATATTATTCACAATATTCCAGAATACTTGTTTGGCTATGAAAACCAAAAACATATTCCGGAATATGTTTCACAATTTTTGGTTTTTTGAAAAACAGCTCTTGAGGTGTATTCACTATTTTTGGATTCAATTTTTCCTCTCACTTTATTTTTAAATACTACACCAACTCAATAGTCTAAAATATTTTTGAAAATACTATGGTCAAACACAACTCTAATTCTATTTTCAACTTTAAAGTGAATACCAAATAAAATGAATACATTTTTATTTTTATGGCCAAACGGGTCCTTAGAAATGATAGGAAATATGCAAAGAAAGTCTAAGTTGAAAGGTGGGGAAAAAGTAGACATGGAAAATGAAAGGAATGGACATAGGGGAATCAAATGTGAGTCATACATGTGTATGTGTAGCTCATTGGTCTTTTTCACACATTTAGTGCCTTTCTAAAATCCATAAATACAACAGTAAAAAGGCCCCTTCTTTTTTGACATTTGAGGATTTTTGATTCATTTTATTAGGTGTTGCTAGCTATAATAAGAATGGAGACTTTAACATTTTATTCAAAATAATTAAAATGCATTGTTAAATTATGCCAAATAACTTCATTACATGAAACACAAATGTTTTTTTTTTAAGTGTTCAATTTTGGAAGCTCGCTACACGATAACACGATTAATGTAGATTTAAGATTTACACCAACAAGGCTCGCTAAAGAAATAAACCGTCATTTTTTATAAATAAAATTGTTCATATTCAGCGTTCAAACTCGAAATTTCTTGTTAGTTGAAGGTGTGGGAGTGGGTATGATTGTTAAACTCGACCGTTGAGCAATTACTTTAGTATGCATGGGAGCCACATTTAACATTTAATTCAGAAGGTATAAGAAACTTTTTGAAGGTGTATTGCATATATTACAATATTATTGTTTTAAAGGCTGGAGTAGTAAAGTAGTATGTACTTAATTCTTCATTATTAAATAGATTCTCGAGTTTGAATCCCGGGTATAAAATCACCTTTATTAGGAGAGCTACTTTACCCCTAATATAAAATTGGACTTTCGGGTGCAAATTTAAATTAATGTGATTCCAAAGCGATTATCGAACACCGAGTAAATAATAGAAAGAAAATAATATCACAAGAGGGAAAATATAAAAATGAAAAAGACCAGCCCAAGCCCCCACTTCACCTAACTTCCTACAACTGCTTAAAAAAGTTATTGAGCTAATTATACAACAATAAAAACATTACTCAGTGTGATGTCACGTGTGAGGTATGGGGATTGGAGAATGAACTAGTAGAGTGTACACAAATCTTATTTATATTTTTGTAGGATCGAAATGTTTATTTCAAATAAATTCTTAGCTAAAAAAAATTATTTATCAAAACAGATTTGAAAATATGAGAGGAAATAATAATTAGTGATAACTACATATCTACCCAAAGAGAGAGAGAAATAAAAAAAAATTAAGATATATACATTACATTGTCTATACAAAGGTTTTACATCATCAAGTTATCGAAGAATATTTACAGATGCCTCCATAAAAACTTAGATCAGTAATCTTAAAATAAAGCAAATTATATATTAAAAGTAAACATGACCTAAGAAAAACTTTTACACATACTGATATATATAACTTAAACTATTTGTAATATTCATGTCTATGATTTATCAATCTAGATCTTGACTAGAAAAAAAAAAGAGGACATGTTGCTAGTGGAAAAAGGTATACGTAGCGCCATAAAGTACCAAAAAGGAAGCGCACTGTATCAGAAGTTTCTCCACTTTCAAGAATATTTGAAATACGAGATTCTGTTTAAAGATAAACGGATCCATCTCACCATGCTCTTCGATGTTGTAAAATATAGTTAATAAGGTCACTTGTTCCCTCTCCTTCTTATTAGTTGATGTGTACACCATGAAATTTCACCAAGGGTCCCAGAAGTAATCCCTTCAATTAAAATCATGAAGAAAGAGAAAGATATTAGGATGAGTAATTCTATGTTCATTATGATAACATTTTGCTATAGCAGTCAAAAAATATTCATACAAACAAGGTTATTATAGAGAGATTTAACTGTATTTAATTTCAAAGTACGAAAAAAGAAAGAATGAAGGAGAAATTACCACCAATCCTCCTCGTAGTCGCATCTCATTGCGTAACTATTTGTATTACCATCCCACTCTTGCAAGCTAGATGAATTCTTGAAGTTCAACAATAAATCTTCACATAATACATACAACGTTTTTCTAGGTTGACCATATCTAATACCTTTATTTATTATTGTAGCTTCTATCCTCAAATCAATAAACAAGTTTAAACCTCTTCTAAAATCTCGAGCCATTTCATTGACCACAAGGCCTTCGATTTTCTTCTGATTAGGATTCGGAATTTTAGAATCGACATGGAAGTCAACGTTGCTTTTCCCGGGCACATTGAAAGGCGCGCTGAACGATGATTCAAGTAGTTGTAGCTTGTACATCAAGCTAGTTGCTATGTACTCAAAACTAATTTCCACTTTCCTATTTGAATTCCTCACACTCACATCTACTTCCCAATCTGCTGTCAACATATTTGTGGAGTTTGATATGTTGAAAGTATATACAACAAATGATACAACTTCAAATGAAGGGTAATATGCGTAATTTACCCAAAATCGAACTACGAAAAAAATAATGACGCTCAACATTAGAACAACGATGAGGCAAAAAAGGATGCGACAAAAAGTTATAACCTTTCGTGGTGGTGGTGGGGGTACGTTGGATAATTGGGGTTGCAGGATATTATTATTATTGTTGTTGTTATCATCGTTATAGTAATTGGATTGGTAATTTGGGTAGTAATAAAACGGGTATTGATATGAATATTGATCATATGGCGGAGGATAGTGATATGCGGGATTGGGATAAGGCGATGCAAAATTATTATCCGATTGAGGAAATTGATCGGAATGTGGATAACCTAAAACGGATTTCTTTTCGTCTTTTTTATCCTCGTTTGAAGAATCTATCATCATGGTTATAATTTGTTCCCTTCCCCCCTTTCTTTTTGATAAAAGAAAGGGAGAAAGGACGATTTGGTTTCTTTTTCGGAGACTCTAGGAGAGAAGGGAGATTCAGAAATTACAGAGATATATGTTGGACAAAAAAAAGAAGGTAGAATTTTTGGTACTAAGGTGTGGAAGAGAACTCAAGTAAGAATTTTTTATTGTCCATTTTAAAATATTGTTACTACGTATTTATATAAAGCATTTTCTTCGGATCGAAGATGAATTTGAATTTTCAATTTTGTGAAAGACTACAAAACCACTTGTTTTACACTTGTATTACTCGTATGGGACACGCACTTCTAGAAGTTGGTTTAATATTTGACATTTGTTTTTATCGCAGGTCTCAAATTAAAAATGGTTCATGAATTTCACGATGTTTGATTAATTTTTTTATTAATATAGGAAAGGGTACTAAATAAATAGGAATTGCCCTCAATTGGAGTGTACATGAAATAATATATAGATCGAAATTCGAAACTTAAAAATATAACCCTGTGACACTAATTGAACATTCTAGATGAGTTAAAAGAAATGAAATTTGGGCCTAATTCAATCTTAAAATTTAGCTCAAGAGACGAGAATCATTCAAGATCATATAAGGAGATTATTCATCTTATGTGGGACAATTCAACACTCCACCTCACGGTCAGGACTTGACATATGGAGTGTGGACAATTTAATATGGAGGCCCAACATCAGAAAACAAGAACAATTGGGATGGGTCCTGCTATGACATCACGTTAATTAAATAAATAAATCTTGAACCATACAATCCCAAAACTAATTCAAGAGGTAAAAATTGCCAAAACTATATAAGAAAACTGCTCATTCGTTTTTATGAAATAATTTATCACTCACAAGAAGATCAACTACGTACACGTTGAATGAAAAAATTTATCACTCACAACGAAAATTGAGACAAGAAAAAACATTTGCCTAACATAATTAATTCTCCCACTATTATTAGCCTTGAATTTGTAGACCTTTGTTCGATTGTAGGGATGACGTGCAATTTTTTAATTTTTTTGTTTGAAATACAGAAAAACTATTAGCAAATTTCAATGTCAAGAGGGGGAATTACATGTTAATCAGGGGCGGATTCAGAATTTTGAGTTTATTGTTCTAAATTTTAGAAAAAGGTAGCTTATTAAGTTCTTGATAAATTAGTTGAATAGACGGATTCTTGACCTCGCCAAAGAGATTCACTTAAGCTTCTAGCTAGCTTCCTAGACTTCCTTTCAGCTGCTCTCGCTTGAGAGGAAAAGGGCGGACTCTTGCATGCTCGTATACAGAGAAAGAATTGAAGAAAGGTTTCCACTCGAGAAGCAAGGAGATAAAATCTTTTTAAAGGAATTAGGACCTAGAGTGAATTTTTTAACACGAAATTAAAATTTGAGTCAAAATTATTAGATTATATATGTCGAACGCCTAACTAGAACTCTAATTTCACCCCTGATGATAGTGTGCTTTTCACCCAACATATATTATATTGTTCGATGCATGCATGTTCATTTACAAATTAAAGGAAGGTATTTGGAGATATGAAGAATATTAGCCTATTATTTACTTCCTAGTACAGCACGTATTTTTTTCACTACTAAAATCACCCGAATTTTCAAAGAAGGCTTTTTGAGAAGGAAAAATTACGCTCTACGTTTATCGGGAGAAAATATATACACCATGTAGCCCATAATTTTGAGTTTGTTATCTGATTTAGCTCATATTTATGTATAAACTCCTTTCATGCACTTATATAAGGTTAATACATTATGTATAATGTTTTTCCAGATATAACATTGTAATATGGTATACCGAGCTACATGACCTAATATTTTATGTTGGGCTGTATTTCCTGTTGAAAATCCATATTTTCGACGGATCTTCTTCGAAAAAAATTCGTTAAAAATTTGCGAGTTATTGGTAGTGAATTTTGTGATACACTAAACGTTAGCGTATTATACAGCCGAGCGCCAAATTAAAAATTTCCTTCATTTTTTCATACTTTTTCTTTGTTCGCTTTCTTTCTTTTTATGGATCTATTAGAAATTTAAGTTACTCCATTAGGTATATCTTTACTTGCATCATGAAAAGAAAAAAGAAAAAAAAACTAATTTCTGTCCCATCTTTGTTAGAGTATTAACTACCGTAATACATTTCCGCATGCTTAATTAGTAGAAATATTCGTCACATATTAAAAACAAAAACGAGTAACGTAACGAGATCGCATAGCTTCAACTTAATCCTTCTAACAGACAACAGAAAATGGGCAAGAAAAGGGGGAAAACAAATCCTAAGAGAAATATCCAAAATACTGAATTGGGCCTATTCTCTTGGTGTCGGAGCCAGCTTTCGCGCACTTCGACCAATTCCACGGATACCATGCCATCTCCCACCAGAAATAGGTATCATGTAACACTGTCCATCAAGGCTAGAACAGATGGGAAGAACTACTAGTGTTTTCTTTTCTCCTGGGAATTGGAATTGGGCCTATTCAAACTTCAATTCTATTGGTAGAATTCAGGGATCAAGAGGCCATTTTCAGCACAACTACCTTAAAATGTGCATTGGAAAATCAGTTCTCTATGTCACAACTCACAATCCAAGTGGTGAAATGATTTTATTTCAATCAAGAAATGATAATTACAACATTATAATAAATGCATTATACACTTTACACCCCCAATTTATTTTATCAACCGTGTAGTGACTAAAGAATATCGAAACAACACAAAAAATTGCAGAAAAAACTACTCTTATCAACTACTATGTTCTTACAGATGTTTTTAAGGTCCTTTCCAGGTTTTTCCTTCGAAAAACTCAGCCAGCATTCGTTCAAGGTCTTCGGGAGTATATCTGATATACTTCTGCGGATTTTTGCCACCCTCAATCATGGGCCTAATAACATAACATTAATCAAGAAACTCATATAAATCACTTAATGATTTGTAACAACAACATACCCAGTGTAATCCCACAAGTGGGGTCTAAGGAAGGTAGAGTGTGCGGGGGCCTTACCCCTACCTCATAGAGATAGAGAGGTTGTTTCCAATAGACCCTCAGCTTAAATAAAGCATTTCCAAACAGTTTGAAAAAAGGAATACAACTATGGGAGCAGTAACAAACTTCATTCTTACAAAAAGGAAAATAGGAGATTACATGATTAGAAGCTAGTATGTTGAACTTCTTTTATTGGATAGAATACAACTTGATCAAACAGAAAACTTCAATTAACAATACTAGGAACTACAACTTGATCAAACAGAAAACTTCAATTAACAATACTAGGAACTACAACTAAATATGCAATGATCCATATTTTTCGAGGCATGATGAATGAACAGATCGGAAACAACATTGGATAGACGCAATTATACATCAAGTATTACATTAGGCAAAAAAATGTGCAACTCATACAGTGGACTACACCCCATATGAAGAGTTCAAACAAAAATGCTAGGAGAGAAAAGATGTTTTAGTTCTATTGTTCATTTCCAAAGTAGTGTTAAAAAAGTTCAAGAAAGCATACCCGAAACGCTTAGCGAAAGATCTGTATGCAGGCAATAGGACTTCGGCAACTGCTAGCCTTAAAGACTCGCGCAACTCACTGTCAGGAACTGTCCATTGAGATTGCCTCTGGTGAATCTCCTCAAATAACATGTTGAAGGTCTTAAACTTATCTTTCACCGTAGACCTAGAGATACCAGTGTTGCTACTAACGACTTCACCAGTAAATGAAGAATTCCCAGCTGGAGAAGCTCCTTGGACGGAGAGAGTCTGCAGAATCTGCAGCAAGGACGGGCAGGATTGTATAATGTTACTTTGTAACACACAAAGATAAATATTCAGGACGGCATAAAATGATGCAGTACTCCATACACATCCAACATGTAAGATCAGGCTAACTAGAAGGTAACAATGAATTGAAAAGATGAGGCTAGGGAGCAAAATTTCAGAACAGGCTTCATATATAAACCGCATTTTCGACAAATAAGAATACCAGAAGAAGAATGGTTCCTTCACCGAGAACGTTAGAGAGGTCATGAGAATGGACGAGGAAGAGGAGATTCTACAGTCATCTTTATTAGATATTCAACTGATCCACGACTTGGAAAGAGATACAGTTCAGAACTAGACAAACTGATAAAAGAAAGCTATTTTAAACAACTATCTTGTCCTTAATCACTATGATCATAACACACCATTTTCCTGAAGAAAAATATCAACCAGAATTAGATTATGTCCAATTTTTCACCATAACTCTCAACAGGAATTTATTGAAAATCTCCCTTCGGATGTTTTAGGAACCTTTCTTTACAGCTCAGACGAAAAACCAAATGTCTAACAGGAATAGTGCTAATTGAAGACCTCCCTCCTGGTGTTTAAGGCACCATTGTTTACAGCTAAGTAGAACGATCACATGTCTAATTGGAGATCTCAGAAGAATCATAAGGAATCCAACTTTGTCAAAGATTAGGAACTGCATTTTAGAAGTCCCAATCATGCTAATTAGACGAAGTGTATATCTTACCATATCAATATCATTTCACAAGAAAGGAGAACCGTATCCCCACAAGCTAAATAGACAAACAAACTCTGACAAAATGTTCCAGAACACCAGTAGAGAGAATGTTGATCATCATGACTGTAGAACTATAGAGGTAGCAATCAAACCTTAGACCAAGAGATCCTCTTGTACTGATTTGCATGCTGCTGGACTACCCTTCTATGTATTTGCACCCAATCGTCACCAAGCACGTCCTTTGCTTCTGACCTAGACCATCATAGAACGTGTAAAGATAGATTTGTAGTAAACTAAACAGCTCATTCTCTCAAGTAACATTTTAACTTACCTGCGAACAGATCTTACAATATAGTGAATGTTATTCATCAGAAATAGTTGAGTCAATGCAGGATCTTTGTATTGCTTAGATTTCCCGTCCAAGTTACTCTGAAGAGCTTGCAATATCCGTGTGGTTATAACCCCCAACTGGTCTTTGGAATTACCATCATCCGCGTCTCCAAAAAGTTGCCTTAGAGTTGATTGGTAGCTGTCCAAAGTAAATAGATAATACTGAGATATTGCAAAAAACTGTGAACACGAGCTTTAAACCGAAAAAGAAATTGAATGTAAAGTTCCACCAGATCAGATAAACTAATTGTTTCCGGGAGACAAGGGAAGTGATGCAACCAAAAGAGGACGGAATACGAAGATGGAACACAAGACCAGACAGAAAGCAGTGAAGAAGGAATTTAAAATTTAAAAGAACTACAGAAAACAGTATGTAATACTTGTCATGCTTAGGAATGACCCGGAAATAACAATCAGGACGATATGAAAGCATAGGAAATACCTCGAAATGGAAAGTAAGTAGCTAGTGTTGAAATTCCCAAATTATGTACATTCTTAAAACATATTTCTTATAACTTTTTCAAGTAGTGAAGAATGAGACATATAAATCACTTCGAAAATCAATATCAAGAATGATCAGCAACATCTGCCAGAGTTCAACATATTTCTAAGCAAAAATAAATGTACGTAAAGGATTGGAGAGAATTGTGAAGACTTACTCAAATAAAAACTTAACATAATTAATCACATAACTAGTTAAAGGATGGACAGTTCCATCAAGAACAGAAGTCTTGGTGGCATCTTTTTCTACTGCTTCTTCAAAATCCACAAAGGTCTCTTGCGCTGTCTCAGCCAGACGATCAGTCAACACTTTAGCAGCTTCTCGCATTTCACTGCAATATTGGCTTCCAAAAATAATATCCATCTGTCGCACCAACAAAATTCCCCTTCCACAGGGAAGGATAATGGAGGAAAATACCAAAATTAGTATTTCATGTTAAGAAATTGATGCAAGGTAGCACATAGGTGAACCAATGGATACCAGTATTTATTAAAGGTTTTTCAATAGAATGAAAGGACAAATGGCCTTTCTCTTACCGCAAACCTAAACATGAGAAAAGGAAAGAGAGAAAATTTTGAAAAAGAAAACAAAGAATGTTTGTTCATGTCAAGAATATAAATCTTACGGAATTTGAACTTAAGACACAAATACAACTATAATAGGGAACGGGAAAAAAAGAGGAAAAGAACCTAAGTAAGAACAATGTAGAAAACATAAGAAATTGCCAAAAGGACTGCACTCAAAATGAATGTTAACTCAAACTAGAATCTCTAGGGGAAAATTAAATTAAATTTGTTGCGTACGTTTGCCCAAATAATGTCATGCTTGTGCAATAAATTTTGCTCATAGTTTTTCCTAGCACCTCTAGGCTAAACTTGTTCCTCAACCCCCACGCACCCTTTAAAAAGGGAAGAATAAAAGGTAGCATTGGTAGTTTTTATCTGAAGCATTTAGGTTATGGATCTATGTTGAAAGACAAAGAGCTCCATTATAGCTAGCCAGATAGGATGATTTTGCTGTAAGTTGAGGTGCAGAAAGACCACGAAAGAGTCAAAGATGTGAACTGAAGGTAATATGTTAAATGTGATGCTGAAAATGAAGCTGTTTATTTACCCTGGTATTCACTTGAATATTATGCCCTTTCATTGAGCAATAGAGACAGAGAAGGCAATTGACTTTTCCACCAGATACGCTCTTAGATATACCAAGGTATTCGGAGAAATCAAAAAGCACTTAGGCTGGAAGTGTCTAAATAGCAAATTAGAGAAAAGTCTGCATTAGACCTATTAGTACCCAAAAGCTAGTATATACTCCTGGATATAACTCAGAATTTCTTCGATTTCCTATGGGTCTAGTCATTGCAAGAATGGTCCTCAGTTAGCAGAAGAAGCAACAGGAAGTATCAGTTAAAACTACGATTTTCCAAAGACAAAGATAAGCGGACAGAGATATCCGCTGGATCATTTCATCATACCTCAGACTGAAGTTCTCTCATTATCTCATACATATCTAGAAGGACAAATAACTTTTCAGGCGATCGTTTGCTTTTGGCAATGGCTTCTCCAAAGCTAAGAAGCACCGCTACACTATTTCCAGTAACCTCTGCGAAACATTGTTCTCTAAGACTATCCTGACCTTCAAATATTTGGTCAGAGACTTTCTTCTCTGCAGCAAATAAAAGTTTTACCTGAGTCAAAAATGATGAATATGTTAGTAAAAGGGGGGTAACAGAAAGCAAGGATCTAATCAAAATTGGATGATGAGACAGCGCGCTTACAGATATCCGCATGAAGTGAATCCAATTTCCTATTTTTGCCTCTAAAACTTCCCACTGCATTCTCTGTACATCCTCCTTACCAAGTCTTTCCACACCTAGTTTTCTAATACTCTGTTCCACGACTGTAGAACGTATTTCCCTGGATACAAACAGGATGTATGGGAAATGCAAATGACATGAGACAGAATAGCATATCCAGGGAAAAAAGCTACTTTGTCAGATAAAAGATTATCACAGAAAATTCATCAAGAAAAAGCTTGGAGTTCTCAGTCCTCTCACAAATAAAAAGACAGGTTAAATATTGACAGTTACAATTGCACAACTCTTAAGTAATATATGGCAAATATCAGGAGAGTAGACAAGATAATGGATAGAGCAAAACTAAGCAGTATTACATCATAAGATATATTACACCAAAAAGAAATCTTGGCAATGTACACCTTAGGATACTGCTACCTTTTATAATTCTATAAATCCACTTCATCAATTCTATGACCATCAAAAAGTCAATTTAGCTGCATCTGGAAGCAGGCAGATCTCACATAACAAAGTTGACAGAATTGTTGCCTTTCAATTGCCTAAGCTATTAAACAGATCTAGTTAATTATGATCAACTTCAAACATTAAAGTACTTCCTGCAAATATCCCATCATTTAAGTAGATAACTTACTTATAAATAGTATACAGTTGCTGTTGATGGCCGGCCTGAATCATTTGCTGAGCCAACTCATGTAGCAAGGGCAGTATTCTAGGGGGGATGAGCGCTGGAGGGTGGTAAACAACTGTTTCTAAGCTTCTTTGGTGCTCTTTCGTTCCAGTACCATCACCCTTATTAGGTGATTCTGTAGACGGTCTCAGAGATTGGGGGAGGCAATCGAAAAGACGATCAGGTTCCACAGGTTTACTGCAATCAATATAAGTCAACTCAAGTTAGTTAAAATTAATACTTATCAAACAAAAGTTAACTTGAGTAGTGAACTTAAAAAGCTATACAAGAGTTCTACTTTTACATGGATCGGGCAAGGTTTATCATCCATTGATCTTAGTGAAAGCAAACAATTACTTGTCAATGATAATGGCAGGCATTGCATAAGAAGGTGTCAATATCACAAAAAACAGAAATGGATAATAGTGTGTGCTTGTGCCCATGAGGAGTCAAATTCAGAAGTTCTGGCAACACACTTGTTGCTTGTCGGATGCATGTGAAGAATTTCCTATCAGACGACCCACAATAGGTGATCATTCAAGTCTTATCATTGCAGTTCAACTGCTGGTGCAATTTCAAGCTTGGCGAGAAGAGCAAGGAAAGAAATGACCTCGTGGAGAAAACTTCAACACCTCTATACCAAGCCAGTTGGCACTTGTGGGGACAAGAAAAGGAGAAAAAGATCTACTTTTGTCTACTAGGTCTATGAAACATGAAATTTTGAAAACAGTAAAAAAGGCTCAGCATTAGTTAAGCCAAATAAGATTCATATGCTAAATGACTTGTGTGCTTCTACAATAAATCTAGACATATACAAGAGCAGGTAAAGTTAATTCACTCAAAACCACAAAGTAAAACATTCTATGAAGAAATTTAAAAAACGAAAGAAAAAATGTATGCATTTGGAAAAAGAAATACTATATTAAATTACTGACCTGTACAAGGTTAGAAGCTGACGGAACTCTTCTTCAAGCTTGAGAACAGACTTTGCCAATAAACTGGAAGTATGGTTAATCATACCGATACTACTCTTAAGGCCTTTGGTACTGCTGAAAAATTTAACAATACTCCTTAGCTGATTAACTGCTTCCAGATAACTTTCCAAATCCTCGTGTGGTCCTCGCAATATTTTAGCCTCTGTCTGTAAAGTTCAAAGGGCATTTAAGCTGTAACACTCATGTAAGAGATAATGCAGATGTATGATCCATACAAAATCAGCAAAAAATTACTAAAGACATCGACGACACTGACTTTTCAATGATTAATTGAAACAGAAGAAGTAATCCTCAAATTACCTAGGGGATCAACCAATAAACCACTCTATTTCAAATGTAACCCAAAAAACCAATCATATGATGAAATCAAAAGCCTGTCTACATAATTTTTTCGCTTACTCCTTTACTTGATATTATAAATTTGACCTGCATCAACGAATAAACCCACTCTATTTCATATGCAATCGCAATAAAATCCTTTTGGGCGGGTTACATTTTCCTTTGCTTACTCTTTTCACTTGAATATAAATATGTGACTTGCTGCCACTACGTAATCATTGGCTCTTAGAAGTGAATTCAAACTAACAAGGGCGGACTCAGGTAGGGCCGAGGGGTTCATCCGAACTTCCTCTGGCGGAAAATTACACTGTTTATACATGATTAAAATTAAACTTTAAGTATATATAGTAAATGTTGAACCTTTGGCTTCTCTGTGTGTTTACTTAATCATATTTTGAACTCCCTTAGTGAAAATCATGGCTCTGCCACGATAAACTAATGACACGTGGTTTTGATATCCATATGTATGTGTACATATACTCATAGTGCAATACAGCAAAATCCAAAGTGAAAATGCAACGGAATTTCCAAAACACACTAAATTAAAGCACAGTGTAGCAGAAGAAGTAAATAAAATTAAGAGTGAAAGGTCAAAAACACACCTAAACTATCACGTGTGCGAGTTTCCAAACTGAACTATCACCAAACATTTATCGAAACACACCTCAACTATCCGTTGTTCACTTTTTCCACGACGATGGTGGTGTGTTTTGATAAATAGTTAGTAATAGTTCAAGTAGAAAAAGTAAACACATGATACTACAGATAGGAAACTCAAAAAAAAATGGATACTTTAGATGTGTTTTTGAACCTTCACTCTAAAATTAAACGAACCTGGCGTGCAAGATCGAATTGACCCAATATCGACTCAGCTACCTTCAATGTCTTGTCAATGTTCTCGTGTGCTTTCCTAATCGAATGCGTCCTTATCTTTTCCCATCAACAAACAAGAAAATTAATCATCCAAATAACAGCAACAACATACACAGTGTAGTCCTACAGAGTGGTAGAGAACCTGTTTTCAATAGACCTTCGCGCAATACAAATAACATTTATGTACAACAACAACATACCCAGTATATTCTCATACAGTGGGGTCTGGAGAGGGTAGAGGGTAGAGTGTATGCAGTCCGTACCACTACCTCAAAAGTGAAGTAGAGAGACTATTTCCGATAGACACTCGGCTCAAAGCAAAAACAGTCTAGAAACTGACATAGTAGAAGAACAATAGGTAGCACTAGAACAACAGATAATAACAAAAATTAGACTACGACAAAATAATACTACAATGATCTACCCGGAACGAATAATATTTATGTAAATCTATCAAATATCACATTTATGTAATGGACATTTCACATCGATTACGTAAATACCTGAGTAGGACGCATTGCGGTTTCGAGGGCGGAGAGCCGGTGATCAAAGGAACCGAGGATGGATATCATATTATCGGTAATTTTTTGGCTCTTCTGCATCGATTCGTTCATAAATTCTGATCTCTCTTTTAGGTTTTCCATTACTACTGCGTAAGCCGCCATTGTTATCTGAATTTATTAGCTTCTCACGACGGGAAAAATGGAAACGAAATGTTCATGTTACATGGGAGATTTTACAGAGAAACGAAAAGGAAAACTGTATGGCTTTTTATGATATTTGTATAATTGCCCTCCTAACTTCTTAATAATTGAATTAGATACTAAAGACTTCACAAAATTACAAATGTTTCTCTTAAAACTTTTTTATTGAGAGTGTTTACCAAAAATGGGAAAAAGTGCAATGGGCTATAAGGTTGTATGGGGTAAAAAATGTCTTGAGTAGGTGGTCGAATGATGCGACCACATGTGGTGAGGATGAAGGGCTGGACTCTCGATGAAAGGACCAATGTTACAGACCAAATGAAAGAGTCCAACCCAAAAGACTAGTCTGATAGGTGGAGAACCCATTTAGCCTATAAATTTATTGGTATTTTTCTATCTTTCCTATGAGGGACAATTGGTTCACAATAGGTAGAAGGTATTGAATAACGTCCTTGGAACGTGATCGTTGAATGCAACCACCTAGACCAATGTCTTACTAGTATGGTTTAGCTATGGAGACGCAGGACCGAATACGGAACTACAATCAGTTAAGATAAGGATGAGCTTGTCGGTCTGCATATCACTGAAGATGTTGAAATTCTCATCGATCGATATGCAACTGCAAAGTTCCAAGTAGGAGACTTGTGGGAGGCGGATTACAAGGAAGTTGCGCTCTAGGGTTTCTCTATAAATAGCCACCTAGTCTTTTGTATTAGAGGTTCCACAATTTCTGATTAGCACAATATACTCGCAATCTCTTATTAATTAAACTTCAAAGCTCGCTCTTTGTTCTTCAGCTCTCCGACAACGATCACACAATCATCGATTTTGATTATAATATAGGCTTCATGTTTCATTTATTTCATTATATATCTTTTACGCTTAGTGTTCAATTGCTATCATTTGTTTCACTGTCATATTATAAGATCAATTTAATTCGCGTGTCCTCAAATTGGCCTCATTGTTTGCACTTAATGGAGGTCTGAATTTGAATAGTTCAGACCTTAGGCCATTAAGTGCATTTGTTTTCATTAAGATTTAAGCACTTAATTGGTTTGAATGGGTCTTAATCATTAAGATCTAAAAAAAAAGTCTTAATACCATTAAGAGGTATTCTTGTATGGATAATATTCATCGCCTCTCTATCCACAATCACAGTTACTACCACTTACCACCTTTGTCATTACAATGATCACCACCACCATTGTCAATCACAATTACCGTTGTCAACCACCACCACCATCAACCACCACTACTATCATCCACTACCACACCTACTACCTCAATCATTATAATTATATCCATTGTCACCACCATCACCGTCACCTCCACCACCACTGTGGTCAATCACTAATAATAACCAACTCCACCATCACAACTAGCACCGCCGCCAACTACCATCAACACACCGTCAATCACCACACATTCTTCAAACACCATCACCCCAATTGTCACCGTCGGCACAACCTCCACCACTTTTAGTCACTACCACTAGTATGGTCAATCCCTATTACCAACCACTTCACCATCACAACTAGAACCGCTGCTAATATCATGACAGCCACTACACACCAACCACCTCTACTATCACAATTATCACTGTCAACAATAATAGCCACTAACACCAACTATTACCACCACTACCACCATTACTAACTATCTCCATCATTACTAGCAAACACAAACATTATATTTTTTTAATCAAATAATAATTTTATTTTATTAAATTAAGTATTTTTTCTAATATATAGTTAATTTTTTATTTGAATTGTATTTTTATTATATTTACAAATAAATAAATTATGCACATTCGGATGTTGAAAAACAAACAGTCTTAATCATTCAGTATTCAAATCTAGAGACAACATCTTAATCATTCAAATGCATTAAAAGACGTCTTTAATCTTAATGAAAACAAATCTAAGAAATTCTAACGATATCGTTTTACGGGTAAACAAAGGTTCACCAACTTTCAATTCCCAGATTAGAAATATTAAAGAGGTAATTAATAACTACTTTTGTTTCCAGTTTTACCAGTGATCTTCACCAATTGGTCAATTCCAGGACTATATTTAGATCTGCTATTTTTTAGTAGAATTTACTTTGGTTCTAAGAAAGATTTAAAAATAGTTCCACATTTATATTAGTTTGGCTGTCTGTATTATTAAGTCCAATATAATCAGTATCTAGATATAATTAGAATTTTAGAAGTGAAACGGCAAAAAGATAGGCATAACATTTTGCATGTCATATTTTTTACCCTCACAATTTATATGAAAGTGTTACTGTAATTTGGAGAGTTTGATTTTATATTGACCGACAATACTTTTCGTATAATTTTTTAAATATATAATTTATTTATTTTAAAAGTTAAATAATTTATAATCAAGATTACAAGTTTTATATTCACGTACTCCGAATTCCTTCGTATAAATTATAGTAACAGAGTATTTTAAGGCATTCGGAGTACGTGAATATAAAACTTGTAATCTTGATTATAAATTATTTAACTTTTAAAATAAATAAATTATATAAAAATCCGTAAAGGCATATATTCAAGTATTCGTTTCAAAGTTCACGTCAGTGAAATGTTATTTGCCCTTTACTTCCTTTTGAATTTGTTTAAGAATGAAAAATAATTTTGAGTACAAAATGTGAAGGGAAAAAAAGTGAATTGATTATATATAGTACAATATTAGTTTTCTCATTATCTTTCTATTTAGTCTAAATTATGTATTTATAATTTCATCTAGCAATTAGCTTTTCAATTCAAATCCAAGATGAGTAACTAAACGAGACTTCAAAATTATAAATAATACTTAAAGGATTTTTTTTTTCCGTTCGTTTAATCATATGTTATTCAAAATTTATTGATTCGATCAATTTAGATTCACGTTGTATAGATCCATTTAAGGGTGAAAATGCTCCTTACAAAAAAATATCCATGCTTACCAATCTGACTAATCCAAACTTGAACCGCATAGGATCAATTTAAGATTGGAAACGCTCCTTATCAGAAATTTCTCAATTTTCATGTTTTGAACATGAAAAACTCAATAATTTGATTAATTCAAAACTTTATTGGTTCGACCAATTTAGATTTGCATTATATAAGATTTATTTAAGGGTGAAAACGCTCATTACAAAGCAAAAATATCCATGCCTACCGATTCAACTAATTCAAACTTAGACGACATATGATCAATTTAAAGTTGGAAATGCTCCTTATCAGAAATTTTTCAATTTCCAGGATTTGAACATGAAAAACTCAATGATTCAATTAATTCAAATTGAGACTGAAAAATCCATTTAAGACTAACCCAAATTCAAATTACATAAGATTCATTAAAGGGTGAAAGTGTTTCTTACTAAATATTTTTGAATTTCAATAATTTAAATTTCTGATTAAAGACCGAGGCAGTTTATTCATTACATGGATACAACATACATGAAACTTTTTATATAAAAGTGTCCTTTTAACCAAAAAATAATTTAAAAAAAATACATGAAACTTTAAAGGCACAATACATAAATGTGTTATTTAATTTTGCCTCAGTCGGTATCTACATCCTTCAACTTTGGATATACATTAGTAAGCATTTAAATTATCATAAAGTTGAACAAATAGACACGCGCGTACTACATGACAAATCGCGTAAAATGCATACGTTCTAGATTTCAAATCACATGAGATTTGTCAGGTAAGACGCGTATCTCTATTTATTCAACTTTATGATAATTTAAATATCTACTTATACATACTCAAAATTGAAGCAAATAAATATAGAGGCCAAATTAAAAGATACATTTATGTATTATATGACAATCTTAAAAGTTGTATCAAAGCTCATTTATGGGGATTTTATGTGGCCCTTCGTATTAATTTTAATTTTAAATTAACATTAGTTGAGAATACTGTAATTAAACGAGAAAGAAAATGTGATTTAAACAACTAAACGTATGCTCACCAATGTAAATGGGCAAGGAAAAATAGAAAAATGTTCACAATAAGCATCTTTTTTATATCCCAAATTACCAAAATGCCAACCTGGAGCGGTAGGATAGCTAGGATCCCTGATCCAGATATGAATTTTGAAATCGAGATTCAAATATAGTTGGATTTCCATACGAATACTGAATAACGATGAAAAAAAGGTGAGAAAATCATAGTGCCAAACTCATCAATCCACCAGTCAAAATGTATTAACCTAATCCATTTATGTAATTAACATTCTTCACGTCAGTAATTTCTACTTTTTGCTAATCTATTTAGCTATTTTTTTTATCTTACCATGTACCATAGGCGCAGCTGATTGTACCACTTCTGTAGTCTGTACACAAGAAAGCCGAACCGTTTTCACAGAAATTGTTTTGCTGGCCGGTTAACCGGTCCAGACCGGCTCCTGAACGAACCAACAAGTACGGCGTCGTTGTTGCAGTGGTGAAACGTCGCCGTTTCCCCGTCGGAGCTCGTGTTAGCACATTCATAGCAAAGTGATTTCTTCTTCGCCGGAAAAGTATCTTGGATCCTCGGAAATGAACTCGGACTATCCAAATGCACCGGATTCTGATTCGGATTCGGTTTTTGCATCACTAGGTCGAAATTCTCCCTTTGAAGCTGTAGATTCTGCACTCGTTCATTCATGCTCAACAATTCCGTCTGCGTAATCCGATCATATAACGAACTCCTTTCCGGCTGGTTTCGCCGCAGGAGAATCAAATTCTCCGATGAAAACACATTTTCCTTCAAAAACTCTCCGAACTCCACGCCGTTCGTCTTCTCCTTCACCTTCCGGTTCCGAGCTTTTCTAGACCGCTTCAAAACCACGAGGAAGAAACAATTCTTCTCACGAGAAATCACAGCGAAGTTCGCTTTACCTGTAACAGGAATTCTTCGTCGATCCTCGAACATCGAGCCGCCGCCGCCTTTATTCCGATCACATAAGTAAATAGAAATCTGATTAGGCGAAATCCCGATTCTCTCACTGATCATCAACTGAAAAGGCTTGAACACAAGCGTCGGTTGAATTCTGATGTTACCGATGTTAATCTCCCGTTCTCCGTCAAAAAATATCACCGGAAACACCGTTCCCTTACCTCCTTCCACCATTTTTCCGGCGAAAACCACACCGGAGAACACGTCGATTTTATGCAGCCACCTTGGAATGCGTGAAAATTTGAAGAGTAGTTGAAAGAGAGATGTAGATGGAGAATAATATGGGGGGGTTTTAGGGGTTTAATATAGTAGAGAAGATAAAGCGTGACAGAGTGGTTTAATTTACAGAGGCTTTTTATGGTGAATGGAAAGGGATGGAGAGAAAGAGAGAGAGAGAGAATGGTTGCTTGGTGATCAAGTAATAAAACGTGAAGTGTCAGGGCCTAACTGTTTAGGAAGAAAAAAAAAACTCCTTTTCTTATGTGTTTTTTCTATAATTGGAAAAAAATTAGTCTTAATTTATGTGATTTTTTGAATTTTGATATTCAAATAAATTTATTATTAAAATTATAATTTATAAGTAGTATTTTTATGTAATTTTAAAATATTATTTTAAAAAAATTAAAAATTTCATGTCAAATTCATAGTCAAAATTGAATCGTTTGACTCTCGAAATCTAAATTGTGTCAAGTAAATTGAGACAAAAGAGTGATTGTTATTGCGTGTGATATTCTCATAATTCTAACTAAAGGGTTTAGAGACAGACCTTTGAGTTTAAAGGATTTAGGTTGAGCAGACCAAGACTGAATATATGGAGTGCAAGTTCAGTGAGGCGACACATGATACTGACATGAAAGTGAAGCTTGATACACAAGTCATTCAAAAGGAAGGTAGTTTCAAGTATCTTGGGTATATTATCCAGGAAAATGGAAAGATTGATGAGAATGTCACTCACCATATTGGTGCATAATAAATAAAATGAAGGCCCGCATCTGAAGTCTTGTGTGATAAGAAGGTGTGTGCTATATGTTCATCACCTGTAGTGATTAATAAGACAATTAAAAGTTTGGGTAAGTGATATTTAAAAACGACTCAGACGCTCTAAACTACATAACAACATACAGTATGGCCATGTGGGATTTTTGTTATTTAAATATAATACAGCTAAGACGACATGAATTGTTTTAAATAACTATATTACTAATTAAATTTGAATGACCAACTTATGGAACGTAAGTTTGAGTGATTATCTAAGTATTTAGCCTTATATATTTATTTCCTACAAGTATGCTTAGCATTATAATTAATAATTAAAATATCAAAATTACAGCTATTATATTTTTATATCTTACCGGAAAAACTAAGCAAAATTAGAGTACAATGTGTAGCTATCCCAAGAATATTATTGCAATAAACAGAAACTTCTTAAATACTACTGATAATCTTTTATATTTAAATCAAAGATTTAGGCAGTGAGACATTAATAAAAATATCAAAGCATTAATGTGAAATTATAAGTAATCAGTGCGACAGTTCAATTGCCTCTATTCCAAACCGTAGATTATGCAAAAAATAATAGTAATATATATATATGTGTGTGTGATAATGAGAGGTGATACAAAATTTTAACCGACTCATAAAAATATACTGAATATATATGTTGTTATTGTACAAATTTTATAAGTTTTGAACATGAGTTTGTAAGTATTGATTATTATTTTTTGATGATCATGGTATTCTGGCCAGCTTTCGCGCACCTCGACTAAATCAACGGGATACTTGTCACCTTCACCAGCAACTTTGTAAGTATTGACTTATGTAATGATTGATTTAAAGTTAAAATTATGATTTTTACTTGTTTCATGAGCATGAAAATTCTATAATAATTAAATTTCTTTAATTTTTATATAATTTTATCAAATGAGTAAATTATAGTAGTTCATAAATAAGGTTAAAAGTTGTGCCATTAAGAAATTACATGTCTTCATATTTTTAAATACATATAATCTCATAAAAATTTACTGATTCGATAAATCAATAACCTACTCTATAATATAACGCATACTGTTTAAATAAACACTTAAGCTTGACTTCAACTAACAAGTAAGCACTCCAACCTGAGATTGCACATTTAGACACCTCAATTTGGTCTAAGCCGATAACTAATTAAGGCCTCATTTGTTTTCATTAAGATTAAGACGTCTGAATCTGAATGCATATCTGAATGACTAAGATGTTGTCTCTAGATCTGATATTGAACGATTAAGACTGTTTGTTTTTCAACATCTGAATGTGCATAACTTATTTATTTATAAATATAATATAAATATATTTCAAATAAAAAATTAATTATATATTAGAAAAATAATTAATTTAATAAATTAAAATTATTATTTGATTAAAAAATGAGACATTTATGTTTGCTAGTGATGATGAAGATGGTTTGTAATAGTGGTGGTGGCGGCAATGGGTGGTGTTAGTGGCTAGTAATGTTGGCGGTGATAGTTGTGATGGTAGAGGTGGTTGGTGTTGTAGTGACTATCATGATGGTGACGATTGGTAGTGTGGTGGTGATTTTGTGATGGTTAAGATTAGTAGTTGGCGGTGTTGATGGTGGTGACTGAAGAATGTGTGGTAGTTGGGGGTAGTTTTAGTTGTGATGGTGGAAGTTGTAACACCCCAAAATTTAAACCAGTTTCTAAAACCCAGAACCTAGAAAACTCAGAGAAAATTTCAGCCATGGTCAAGCCTCACGGGCTGGCCCACGGGTGTCGTGGACACGACGGCCCGTAAGGGTGCCAGTGGGAAGGGACCAGGAGTTGGGTTTCAGCCGGCTCCAGTCAGACGAGGGACCCGACGGGGGTTGGCAGTCCGACGGGCCGTCGGGCAGCCCGTGAGAAAGGGCCAGCCGCCCAGACCCAGCCATCCTTGCCCCGACGGGCTAACGCCACGGGAGTCGCCGAAGCGACGGGCCGTGGGAGCCATCGTGGGAACGCCCAGGGGACCAGCCCCTCCAGCCCCATTCCGACGCCAGGGCCGACGGGCCATCGCAGGTCCGACGCCCGTCGGGCAGCCCGTCCGGTGGAGGTTTCTCTAGAAAAATTCTAGCCTTAAGTGGGGGCAGTCCGATCCTTTCCCAATTATTTTAATTTCGATTCTATGTCATTTTGGGGTAATTAGAGGGTTTTAACTCTACTTTTCCCTCATTACTCCTCAACCACTCATACTTAGCAAGTCTCTCAAGAACAAAACGCTCTCTCTCAAGAACAAGGCAAAAAGGAGTTTCCTCCAAGTTCCTCTCAAAATCCAAAGATTCAACCGTAGAATCTTCACTCATTGTAATTCAGTTCCTACAGTTCTTACGGTATTAATCACATGTTTCTAGGGAAATTAGTATAGTTCATGTACAGAATTCAGAACCCTAACTTGCTATGGCTTCCAGTACTTCACAAATTATACTTGTTAGGCAGGCTCAGTCAGGTAATCAGATTCCAGAAATTGAATGTCATATCCTTCAGTATGTTTATGTGCATTCTCAGATTATATCAGTACTATGAGCTATCCAGCACTTCAGTTTGCATTCGTTGCTTATATTCAGTTGGGAGTAAACTTAGCACTGAGTGAACTAAGGGATGGAGGCTCACCCGTCAGTTTAGGCTGAGACCTTTAGTAGCAATTCCTAAGTTCCAGAACTACGACGCCACCGTAGGTGAGTCACCCGTCAGATTAGGCTTGACACCCTTGTCCCTTGTGGACATCAGTAGTGGATCCATGTCAGACTTGTTCGTATCCTTGGCAAGGTATGAACACCCTTCCATCCAGGGTTACAGGTTGGCCCCATAGCCAGCTCAGCTTGGGGTATGTCGGTTAGTAGTGTCTCCCACAGTCAGACTCTTATTTGCATTAACCTTGTATCCAGCAGATGTATTATCAGTATTCAGTTCAGCATGTTATATCATGATCCATACTTGGTCATTGCATTCAGTTCAACTCTCAGTTTATTTGCAGTATGTTTATTTCATGATCAGTCTTATATTATCCAGCTTAGCATATATCCTGCATGCTCAGTACATTCAAAGTACTGACCCATACTCTTGTGCTACATCATTTTATGATGTAGGTCCAGGCACTCAGTATCCAGATCGCGCATAGTTTGACTCCCAGTCCGTACTCAGCAGCTCAGTGGTGAGTCCTCATTAGCTCGAGGACAATAAACATGCTTTATTTCAGTACTTATTTCTAGTTTTAGATTTCGTTAAAGTTAGCTGGGGCATGTCCCAGCAACTCCTATTTCAGTTAGATGGCTTTCAGACATAGATTAGACTCAGCAGATATTGGTGTTACTTTCAGCTAAAACTATACTATTTATAAACAGACTTGGGTTCTTCCCATTTTCAGATATTAATACTATTTTGACTTCTGCATAGTGACTTTATCTTAAATTGCTTATTTTCATAGATATGCCGTGTCATGAGTTAGCTTGGGGTCACTTATGACACTAAGTATCGTGTTGCGTCTAGGGGGTAGCCTCGGGGCGTGACAAACTTGGTATTAGAGCATCAGGTTCAAGTGTCCTAAGGTTTTTGAAAGTCGCGTCAAGTAGAGTTTTTCTCATGAGTGTGAAGCGCGCCACACTTATGGGGAAGAAGCTATGAGACGTCATTAGGAATAACTTCCCTTCTTTCTTTTCCAGTTCGTGCTATAGAGTATAAACTCTATTTAGTCCTTCTCTATTCTAACTCGTGCTCCTCGCATTTCAGAAAAATGCCTCCCAGAAGAGCTAACGCTAGGAATCAGCCAACAGCCCCAGCAGACCCTTTGAACGAGCAAGTCACGCATGCCAAATTCAGGGCTGCCTTTTAAGTGCTCGCTCAAGCCATGACCGCCCAGGTCAATCAGCAAGCTGCAGCACCAGCTCCACCTTAGGTAAATGCCACTGCAGCCAGAATCCGAGACTTCACTCGGATGAACCCTCCAGAGTTTCATTGGTCCAAGTCAGAAGAAGATCCCCAAGAGTTCCTTGAGGACATTCAGAAGGTCACTTACATTATGGGTGTCACTCCAGTCGAGGGTGCAGACTTGGCCGCTTATCAACTGAAAGGAGTGGCCTACACTTGGTACCAGTAGTGGAAAGAATCCCATTGTGCCAATGCAGGACCAGTGACTTGGGATATTTTTAGGACTATTTTCCTGGATAGGTTCTTCCCACTAGAGCTTAGGGAAGCTAAGGTTCAGGAATTCATCAACTTGAGGCAGGATGATATGAGTGTAAAGGACTATGCTTTGAAGTTCACACAGTTGTCCAAGTATGCTCCAGCAATAGTAGCCGACTCTCAAGCTCGTATGAGTAAGTTCATGTTGGGTGTATTCGATGATGTGGTCAAAGAATGCAAAACGGCCATGCGTGTTAAGGAAATGGACTTCTCCAGGTTAGTTACTTATGCTCAGCAGATCGAGGAGGAAAAGATCAAGGAAAGGGGAAGTGATGCTAAGAGAGCTAGGACAGGTGATTATAGCCACTATCAGCAGAGGTCAAAGGATAGAAATCGCTCTCAGTATCGCCAGAAAAATTCAGCACCAGCTCCATCTTCTGCTAGTGCCCCAGTGCCTAAGTTCAAGAAGGATAAGCGGGATAGAGTATCTGGCTCCAAGTCCCAAGGTACTGTCACTAGTGGTTGCACAAATCCTCTTTGTAAGAAGTGTGGTAGGAACCACCAAGGTGAGTGCATGACAGGCAGCGGAAATTGCTTTGGGTGTGGTAAGCCAGGTCATAGGATGAGAGAGTGCCCTGAGAATTCTCAGAAGGGCAGGGACACTCATTCACGGAATCAAGCCAACTCTACAACAGCTCCAGCAGGTCGTCCTACTCAGCAAGGTGCCTCTTCTGGTACAGGTGGCGGTCAGCTCCAGAACCAGTTATATGCACTTTAGGGTCGACATGACCAGGAGAACTCTCCTGATGTGGTCACGGGTACGTTACGAGTCTTTAATACTAATGTTTATGTATTGGTAGACCCAGGGGCTACACTATCCTTTATAACTCCATATATAGCAGTAAACTTTGATGTCAGTCCAGAAACTCTCCTAGAACCCTTCTCAGTCTCTACTCCAGTTGGTGACCCAGTTATAGCTAGACGAGTATACAAAAATTGCCCAGTCACAGTTTCCCAGAAAGTCACCTCAACAGATCTTGTGGAGTTAGAAATGGTGGATTTTGATATCATTCTAGGCATGGATTGGTTGCATTACTGTTATGCCTCAGTCGATTGTAGAACTAGGATCGTTCGATTTCAGTTTTCTAAAAAGTCGGTCCTAGAGTGGAAGGGTAGTAACTCAATGCCTGTAGGTCATTTCATCTCTTACCTTAAGGCCAGAAAGATGATTTCCAAAGGGTATATCTATCATCTAGTTCGGGTTAAAGACTCAAACACCGAAACCTCAACTCTTGAGTCAGTTCCAGTAGTCAGTGAGTTTCCAGAAGTATTCCCAGAAGATCTTCCCGAAGTTTCTCCCGAAAGGGAAATCGACTTCGGAATTGATCTCCTTCCAGATACCCAGCCTATTTCGATTCCTCTTTACAGAATGGCTCCAGCTGAGCTTAAGGAATTGAAAGAACAGTTGAAAGACCTTCTAGATAAGGGCTTTATCAGGCCTATCATCTCGCCATGGGGTGCTCCAGTGTTGTTCATGCATGAGAAAGACGGTTCTCTCAGGATGTGCATTGACTACCGTCAGTTGAACAAAGTCACAATCAAGAATAAATATCCTATCCCCGGGATTGATGACTTGTTCGACCAACTTCAAGGTGCTAGTTATTTTTCCAAGATAGACCTCAGATCCGGCTATCATCAGCTCAGAGTCAGAGATAGTGACATCCCAAAGACAGCCTTCAGAACTCGGTATGGTCACTATGAATTTGTTGTTATGTCTTTTGGACTAACCAATGCTCCTGCAGCTTTCATGGACTTAATGAACAGGGTGTTCAAATAGTATTTGGACTTGTTTGTCATCATCTTCATTGATGATATCCTTGTTTACTCTAGAAGTAAAGAAGAGCATGTGAATCATTTGAGGGTTGTTCTTCAGACCCTCAAGGATCGTCAGCTATTCGCTAAGTTCAGCAAGTATGAATTCTGGTTACAGTCAGTCGCTTTCCTTGGTCATATGGTGTCCAGTGATGGCATCCGAGTTGATTCCCAGAAAATTGAGGCAGTAAAGCACTGGCCCAAACCCACCTCTCTGACAGACATCAGAAGTTTCTTGGGTTTGGCTGGTTACTACAAGAGGTTCATAGAAGGATTTTCATCCATAGCTGCCCCATTGAACAAGTTGACTTAGAAAAGGTCAATTTCAGTGGTCAGAGGAGTGTAAGAAGAGTTTCTTAGAACTGAAGACCAGATTAACTACAACTCATGTTTTGACCCTACCAGATGGTTCAGACGGTTACGTGGTTTATTGTGATGCATCCAGAGTTAGCTTGGGTTGTGTTTTGATGCAGCAGGGTAAGGTTATAGCTTATGTTTCCAGACAGCTTAAAGCCCACGAGAAGAACTACCCGACTCATGACCTTGAGCTTGCAGCGATTGTGTTTGCCCTAAAAATTTGGAGGCACTATCTATATGGTGTTCATGTTGATGTATTCACAGATCACAAGAGCCTTCAATATGTGTTCACCCAGAAGGAGTTGAACCTTCGTTAGAGGAGATGGCTTGAGTTCCTCAAGGATTATGATATGAATGTACTGTACCATCCGGGGAAGGCCAATGTAGTGGTTGATGCTCTCAGTAGACTATCTATGGGTAGCGTATCTCATGTTGAGAAAGAGACGAGAAAACTAGTCAGAGATGTTCATCGGCTTGCTCGCCTAGAAGTTTGCCTTATGGACACGACAGATGGTGGTGTTATAGTTCAGAATGGGTCAGAATCTTCTTTGGTAGCTGAAGTTAAGAAGAAGTAGGATAGTGATCCCATACTGCTTCAGTTGAAGGGTGCAGTTCATCAGCAAAGAGTAGAGGTTTTCTCCCGTGGGGAGATGGTGTACTCCGTTATCAGGGTCGCTTATATGTTCCTAAGGTGGGTGAGTTGAGGCAGCAGATCCTTTCAGAAGCCCATAATTCTAGATATTCCATCCATCCAGGTGCCACTAAGATGTACCATGATCTACGGGAAGTCTATTGGTGGAACGACATAAAGAGGAACATCGCAAATTTTGTGGTTAAGTGCCCCAACTGTCAGCTGGTAAAAGTAGAACATCAGAAACCAGGAGGTGTGACTCAAGAGATTAGCATTCCTACTTGGAAATGGGAAGTGGTTAACATGGATTTCATAACGGGTCTACCCCGTACTCGCAGGCAGCATGATTCCATTTAGGTGATAGTGGACAGAGTCACTAAGTCATCTCACTTCTTGGCAGAAGACTACAGATTCAGCGTAACACTATGCCAGACTCTACATTAGTGAGATAGTCAGGTTGCATGGGGTTCCTTTGTCTATCATCTCAGATAGAGACCCTCAGTTTATATCTCACTTCTGGAAATCATGTCAGAAAGGCCTTGGTACTCAGGTAAAGCTCAGCACGGCATTTCATCTGCAGTTGGATAGTCAGGCAGAGCGTACCATTCAGACCCTAGAGGACATGTTGAGGGCTTATGTGATCGATTTCAAAGGTAGTTGGGATGACCACCTACCTCTCATAGAGTTCGCCTACAATAATAGTTTCCATTCCAGCATTCAGATGGCCCCATATGAGGCTCTATATGGGCGCAAATGTAGATCACCTGTTGGTTGGTTCGAAGTAGGTGAAGCAGCTTTGATTGGACCAGATTCGGTCCATGAGGCTATGGAGAAAGTTCAGCTTATCAGAGACAGGCTTAAGATTACCCAGAGTCTTCAGAAATCCTATGCAGATGTTAGGAGAAGAGACTTAGAGTTCGAAAGTAATGATTGGGTTTTCCTGAAAGTGTCACCCATGAAGGGTGTGATGAGATTCGACAAGAAAGGGAAGCTCAGTCCCAGGTATGTAGGCCCTTACAAGATCCGAAAAGGGTTGGTAATGTGGCTTATGAGTTAGAGTTGCCAGCAGATTAGCAGCAGTTCACCCAGTCTTTCACATTTCCTTGCTGAAGAAATGTGTGGGTGATCCGACTTTGATAGTACCTTTAGAGAGTGTGGCTGTGAAGGATAGCCTCACCTATGAAGAGGTTCCAGTTGAGACCGTCAGGTTCGTAGGTTGAGGAATAAGAAAGTCGCTTCAGTTAAGGTTTTGTGGAGGAATCAGTCTGTAGAGGGAGCTACTTGGGAAGCAGAAGCAGCCATGATGTCCAAGTACCTTCACCTCTTTCCCTCCAAATTCAGTTTCAGCTTGAGGTAATAGTTCCTCTTCAGTCTCTCAGTTTACTTTTGTGTAATTAAGCCCCAGTACCTTGTTCCATCAGTTTCCCTTGCATGTCCATGGAACTCGGTTCAGTTAGATATCAGTTTTTAGTACTCAGTTGGTAAGGATTGCAGGTCTTCCCTTCCAAACTCAGCTTGCTTTGTCTTCATTCGAGGACGAATGATCCCAAGGGAGAGATATTATAACACTCCAGAATTTAAACCAGTTTCTAAAACCCAAAACTTAGAAAACTCAGAGAAAATTTCAGCCTAGGTCAAGCCTCACGGGCTGGCCCACGGTTGTCGTGGACACGATGGCCCATCAGGGTGCCCGTGGAAAGGGACCAGGAGTTGGGTTTCAGCCGGCTCCAGTCAGACGAGGGACCCGATGGGCGTCGGCAATCCGACGGGCCATCGGGCAGCCCGTGAGAAAGGGCCAGCCGCCCAGACCCAGCCATCCTTGCCCTGATGGGATGACGCCACGGGCATCGCCGAAGCGATGAGCTGTGGGAGCCATCGTGGGAACGCCCCAAGGGACCAGCCCCTCTTGCTCCATTCCGACGCCAGGGACGATGGGCCATCGCAGGTCCGACGCCCGTCGGGCAACCCTTCCGGTGGAGATTTCTCCAGAAAAATTCCAGCCTTAAGTGGGGGAAGTCTGGTCTTTTCCCAATTATTTTAATTCCTATTCTAAGTCATTTTGGGGGTAATTAGAGGGTTTTAACTCTATTTTTCCCTCATTACTCCTCAACCACTCATACTTAGCAAATCTCTCAAGAACAGAACGCTATCTCTCAAGAACAAGGCAAAAAGGGGTTTCCTCCAAGTTCCTCTCAGAATCCAAAGATTCAACCGTAGAATCTTCACTCAGGTATGTGAGACTTCACTAGTGGGTTCCTTTCACCCATTGGGTTCCTAGATTTCAGAATATCTTCAGTTTTCCCAAGGCATGTTTCAGACCTAGGGTTCTACATCCTTAGGGAATCATTGTAGTTCAGTTCCTACAGTTCTTACGGTATTAATCACATATTTCCAAGGAAATTAGTATAGTTCTTGTACAGAATTCAGAACCCTAACTTGTTATGGCTTCCAGTACTTCACAAATTATACTTGTTAAGAAGGCTCAGTCAGGTAACCAGATTCCAGAATTTGAATGTCATATCCTTTAGTATGTTTATGTGCATTCTCAGATTATATCAGTACTATGAGTTATCCAACACTTCAGTTTGCATTCGTTGCTTATATTCAGTTAGGAGTAAACTTAGCACCGAGTGAACTAAGGGATGAAGGCTCACCCATCAATTTAGGCTGAGACCTTTAGTAGCAATCCCTAAGTTTTAGAACTACGGCTCCACCGTAGGTAGGTCACCCGTCAGCTTAGGCTTGACACCCTTGTCCTTTGTGGACATCAGTAGTGGATCCACGTCAGACTTGTTCGTACCCTTGGCAAGGTATGAACACCTTTTCATCCAGAGTAACAGGTTGGCCCCATAGCTAGCTCAGCTTGGGGTATGTCGGTTAATAGTGTCTCCCACAGTCAGACTCTTATTTGCATTGACCTTGTATCCAGCAGATGTATTATCAGTATTCAGTTCAGCATGTTATATCATGATTCATACTTGGTCATTGCATTCAGTTCAACTCTCAGTTTATTTGCAGCATGTTTATTTCATGATCAGTCTTATATTATCCAGCTTAGCATATATCCTGCATGCTCAGTACATTCAAAGTACTGACGCATACTTTTGTGCTACATCATTTTATGATGTAGGTCCAGGCACTCAGTATCCAGATCGCGCATAGTTTGACTCCCGGTTCGTACTCATCAGCTCAGTGGTGAGTCCTCATTAGCTCGAGGACAATAGACATGCTTTATTTCAGTACTTATTTCTAGTTTTAGATTTTATTAGAGCTAGCTGGGACATGTCCCAGCAACTCCTATTTCAGTTAGATGGCTTTCAGACATAGATTAGACTCAGCAGATGTTGGTGTTACTTTCAGCTAACACTATACTATTTATAAACAGACTTTTGGGTTCTTCCCGTTTTCAGATATTAATACTATTTGACTTCCGCATAGTGTCTTTATCTTAAATTGCTTATTTTCATAGATATGCCATGCCATGGGTTAGCTTGGGGTCACTTGTGACACTAAGCACCATGTTGCGTCTAGGGGGTAGCCTCGGGGCGTGACAAAAGTGGTTGGTAGTAGGGATTGACCATACTGGTGGAGATGGCATTAGCGGTAACAAAGGTGGTGGTGATGACTGAAGAATGTGTGGTGGTTGATGGTGTGCGGGTGGTAGTGTTAATTGTGATGGTATAGTTGGTTAGTTGTAGGGATCGATCATAGTGGTGGTGGAGGTGGTGGTGATGGTGGTGACAATGGATATAATTATAATGATGGAGGTAGTAGGGATGGTAGTGGCTGATAGTAGTGGTAGTCGGTGGTGGTGGTTGACGATGGTAATGGTGGTTGACAATAGTGGTGGTGGTTGTGATGATAAAGGTGGTAAGTGGTGGCAACTGGTGATTGTGGATAGAGTGGTGGTGAATATTATCCATACAAGTTTACCTCTTAATGGTATTAAGACTTTGTTCTAGATCTTAATGATCAAGACCCATTCAGACCAATTAAGTGCTTAAATCTTAATGAAAACAAATGCACTTAATGGCCTAAGGTCTGAACCATTCAGATTCAGACCTCCATTAAGTGCAAACAAATGAGGCCACTCCAATTCGCTCTCATTGTGTCTCGTGGACATCCAACGCTGATCTGACACATAATTTTTTGAGGTGTCTAAATAATCATTTTGTAAGTTAGAGTGTTCAACTGACACAATAAAAACGAATTGAGGTGTCTAGATGTGCATACTCAAAATTGAATTGTTTAGTTATCGGTTGAAGCCAAGTTAAAATGTCTTATCTATGTATTATTCCTTAATATAGCCTTCTTACACAATACAAATAATCTCTCCACATGAAGCATGTATTTTTATTTTTTTTTACAAAATCTAAATTTACGTGTCTAATTTTAAATATTTTTTTAAAATTGTTATCGCAAAACTTAAAACTGATATTTTACTTTTTCTAATGAATGAAATATCCCACCTAAGTGAATGAATAAAATTCTGATTTTCTTATAAAATTTGAACAATTCTCCTCTTTTTGAGCTAATGTTTAAGATATGAGTTGGACCTAAAATCTAATTTAACATTCTTAATTATCATAACAAATAGAAATTTCAAATTTGAAGTTTAAATTATGGCAAAATGGCCCTTTGTATTTTTATGTGAAGCTAATGAATAATATCTTTTCTAATCATTCTTTCCCCCCCTACTCTTTCTATTCCAATTTGTGTGACGCTCTTCACATTCTGAATTAATTTAATTAATTTTTAAAATTAAGTTGTAGTACTAAATCAACTTGATATTTTAAAATTAATTTTTTAAATATATAAAACTTATATGAAAAATACTATAGTTATATTTCTTTCTCATCCCAATTCGATTAAAAATATAATTTAAATTAATGATCCAAATTTACATAATTTGAATATAAAAAAATAAAAAATATCACGTAAATTAAGACGAACAATAGTTAAGTTTTTTTTCTTTCTATTTTCTTTAATTTCTACTTCGAGCTTTGCTCCAGACTCGTTGCATTTACAAGTTTACAGCATACAAAATACTCACTCTGCGGATCTCGCAGATCTGAGTAACAAACCAAACTTTTCTCCCCTTCTTAGTAACCCACCCACAAATTCCCCAAATCACCATTTCTCACCCCCCCAAAACCCAGAAATTTCTCTTCTGAAGATTCGCTTTTGATCCAAACCATTTCTGCGTTCAATCCTGTAAGTCTTATTTGTTATCTCATCTTTTTTGTTTTTTTTGTTTGGATCAATTATTCTCTTGTTTTTCGTTTTAGATCTGTTCTCTGCATTACGAATTTTGAATAATTAGGGCTACCGGCAATTTGTCATTGTTCAATTTATGCTGCCGAATTGCAATTGCTTAGTTTAGGAATTTTCAGTCAGTAGATTCAGAAGTGATGTATACTGTTAATATTTGCATTGTACATGATCCGAGTCACGGAGCCAATCTCGAAAAGGTTAGATCCGCCTAATCTGAGCTGAGCATTAATGATTTTGATCAGAAAAGTAATATTGTGCTTTTTGTGATTTTCTTACTGGTATAAAGTGATCGGTGGTTCATTTGTATCGTTTAGTTTGGTTATAGAGCTCGATTTATATAGTGTACCGTCCAATTTGGAATTGAGGCATTGTTGATAGATTAAGTTATTGATCACATTTTGCTTGCATTTCTATCGCGGTAGCATGATTTGAGTATTGACTAGCTTTTTATGATTTACTTACTGATATAAAGTGAACGGTGGTTCACTTGTATCATATAGTTTGATTGTTGAGCATAGAGCTTGATGGATGTCCGATTTATATAGCGTACCGTCCAATTTGGAATTGAGGCATTGTTGGTAGATTGAATGATTGATCACATTTTGCTTGCATTTCTATCGCGGTAGCGTGATTTGAGTATTGACTAGCTTTTTATGATTTACTTACTGATATAAAGTGATCGGCGGTTCACTTGTATCATATAGTTTGATTGTTGAGCATAGAGCTTGATGGATGTCTGGTCTATATAGCGTTAGGTCCAATTTGGAATTGAGGCATTGTTGATAGATTGAATGATTGATCACATTTTGGTTGCATTTCTGTCGTGACAGTGTGATTTGAGTACTGATGTGACTTGGGAAGAATTAAATCTGGCATTAGGCTATAGTGATTGAATCGTCTAACCTCCCTTGTTCTGCTTGGTAACATACTTTTATGAATCTATTAAACATTGTTAATTGTTCTTCTTTTTCTTTGCAATTTCATTGATGTGTTCTTTTTTCTTGTAAGAATTTTCATTTATGCATTCTTTCCCGTCTTTTGGATAGATTTGTGGTTTCAATCTCTCTTTTGAATGGATTTACTCTTTTATAATCAGAAAGTTGATGTTGCATTAATAGTTCTTTATATAGAAATGCTTAAGAGTAATTTAACTCTTTCAACAATGAGAACAACAACAACAAGTGGGGTCTGGGAAGGGTCTATATCAAAAAAAAAAAAGTGGGGTCTGGGAAGGGTAAGATGTACACATACCTTACCCCTACCTTTGTGGGGTAGAGAGGTTGTTTCCGATTGGAGTCTCTTTTTATTTTTGCAACTTTGTTCTTTTTTTCTCAAAGTTATTATATGTTTTCTTGAAACTTATGGGGAACTTTAAGTTTCAGGTAAGCTAACTAGAATAAAATGGAGAAGTCCTGTTCTTTGCTGATACACTTTGATAAGGGCACTCCCGCTCTTGCCAATGAGATCAAGGAAGCCCTTGAAGGGAACGATGTTCCTGCCAAGATTGATGCCATGAAGAAAGCTGTCATGCTTTTATTGAATGGTGAAACCTTACCCCATCTATTTATTACTATTATTAGATATGTCTTGCCCTCTGAAGATCACACAATTCAAAAGCTGCTGCTTCTGTATTTGGAGATTATTGAGAAGACCGATTCTAAGGGGCGTGTGCTTCCTGAAATGATCCTAATTTGTCAGAACTTGAGGAATAATTTGCAGCATCCAAATGAGTACATCCGTGGAGTTACTTTAAGATTCCTTTGCCGGCTAAATGAGGTTGATATAATTGAACCTCTGATTCCATCTATTATGAGCAACTTGGAGCACCGGCATCCTTATGTTCGCCGGAATGCAATTCTTGCTGTGATGGCTGTTTACAAGCTTCCACAGGGCGAGCAGCTCCTGGCAGACGCACCAGAAAAAATTGAGAATGTTCTTACCACGGAGCAGGATCCGTCAGCTAAAAGGAATGCGTTTTTGATGCTTTTCCAATGTGCTCAGGAACGTGCTATCAATTACCTCTTGACCCATGTCGATAGAGTATCTGATTGGGGTGACTTACTTCAAATGGTTGTCTTGGATTTGGTCCGAAAAGTTTGCAGGACAAACAAAGGGGAGAAAGGGAAGTACATCAAGATAATTATATCATTGCTCAATTCCCCTTCTGCTGCTGTTGTCTATGAATGTGCAGGAACTCTTGTTTCTTTGTCTTCTGCCCCAACTGCTATAAGAGCTGCAGCCAATACCTATTGTCAACTTCTGCAATCTCAGAGTGACAACAATGTGAAGCTTATCGTGCTTGATAGACTGAATGAATTGAAATCTTCTCATAGGGAGATCATGGTTGATATGATAATGGATGTCCTCAGAGCGCTTTCAAGCCCCAATCTTGACATCAGGAGAAAAACACTTGACATTGTTCTTGAGTTGATCACCCCCCGGAATATCAATGAGGTTGTTCTCACACTTAAGAAAGAAGTTATGAAAACCCAGAGCGGTGAACTTGAGAAGAACGGTGAGTACCGTCAAATGCTTATCCAAGCCATTCATTCATGTGCCGTGAAGTTTCCGGAGGTCGCAAGCACAGTAGTACATCTGTTGATGGACTTCTTGGGAGATAACAATGTCGCTTCTGCAATTGATGTGGTTGTTTTTGTCCGTGAGATTATTGAGACAAATCCAAAATTAAGGGTTTCCATTGTTACCAGGCTACTGGATACTTTCTACCAAATTCGAGCTGCACGTGTTTGTTCATGTGCCCTTTGGATTATTGGAGAGTATTGTATATCTCTTTCTGAAGTTGAGAGTGGTATTGCAACTATCAAGCAGTGCCTTGGAGACCTACCATTTTATTCAGCTTCTGAGGAAGGTGAAGCTAATGATTCTTCGAAAAAGTCTCAGCCAATAAACTCCACTACTGTTTCATCTAGAAGACCTGCTGTCCTTGCTGATGGGACATACGCTACTCAAAGTGCTGCCTCTGAAACTGCTTTTTCACCCCCGACAGTAGTTCAAGGATCTTTGACCGCTGGAAATCTGAGATCCCTCCTGCTAACTGGTGATTTCTTCCTTGGGGCAGTTGTTGCTTGCACCCTGACTAAGCTTATTTTGAGATTGGAAGAAGTTCAACCATCCAAAGTTGAAGTTAACAAAGCAACAACTAATGCATTACTGATCATCGTCTCAATGATACAGCTAGGGCAGTCTTCAGCTCTTCCACACCCAATTGATAATGATTCCTATGATAGGATGGTTCTGTGTGTAAGATTGCTATGTAACACTGGCAACGAGGTCAGGAAGATCTGGTTGAACTCTTGCCATGAGAGTTTTGTTAAAATGCTTTCTGATAAGCAGATGCGAGAGACTGAAGAGATCAAAGCAAAGGCTCAAATTTCTCATTCTCAGCCAGATGACCTCATTGATTTCTACCATTTGAAGAGTAGGAGGGTAATCACCTTCTATCTGAACATTTCATTACATTTTCAAAAAAAGGAAAAAAAGAATCTTCTATCTGAACATTATGTGTTTGATTAACAAGGAGGTCGCCTGTAGCTCTTTTCTCATACGTCATTTAACATATTTGGGAGACCTATCTTAACTGACCATAAAATTGTGTTACGAGGTTTTATGTGCAATCTCAATGATAACTTCTTTGTGCTGTGTGGGCTCTGCATGAATGCAGATTTCTTTGCTATTTTATCTCAACTTTCCGCCTTAACTCTCTCAAGCCTTCTGAGAAATGTGCTTTAAGTGCCATTTTCACCATCCAAGAACAGACGTAGCTTATTCCAGTTTTCCCAGAGCTTTCAAGTTATACTTTTTGTTTCTTTGACTACTGTTTCAATCACATTAAGAGAGTCATGCATATTATATTGCATAATTTTCTTTAAGCATCAGTGTCAAAAATTCGATTCAATATGAATACTAGTTGGGACTTCAATCTCTCACGAATGACTATAGTCAAGACCAAGAGTGCACCTCTCACACACTAAATTAGCTTGTTGTTTTCCAGGGTAGGGAGGGGGGATGATGATGTACCAAAATGAACACCAACGAGTTTGACTCAAACATTTGCATTTGAATTGTTTCTGTTTTCCTCAATTATATGTTTCTTAAGTAGTTTCTACTTAATGCCAGAGCTCGTCAATTAGAGCTGGTGTTCGGTTCTTTGGTGCTTCAATGCATGGTGAAATTTGTTCTTCCATGTCCTAAATTTTTTTCTGTTTGCCAGGGCATGAGCCAGCTGGAGTTGGAAGATGCAGTCCAAGATGATTTGAAGCGTGCCACTGGAGAATTTGTCAAAGATGAGACCGATGCTAATAAACTAAACCGGGTTCTGCAACTAACAGGATTTAGCGACCCTGTTTATGCTGAAGCATATGTGACAGTTCATCATTATGATATTGTGCTGGATGTGACAGTTATTAATAGAACTAAAGAGACCCTCCAGAATTTATGTTTGGAATTGGCAACTATGGGTGATCTTAAACTTGTTGAGCGTCCACAGAACTATACTCTTGCTCCTGAGTCAAGCAAACAGATAAAAGCAAACATCAAGGTGTCCTCGACTGAGACTGGCGTCATTTTTGGGAACATTGTTTATGAGACATCGAATGTGTTTGACCGGATGGTGGTTGTGCTAAATGACATCCATATTGACATCATGGATTATATATCCCCTGCAGTGTGCAGTGATGCTGCTTTTAGAACCATGTGGGCAGAATTTGAGTGGGAAAACAAGGTATGCTATTCCTTGACCATTTACAACCATCGAATAGTTTTTCCTGTCCTAGTATTCTACTTATTTTTAGTTGGTGAATTGAAAACTAAAACTTGGTATAGTTTTTTGTTGTTTTTTGATGGCTTCCAATCTTATGGTGTGGTTTATGTGGCATCAAAGTTTAGGTTACACGTAGGTTTACTAAAAACTTCTATAGGTTATTAATGTTTTGAAAACGATCTAGTTCTCAAGCTAATGTGTCTTGTTAATGTTGTAAATCTTGATCTGTTTGTGGAGTTAATTGATTTAATCAATGCTCTGTTTGGCATCTAAACTTTGGAGTAGTCTGTTGTATGTCTTACCATCAAAATAGTGGATTACTACATGTATTATATTTATAAGCACTTGAGAATAAGCCACAAGCTTTCTAAATTGCAGGTTGCTGTCAACACTGTCATTCAAGAGGAAAAAGATTTTCTTGACCATATAATCAAATCAACCAACATGAAGTGCCTTACTGCGCTGTAAGTTATCCATTTATCTAAAAGCATGGACAGTTGTGCTTGGTTGTTATGTATGCCTTTACGGATTTTGATGTTATTACTGATATCCATACCATCTTGTTCTAGATTATTGGCATTTTCTATTTTGATGTTAAATGCTATGTAATGCTTCCCCTATTATTTGTGATGTCTTCTTTACTTGTGTATTTTATTTGTCAAACTGCTTTGATATGCGTTACTTGAGACGAGGGCCTTTCAGAAACAGTTTCTCTACCTCCACGAGGTATACGTACTGTACCCTCCCCAGACCCCACCTGTGGGATTTCTCTGGGTATGTTGTTGTATAATGTATAGTCCAAAGTTGTGATACAGGAAACTTGTTTTGGGACAATGTTGGAGACTAGATTTGTAGGAGAAAAGGGAAAAAAAGTAAGGTAGCATCTGTTGTAACAAGACTTGTAGCTGAGGATTATTCTGCTGTATAAACTTAGAACTTCATTATAGATGGCAAACAAATTGCGTTTGAATTGGTGTTTATTATTTTCCATTATAGATAAATTGATGTACTTTGATGTATACGACCTACGAAGATATACGTTTGACCTGCATGAAAACGTGGAAGTACTTGAATTGATTCTTCATGTCTATGATAGTGTTTGCATAAGACTGGGTAAGAGTACTCTTCTTAGCGACCTTTAGGATCTAAGAACCATTTGGTATCACGGTTGCTGTTTACACCTAGTTGCTTACCAAATCATACCCAGTGTTGGAAGTCGTGAGAACAATGTATCAGGAGAAATCTGGCTATTTCAATTAGTACAGGTTTTATGATGTTGGGCACCCCCAAATTGTTGGTATTGGTGTATTTTAGAGATTATGAAAGAATTTGAAGTTAGATAGCATAAGTTACTTTATCACGGGAAAATTGGTAAACTTTTTCAAACTGGATCATACTAGTATTTAGGGGGAATAGCAGTTTATTGTTACAGCAACTAGTTTAGTTTCTTCATTGTACCGTTGTTTTCATTTACTGTTGGATGTAATTGAACTGCTTCGAATGAGTTTGCTAAATAATGGATTCAAGCTCCAGAATGGCCTTTCAGTTGATTTTGTTCTGTTATTCATCTGGATGTATCGAGCAATATCATTTGTCCTAGTGATGCATGGCTTTGTTGACACTGTATATGCGCTTTCATGCATAATTCCAGGTCTGCTTTGGAAGGGGAATGCGGGTTTCTTGCTGCTAACTTGTATGCAAAGAGTGTGTTTGGCGAGGATGCTTTGGTGAATGTAAGCATTGAGAAACAAGCAGATAGTAAGCTGAGTGGTTACATTAGGATAAGGAGCAAAACCCAAGGAATTGCTCTTAGCTTGGGAGACAAGATAACACTCAAGCAGAAGGGAGGCAGTTGATCAGGTCAACTTGAATTTAGTATCACCTTAGATATGCTGGTATCTTATACTCTCCATCTTTGAAGAGATTTTGCAACTTTATTTGGTTTTACCTTGTGTTTTTCTCGTGATGGTTAAAATTAGGCCTTTTTCTTGTGTGTTTTTTAGGACAGAAACTAATTCGACGAGTACCTATTATATGGCATGGCTTTTGCAAGCATGGAGAGTAAAAATAAGTTGTCCAAATATTTTTTGTAAAAGAAAATATTGAAGTATTGTTATTATTATCCATCGGATGGGGAATCTTGATACTTGTGAAGTTGTATTGAACACTTTCAAAACGGCAGTACTTGGAAGCTGTGATCCTTGTCAATAAAAAAAAATACTTGGAAGCATTGATAGCTAAAATACCTGTGTGTATGTCTTTTTTGTTTTCCATTTTTGGGTGGTGGTGTATTCTGCAGATCATGATTATTCCACTAGCAGTGATAGCTAAAATACATGTGCATGGGTGTCGTTTTTGTGGAAATCCTTGTTGGGTGGTGAGATATTGTCCAGATCATTTTATTTTACTAGCGGTGACAAATGCATGAACTCTTTACTCTTCTAGTGGTAGTGGGTTCTCTGCATTGATAAGTCTCTAATTTGAAAATTTTAGGAAATCAACATTGGTCGCTTCTTCAAGTCTTCTAAAGTCTTAATTTGGTATGGCTGGGAATATGTTATTCTGAACATGGCAACCTTCTGCAGATATTTTACTGCAAAGCTTTTGCCTCCCCCGTTCTTTTCCAACTCCTTAGTGTAGATAGGAAAATCCTTTGGATCCCTGTACTCTTATGTAAAGCTGCTGCGACTCTTTATGGTGTTCCACTTATTAGGTTACAAATACTTAGCTGTGGATGTAGCTTTGTGACAAGAATATGCAGGTGCCTGACATGGGTGCACACACTGCTTTTGTCTTCAATTTTATGTCTACAATATTGTTACAAAAGTTTAGTGCGTAGAGCAATACTAACACTCACTATCACTATTTTAAACTGTCTTGGCCTTTAAATATACTTGAATGTGATGGGAACTTACGGATTATATTGTTCACAGACTAGTTATGTAGATAACAATACATGAACTTTTGTTATGGGTAATATAGAGTTTTGTTATGCATAGTTATCAAAGTCAAGAACTCTTCATCAAAAGAAGTTATCGAAGTCAAGAACTATCTCGTTCTGGTATTGGTAATACAACATTTTTTATGAAAAGATACTTAGATTTTCGCATATAAGTTATACAAGTATCAGTTATATGGAGTTTGTACTAGAAACTAATGACTGATGGTGCAAAGTGTGATGCCAGAGTTTATTTTCTTGTATGAACAGATGAGTCCTTTTATGGTTCCCTGCTAGGCTTCAGTTTCCATCTCATTTATTTGTGGATATCATCTTCGACTATGCAGCCTCATTAATTCCTCAAAATTTTTGCAGATTGATACACTTGAATTTGAGGCTCCTCCAAATCCCCCATTTGCAGCTTGGAAGAGTGCTGGGGTTATTGAAAGAACATGTAGAGATTATAATACTGCATTTATTCTTAGTTTCGGATATAAGCGACTCAAGTATTTTATTATCTGCGAGGACAATTTTTGTAGAAAAAGATCTGAAGAAATATTGCTCTTCTTTTTGGCATGTTTTGACCAGGAGTTTCTGTTTAGGTTAAATTCATATTTTCTGTGGAATTCTTTACACAACTTTTTACTTCATCTTCTTGTTAAACTAAACTCCCTTCCTCTCTACTTTATCCTGTTTGTCGACAAACCTACTTGGAATTAAGGCATTGTTGGTGGTGATGAACAAAGTACTTTATACCTATGTTGCTCGGACTCTTAATAATGTGGATGAGTGTGTGTCGAATCCTCCTAAAGTAGTTTTGAAGTGTATTTTTGGAGAATACGATATGGGCGCAATAATATTTTTGGAGAGTCCGAGCAACATAACTTTATACTTATTATCAAGTACATGTTAATGGAATCAACTTATCTCAACAAATTTGCTACTCCGCCGGTTCTTCCTCTTATATTCAATGTTTTAAGTTTAGGGTGGTAAAATCAGTTCATAAATCTTGTCAAAATATTTGAATAAAAAAATATTTTTTATTTAACATTTCAAAATTATTACTGTATTAGTAAAAAAAAATTACACTATCAGATCACTCAAACAATATCTACATTATATTGTAATAGCCTGTTTGGTCAAGCTTTTAAAATCAGCTTATTTTGAGAAGTGTTTTTAAAAAATGCTTTTCAAAAAAGTACTTTTGATAAAAAATAATTTGTGTTTAGCCAATAGAACTAAAAAACACTTTTGAGCAGCAATTAGTGTTTGACCAAACTTTTTAAAAGTGCTTCTAAGTGTATTTTTCTCAAAGGTGTTTTTCAAAAAAGTGTTTTTGAGGAGAAATTACTTTTTTTAACTTCTGAAAAACAGCTTTTGCTGCTCCCCATAGCACTTATTTTTTCCCAAAAGCTTGGTCAAACACTTTAATTTTTTAAAATAAGCACTTTTGGCAAAAAAATAAGCTTGGCCAAACAGGTTATAAGTCTCTTTGAAATGTGAGATTTGTAATTTTGTTTCAATTCCTATAGAATCTATTATGAAAATACTCCTAGTCGGTGGATAAGGCTAAACGGAGCGAAAAGGAATTTTCATGAAAATAATTTTTTTCGCAGAAAGTCATGAAAATAATTTTTTTCGCAGAAAGTCTCTGAATAAGTGATTGTTTGATAATTATTTATTAGAAATGTTAGTTTCTTCCTTACCTCATTCCATTCCGCGTGGCTGACGGAGAAAGCAACTTCTATTTCTTTTTTACTACTCCATTGTTTTACTTTTTAGTTCAACTGCTTGTATAAATAAAAATGGTGAATATTGCCCAACAAGCCATGGAAATAGTCTCAACCGAGAAAAACTACAAACATGGGTGGTACAGCTCTAAAAGGAGATTTTTCAGCAGTAAAAAAAGTTTGAAGAGTCTGTCAGACAGCCATTAGACCATCCCAAGCACCATGAGTGGAGCTGAGAACGATCATCTACGGGCGCCATGGCCCGAAAGGCCATGGGTGCTGTTAATCACGCTCTGGTCTAATGGCCACAATTCATCCACCAGACTTGGTTTCCTGTCTCCTTAGAAATCAAGGATACAGTGGTACGAGCCTATAGAACAGATCCTGTTCAAGTAAGGTCGTGCCCATTCATCTCACTTCCTTCGGTTAAGTAGCATTTGCCTACTCAGTGTTTTGCCGATGTGGGACAAGGAGTAATATTATTATTCCCTCCGTTCCTAAATAAGTGATTGTTTAGCCTTTTCATTTTGTTCCTAAATAAGTGGTGTTTTAAATAATTAAGAAGACATTAATGATGTTCTTCCAGTTTTATTTAAAGAAGGTTTTACAAAACCAAGAAACTACTAAAAATTACATTTTTTCAACGTATCAAGTAAGGGCAAGTTAATAAAAAGTACTTTTTGTTTTCTAGGAATGAGTAGTTTCTTAAGGGGTGTGTCCAAGCTAAAAAGACCTACTTATTTAGGAACGGAGGGAGTATTTTGGAATGAAAGCTGACTGTTGATGTTAGAAATTTCTGTGGGATTATTGAAGATTTGAGAAATTCCCAAAGATGGGAAAGAGAAGAATTTGGTGTCAAATGGGTTGTCTGAATTGTAAATTAAATGTCAGAAAGAATTTTCTATATATTTGTGTGAAATTGGAAGAGTTAGCTATTAAAGTTGTTCTTCATGGTAGTATCTTTCACATGTTTTGTAGTTTTTTCCAGTGACAAATACATTCCCGTAACCGGGCATGTATACTCTTGTCACTAAATTTAAGGCGACGCGTGAATAACTTTCAGTATAAGCGTGGTATCCTGCTTATTGGGTGGTGGTGGAAGAAGAAATGGAACGGGAAGAGAAGGTATTGGGGGAAAGGAAAAATACGGTTAGGATGGTGAATGGCATGCCACGTGGCGTCCACCTCACCCAAATGTCAGGCAAGGTGTATATGATTTTAATAGTTGGGTCCTTGCCATGGTGGACTTTCCATTAAGAAATAGGGGTATATGTGATAAGCATGGTAACCGCTGGGGTAAATTTGTTTGTCAAAGTATAACGGAGGTTAAATGTAAACAATATTTGAAAGTAGGGGAAAATCTAGATTATTTTGACTACATTACCAAAAACTAAGGTAAGTGATTTTATTTCAGATGTCAACACTCTTCTGTTGTTTGCCAGACTTAATGTTGTTTTGGTCTCGACGATAACTCCTGTCTATGGTTCTCTATGCTTCCATCCTTATTTGGGAACGAAGAGTAAGACACTTATTTTGCTCGTATTCCTATAGAGCTAAAACATAATTCTCCCCTTGGCTTATTCTACAGCTTTTATGTTCAGCCTTGTTTATACATCCTCTGGTCACGTTATTGTGCTTGAGAACGATGAATTCGTCAAATATAATATTTGTATCATGTGTTTAATGTTGCAAACCACATGAATCTCTTGTTAATGTTTATGCCTCTTTAAATGAACCTTACAATTATCATCATCAAGTGTCATTTTGCTGTTTCTTCATTTAGCGAGTTGTGTATGTTACTGATTACTTGTAGAACGTAGTTGCTGTGTTTTTGGCTAATTTTGCCAAAACCATTCAGTAAGTTAAGCAGAGATGGTGGTTTTTGTCCAAACAGAAAGCTAAAGAGAGTAATGCCATTTTGAGTAATTCTCCCACATTGGTATCTAAGAGAAAAGTGGAGCAGAAGCAGTAGTATTAATTATGGGCTGAGCTTACTGGATAACATACTTACCTGGACGGGGTCGATGGGCGATCACTAAGATCCATGGCCTAGGCTGGTGACCTCCATTGCACTTTGGAGGGGTGCCCGCCTAAGGTCGGCCCAAGTGGTCGAGCCTACGTCATAATTTGTGGCAGAGGGGGCCTGCGTTCGCGCGGCCCCTACCCAAACCTAAGCTCAATTTTTTCTTAGTTAGAGAAATTCAACTTTGGATATGCAGTTCACAGCAGAAGCTACTAGCAAGAGTTTGTGCTGGACCCAAAGAAATTGCTTTACAAGAGGTAGAACACTAGGATCTGTTAAAACAGATAAGAGGTATGGCAGGTTTGCTTATGGTCCTTCAGTTTGTAACATCAATGGAGCATACTGTCCTGTAAGCTGCCTACTGTATGCATTTTCATGTAAGCGTCTCGTGATAATAAAGCTTCTAAAACCAAATCAACCTGAGAAAAGGCTGAAGAAGTTTAAAACAAACACGACTTGTGAGCTTGAGGAAGCTAAAAATGAATGTATTATGTGTTACTGAAAATTCATCCTTTCTTAGAGAACTTGCCGTGTTTAAGACAACAGTACTATTCAGTTGATTGAGTGGAGGGGTGTTTCTATATCCTATTAAAAGTGCCTTGAATTGGATTTTATCTTAATTTTCACTTAACCTCTCCATATCCATTAGTAACTCAAATTTGATTTATGTCTCTTCAATGCTAATACTTTGAGTATAGTCTTCAGTTTTTTCCTCCATTTCTCTTGTACGGTGATCAATAAGACCCATGGTCTAGGCTCGTGACCTCCATTGCACTTTGGAGGGGTGCCCGCCTAAGATCGGCCCAAGTGGTCGAGCCTATGTCATAATTTGTGGCAGAGGGGGCCTGCGTTCGCGCGGCCCCTACCCCAACCTAAGCTCAAATTGTTCTTAGTTGTTAGAGAAATTCAACTCTGGATATGCAGTTCACAGCAGAAGCTACTACTTTAGAGTTTGTGCTGCACAATTTACTGTTTGGCAAAGGCTATTTGCCCAAAGAAATTGCTTTACTAGAGGTAGAACTATGCAAAACTAAGATCCTTCAGTTATGGTTAGCTCTGCTACTATATACATTTTCATGTAAGCGTCTAAACTCATTCAAGGGACCGATCAATAGATCCACCTTTGTTATATATTCCGTACATCACACTTGATAGATATCATATTCATGGTGCCTTGGTGGTGAAATGGTAGACACGCGAGACTCAATCTCGTGCTAAAGACGTGGAGGTTCGAGTCCTCTTCAAGGCATAATATTGAGAATGCTCATTGAATGAGAGGTAATGAGATTTTGAAACAAAATCAACCTGAGAAAAGGCTGAAGAAGTTGAAAACAAACCCGACCTGCGAGCTTGAGGAAGCTGCAGCAGATGCTATATAAGATACCAGAGGAAATTGCAAAAAATGAATGTATTATGTGTGACCGAAAATTCATCCTTTCTTAGAGAACTTGGAACTTGCCGTGTTTAAGACAACAATATTCAGTTGATTGAGTGGAGGGGTGTTTCTGTTTCCTATTAAAAGTGCCTTGAATACTCTACTTTGAGTATAGTCTTCAGTTTTTTCCTCCATTTCTTTTGGTGATTGCCATGTTACTGGTGACTTAACTATTTGTCAGAGGGAATGTCGGCGTCAGGAACATGAAGCAGCATAGAGGGTTAAGCATCAGTTTAAGTTTAATATTGAGGTTTGGGATTCTGTTTAGCAGGTCTTTAGTTTAACTTTGTCACAAGACAGCGAACTCATAGACGAAGTTGGAGACATAAGGAGCTTCTGGTCTTATTATGTATACGAGTTTCTGCTGTTTCCTTGGTAAATATTTAGAGTAACATCAAGCTGAACAAGGGTATTAAGGATTACACATGGAAGGATAAGGAAGACAAAGATGATATAGTTGTCTCTCAGTAGCTAAAGAGAGTAATGCCATTCTCCCACATTGTTATCTAAGAGAAAAGTGGAGCAAAAGCAGTAGTATTAATAATGGGTTGAGCTAACTGTATAACATACTTACCTGGACGGGGTCAATGGGCGATCAATAAGACCCATGGCCTAGGTTGGTGACCTCCATTGCACTTTGGAGGGGTGCCTACCTAAGGTCGGCCCAAGTGGTCGAGCCTATGTCATAATTTGTTGCAGCGGGGGCCTGCGTTCGCGCGGTCCCTACCCAAGGCTAAGTCCAAATTTTCTTGTGCTTGGAGAGTAGTAAGTAGCTCTAGCTATTCACAGCAGAAGCAGTTGTGCTTGGATAATTTCAGTCTTGGCAACGACAATTGCTCGTACTAAATTATCTGCGGATAGAGTAGCTGTTGTCGTTGCTAATGACTGGAAAGGTAGGTTCCAATGACAATGTCCCGTAAAACAATGGCTAGTTAAAAGAGATTTTATCAGGCACATATATTGAGTTATTATATAAAGGACATTTGTGTTTGTGTTACTTTATATTTTAAATCTCCATAGGGTGAAAATCCTGCCAACCACACTATTATATGGATAGCAAAGAACAGCACTCAGCAGTATCCCTTTGCCAGTATGCGCAGCCGCCCTTTCAAGACTTTCGATCATTACTGCAGTTCTTATAGCTTACTTTTTTTCAATAGATTACACGAGCATTTAGATGTGTGTTTAACACTGCAATGAGGGTCATTTCAGGGATGTAGTTATTTATTTCAACTGTTCTTCGAATAACTGCAGTTTTTGAACTTGAGTTTAATGCGTCTTTGAATATATAATTCCATGATTGATTTCTGAAAATGAGCTTGTGTTTTACAGTGTTTGAAGTCATTATATCATCAACTATGCCTCACAAATAACATGAAACTTCAATGGATTCTAGGGATATTCGAGAACACGAAGCTGGAGACATAACGGGCTTCTGGTCTTATTGCATACACGAGTTTCTGCTACTCCCTTGATAAATATTTAGAGTGCTATCAAGCTGAACAAAGGCAATAAGGATTAGATAAGGAAGGAAGACAAAGATGATATAGTTCTCTCATTAGCTGATAACTTAGATTGTTTGAGGAAAACCTTTGATGTCGTTGCTGGCCTTCGTACTATGCATCTAGAGCATGATACAGCACCATAGTCGCGATTTTACAAGTGGTGATGGTGATGTTTGGACATATGAGTGGTGATGGTGGTTGGTAACAAGAGCCGATGGTGGTTGTGCTAGTGGTGGTTGTGATGGTGTTAGTGATACAAGTACAGACTGTACAGTGATGACTATGGTGATCGTGGACTAGTGGTGGTGAAACCACCTTTACAAGAAACTTCAACTGTGTAGGTTCTTAATAATAACAATTGTTCAACAACTTACCACAGAGATAGACAGTTGCACTAAAGAAAAAGCAAACCTTATATGCAAAAATCTGTTTATATTATTTGCCCAACATTACAAGAGCTACATACAGAAAAATCTGGATCTACAATCCTCAAAAACTAGAAGTAATCAAAAGAATTCCCAAAAATACAACAGTAGCAAAACTCTATATGAAGTGACAGGAGTGTTTTCTTGCTCTCTTCCATTTCCAGTTGTAACATTAACCTGCAAAAGTTTATGAATCTAGCACCCAAGCAAATCCATAAGCAATGCAATATTGATCTATTGTACTTAATGATCTCCATTCATCCAAGAAGATACTCGACACAAAGGAGCAGGCATTGTGCTGGTGTTCCCAACTAGTATACATCATGACATGCTCAAAATTTTAGCAATTATCTAAAGCCATGCTTGATTTATTTTGCATCACTTGAGAACAGGAAAATTCAAGTCCCAACATTAACATGGTTATGGATCGGAGAAGGATTTGTGTGAAACATAAAGTGTTTTTCCGTAAGCTTATCCGACAACAATTGTGTCAAAGGATCACAAACACAACATACTCCAAAAAGCGTAGTGGGCCCTCTCTTCTCCATAATGATTCTTCATATATCATCTCTTTGTTTCACATCAATCCTTCTGCGACCCACAACCATGCAAAATAAGGACAAAATAAAGCAAGCACGTTCTAGATAATCTGCCAAGAATAAAAGAAAGTACCTTAATTCAAAGGTCATGGACATTCTCACAACACCTAGTCTTATAACAAGGGAAAGTCCATTAAATTCTCTGACTAGACATACCAAGCATTCCTATCTCACAACAAGCAAAGTACACAAACACTAACAATATAGTGGCTAATTCCAAAGATCATACATAAACAGATAGGTGTGTTTGGTATAGAGGAAAGTATTTTTCAATAATCATGGCTGATACCAGGTAGAAATGACAGACTCTGCTCTACAGGCTATAAGATGTGAGATTCCCCTCTTTGGTTAAAGGCTTTCCCTCTCCGGAGAAAAGAAAAGCCTCAACTACTAAGCATCAACAAAAAGGGTGTGCATATATAGAATAAAATCACGACTAACGCAAATATGCATCAACATTCTCATACTGGTAGCAATTACCTAAAGCCATGCTTACTTTATTTGGCACCACTTGAAAACAAGAAAATTCAAGTCACAACATTAACATGGTTATGGATTGCTGAAGGACTGGTGTGAAACATAAAGCGTTTTCTTCCGTAAGTTAATCCGACAACAATTAAAAGGAACACAAACACAACATACTCCAAAAAGCACACTATTTCTCTTCTCCATAATGATTCTAAAGATTCTTTGTATATCATCTCTTTGTTTCATATCAACACTTCCAGCAACCCACAACCATGCAAAATGAAGAGAAAATAAAGCAAGCATGCTCTAGATAATCTGCCAAAATATAAATAAATAGGTCATGGAAACTCACAATTCCTTGTGCTTAATCCATAAAAAAAAATTGATTACACATTCTAGGTACTTAATCCTATCTCGCAGCAAGCAATATAGTGGCTAATTCCAAAGAGATCAAACATAAGCAGATTGGTTTGTTTGGAACGGAGGAAAATATTTTCTATAATCACGGCCAATACCAGGTAGTAATGACAGACTCTGCTCTACAGCTATAGGATAATGAGATTTCCCTTTTCGGGATAAAGTTGGATACTTCACTTCCCCAGAAGAAAGATAAGCCTCAACTACTAAGCCTCAACTACTAAGCCTCAACAAAAAACGCGTGCGTAATATATTGAATATAGAATAAAATCATGACTAATGCAAATATGCATGGACATACTCATACTTTTAGCAATTACCTAAAGCCATGCTTGCTTTATTTTGCACCACTTGAGGACAAGAAAATTCAAGTTCAATCATTAACATGGTTATGGATAGCTGAAGGATCGTGTAAAACATGAAGTGTTTTCTTCAATTCTCCACAATGATTCTAATTGTTCTTCGCATATCACCTCTTTGTTTCACATCAATCCTTCAGCGACCCACAACCATGCAAAATGAAGAGAAAATAAAGCAAGCATGCTCTAGATAATCCGCCAAAATACAAATAAAGGTAGCCTAATTCAAAGGTCATGGATACTCGGAACACCATGTGCTTAACAAGGGAAAGTCCATAAAAAAATTTGACTACACATTCTAGGTACTTAATCCTATGTCACAACAAGCAAAGTAGCTAAGCATTGACAGTATAGTCACTAATTTCAAAGATCAAACAGAAACAACTCGTTAAAAGTTGATCCAAAAAGTGGTGAAAAACAACTTATTTTGTTAAGAATAATGTGTTCAATATTATAGCATGAAAAGTTGGATTTTAACCGAAAATCCAACATTTTGAGAATAACCCCTCCCTCCTTTCTAGTGGCAGATCTATGATTTCCACTTATTTTCACCTAGGGGTTCGAAAAATAAAAACTAGTGCCCAGGATTTGAACTTGGAACCTCACGGTAAATTTTGAAAACCTGAATCACTAAGTCAACCTCTTATGCATATAGTGTTATTTTGTGGTAATGGGGTTCGGGTGAGCACCCTCCTGACCACCTAGATCCGCCCCGATACAAAATAACAAACCATGAAAGTGTAACTCAATAACAATGTGACTAATGCAAATATGTTTAAGCATATGAGCATACTCAAAGATTTAGCATTTACCTGAAACCATGCTTCCTTTATTTATAAAGACTGAGAAAATTCAAGTCACATATTTAACATGATTATGGATAGCCGAAGGATTCACGAAAAACATAAAAGTGTTTTCTTCATAACAATTTCTCCACAATGACTTTGCATATCACTTACTCGTTTCACATTAATCCTTTTGCTACCCATAATCATGTAAAAATTATGAACAAATAAAGAAAGCATGTTCCAGATAATCTGCCAAAAATTTAAATAATCATAGCAAACACAAGTAAATTCAAAAATAAAATGAAAAAAAATAACTTTCTCTCGCAATCTACTACAACGAAAAATTATGAAAAAATAAGGAAAGCATATTGTAGATATTAGCTTAGATCTAAAGCAACATACCAAAAAAACAGCACTACTAAAAAAATGAATAACAAGGAAACTTAAAAGGGGTGGCGGCTGAGTGAAAAAACCCTAGTTTTTGTGAGATGCAAGATTGTAACCCTAAAGGCAAGGTATTTATAGAAAGCACTTTCCTATTGTGGACAATAGCACTTTTGATCCCTTAACTATACGTAAATTTTGATTTTAGTCCTTGTAATTTATAATTTGATATATTTAACCTTTAAGTAATTGAAAATGTAGGGTTTCGATACTTTTATGTCAAAAATATGTTATATTTAGACAATTTGTATAAGTACATTACCTTCAAATGTAGTGTAACAACTGACAATACAAGTTTACCATAACATATAAGTAATTAAATGTGATTAATCACGAATAAGGGGATCAAAAATGCACATTTTAAAGTAATTAAAAATTAAATGTGCTTAGTCAAATATTGTAAGGATTAGAATCAAAATTTACTACTTACTAAGGGATCAAAAGTACTATTAAGGCTTTATATAAAGTTGCATAGTTTTTAATAAAATTTGTCCACCTTTAAATATACCTTTGAGCATATTTAATCTTTTAAATTTGTTAAAGTAGAAAATATTTGATCCACTAATCCAATGAGTTTTTTTATGAATAAAACTAACATTAATAATAAATGTGCATCCCACGTGGATCGTGGTAATAGTCAACTGGGACTTGATTTGAGATAGATTGTTGGGTATGTGAACAAAGTCTTATATTAGTAGTTGAAGAAAATTGGAAAGATACATATAACATATAGGCTATTTGCAACACTCTTTCTTGGCGATTGGACATAGATTTCAAGTAATTTTTTGAAATTCAAATGAAGTTTGATTTTGGAGATGAAATTGTGTTGGATTATCATTCTTAGCAAGTATATTTGGAGTAAGGTTCATATTTAGATGTACTTTTTTAAAATCATGAAGCATGATCTATGCCACACAATTTCAAAAACTATCAAAAGCACCTCAATTTGACTATTCTACCTAAGGTAAACAACCAAACCTGCTTATAAAATAAATATGTTTTGATGTGAGAACGTGTACTAATTAACTATGATTTAGTGATAAAAAATCATGTGTTATAAAGGTCATTTCATGTGCGAGATAGAATAAATAAGAATATTCCATGAATTACATTTAGTGTCATTAATTGTGAAGAGAAAAACCCTAATTTGGAAGAAAAGAAATAGAAGGCTTCTGGGGTCCAAAACTACAAGCCCAACATCAAATAGGAATTGGGCTGAACACAAGAAGTGAAGAAAGGGCTCAAATGATTTCAACATTTAAAATAGAAATAGAAATTTTTATATAGATAATATCTTATGAAAGCTTTATTACGCTTTTAAGGGTGTTTTAAATTTATTATGGTCTATAACTTATTATTATATTATATAATTGATTAATTAGATAAAGTATATTTTCTCCTCTCCGCTTTCCTTCTTCACCAGAGATAAAGTATACTCAGTTTCTTTGACTAAATTAATTTTGTCGTTATTGATTGATTAATTATTAGTAGTTTTTTGTATCATTATGCTTCTTATAAACTTATACAATATTGGGGGGTTCAATGTAAATTATAGATACTCTTAATATTATTTTTTTCAATTAAGATAAGTTAACAAGTTTAGCAAAAAAACATATTTGAGCTTTATGTAGTTGCCTCTTTCTGAAAAATAAAAATAAATCAATAGTAGGATATGTTTGATTAACGGTTGATACTATCATTTTTATATCTGAAAATTTATTTTTTTTCCAACTAAAATTCTTTAATAATGTAAACCATGCATGAAGATTGTACAATGTAGAAAAGATGTCATATTTTTTTTCATATATTACTTTATTGTACAAACAAATTCATCTCGGAGAAGGAACTGTTTGAATGGAGAGGATAAAATGGGGGTCTGGCGATGGTAATTAAAAAGAGGTGAAACTTTTAAAAATATATTAAATGTGTATTAAAACAGTATTAAATATAAATGATAGTTGTAATACAATTCGATAGTTGTTATTTCAAAATAAATATAATACATTTCTAATAACGTAAATTAATTTAAGTAATACAAAAATATTTGAAATTCACATATAATACTTATAATACATTTGTATTAAAAATATTTTAGTTATGTATTCATCACGTGCTTTGAAACATGCCTATAATATGTATAATATATCGAATTCAAAATGTATTACAATTGTTGTTTAATTTTCTCTTATAAATGATGTTAAAAATATATTATATTTGAATTTCAAACATTCAAATACTATTCATGTTTATGTGTTAGTATATTAAAATTGTGTTTAAAATGTATTATATATGTAATTATGTATTTTACTGATTTTGCTATTTTTGATAAAAAAAGTAAGGCTATAATTTGTATGAGTAAAGTTATACTATAATTCGTAAATAAGACTTTATAATACATTATCTATGTAAAAAGGCCATAAGAATATTTGAGAAGCTTCCAAGAATATTAATACTAATGCACTTAAGTTGTAAATAATACAACTAATAAACATTTTGTATTTATTTTATGAGTCAGTAAGGATTAAACAATAGGACACTTGTTATTTGGTAACCGATCAACATATGAATATACGTACTCTAAATACTTTAAATTATACGTGCACATTACGAGCGTTAAATTACTTTGAGATATGTTTAGCACGTAAGTTTTTCGTGCAGTGTGTAAAAATGAATTTGTTCCTTATAAGTCATTGTAATACCCGAGTGAAAAGAAAAATCAAGTACAGAGAACCAAAGATTATTTTGTTAATATAGTCCAAAGCTGCTTCAATCATATTATATTGTGCTAGTGTGCGTCTCTTTAAGCTATCTGAGCTTGTAAAGGTAGTAAATCGAGCCCCGCATTTTCACTATGCCATCTTCATATACATTTTATTGGGCTCAAGCTTAACCAATTAAAAATTATATATTTTTAACATGGTATAATATTATTTATTTTTGGCCACACATTTTTATCCAAAAGGTTTCACACCTCGTATGTAATTTCTTCAACTACTAGTGTGAGATTTTACTCGTACCTTCAAAATATATGAATATATTGCATATGATTCAAGTTATACACACTGACAATATCAAAATAATTTTGACACAATTAATGTAATTTAACCAATCGTATCAAATTACTAATTTTAATTCTCATGTTACTAATCTACATTTATCATAGAAGATTATTTATAGTGATTGTGATCTAAATAGCTAGTGTAAATATTCTCCAAACTATTAGGGTGTAAATTAAACTGTATTACACCATACTTTATTTGGTTCATTTTACCTGTCATGTTTTAGCTTGCATTTTTTTTTTAAAAGATATTAATTAAAAAGTAATTAAATTAAATTATCGTTATTTATTGACTGATCAAAATATCATACAATATTCTCTTTTTTACTATATTAATCTATCTATATATTTATTGAGTAAAGGCAATAGTGAAAACTAATAATTAATTATATCTTAATTTTCTATAAAGGCAACTATTTTGGACTAATTATTTTTAATAAATACGTCAATTAAAATAGACCTATCCTCGTAGTTTCTTGTTCTTCAATTTTTTATTATCACCTAGTGTGTGCGCGCGCGTGTTGATTATCACATTATTTTGTTGTCATTAATTACTTCTCTTTCCTCTGTATGTTGTGTTCTACTCTTCAAATTCACATTATTTCATTGTTACTATTACTCTCATTTATGCATTTTCCTTTCCTAACTGTTTGGATATGTTTTATTTTTAATCGAGAGTCTATCAAAAATAACATTTCTATTTCTACAAGGTAGGAGTAAGGTATAGCTACCCTCCCCAAACCCGACCCACTTATGAAATTACAATAATTTATTAATGTTGTTATTGTAAACACGATAACTAATATGAACCGAAGAAAGTATGCACAATACGAACAATATACCTTTGTTCAATGTCAATTCAGTGATTCCATCAATTAACTATTGGTTATGGTGAAGAAAGACTACTTTTGATTTCTTTTAGTCCTCAAAGAATTCATTTCAGATGTAGGATATCTATTCAGAAGTTTTCGTAACTCAATCATAGATGATGAAATTATCAAAGATTTGACCTTTTCGAACTCTGTTTGTAACTCACTAGAGGCTCGGGAAACAAAGAGAAGATGTGTACGAACGAGATATCCAGCAACAAGAAGAAGGAGAAGGATTGAATAGAGGAACTCTTGAGCATTTGGCGATCTCAGATATGCCGATATCAATGGTGACTCATTATTTCGATGAATCATTTCTTTGGACAGAAGAATATTATGTAAACACTTACTCGAGATCTCACTTATCAGATTCCATTGTGAAAGACACAATTTTTTCTGAAAAATTCGCCATGATATACTTGATCCATGCATAATATCAGGAAAAATGAATACAAATTTTTGACTGCTACTTCCATACTTTTTATCTGTTGGAATTTAAAAATTAAAGTCCTAGATTTTGACAAATTCCTACCGTCCAACTGAAAATGGTATGTTTGGAATAGACAAAGATTTTAATATTTTATGCATTTTAATTATCGATCTTGTTTTTTTTTTTTCATTATTTCCTATGAAAATGACGTTATAACTAAAGGAACATTTATAATACGTTTGAAGCCAATCTCTCCAATCAATATCTATAGGGTCCATATTGGATGGTACCATTCATAAGTTGAAGCTTAGCTTATATTATCAGGTCATATTTACTTATCGTAGCAAGTAACATGTTTTATTTTCAATTTGAGAAGATTTACATGTCGATATCATTTAGATAACCTGATATAGTACTAAAAAACCACTTTATATTGACTATGTATATAACCTAAACTCTTTTTTCAAGTTAACACTCATTGTATTTCTATTTCTATAATATATTTTATATTTATTTTATTATTATATTGATAGAAAAATATAAAAATGTGAAGATGAGGACGACCACATCATAAATTATTGTATATTGTGCATCAAAAGTTAGATAGATTTCTACTTTATGTTATTTAAATCAAAAGTGAGGGTATTTTAGTCTTTTCATCTGTTCTTCCGGCTGCTCAGCTTCTCGATTATCTTTGCTTTTCTTCACCTCTCTTTGATCACCCACTCCCAATCTAAGAAAGCTAAACGAGTGGAAGTGAAAAAGATCCTTGAATCTTTGGTTTTGTTTAAAGAAGAAAGCAACAAAGTTTCAGATCTATTTGATTCTGAGCTAAAATTTCATTTTCAAGAAGCGATTAAAAATCAGAACCTTAAATGCAATCTGCTATGCTACTTTTTCCCAATCTCCTCCTCTAAGCCTTTTCACAATCTCTATTCTGAGCTTTTTTCATCTTCTTATCTGTCTGTTTATTGTTTCAGGTATGATTCTCTCTTAAATTTTCTCTCTCTTAATCTATGTGTTTTCGTTTTTCGATTATACGGTCTCTTTTCAAAAGAATGAGAAATTCAACGTATTAATACAAAATGAAGGTACCTTTTAATTTATTTTCTCATACAATGTGCCAAGTACATACCTTCCTATTATATATCCTTCCCAGTCCCGAGTCTTAACACATCAAGTTAACGGGTAAAGTTTCTCATGTTCTTAAATCTTAATCAATCTGTAAGGTCCTTATGTCCGTGCTTTGTCAATCTTAAACCTTTTAATCAATTTGTTGTTGGGAGTAAATAACTATGAGCACTAATGTCCGTGCTTTGTCACCAGGCATTAGATGTATGTTCACCCTTAGCATATACTTTGCTTCTCTCTTCTTAAGGGTAATGTTTGCTTCCTACTACTTACATTAGTTGATTGGCATCTACATTAACCATCAAAGTAACTCATTCATGTTATTTTCCAATAAATGATATCTTGCTTGATAATAATATAGTCTTGAAAGTGTATTCCACTGTATCAAAATAGTTACATTAAAGGAGATAAGCATATTATGGTTTAACCTAACATAGTTTGAGGATGGGAAATTATTCCATACTTGTAGCATTAGGACTGTTCAAGATATTAAACAAGAGTTGACCTTTAACTACAAACAAAAATAGCAATTTATACAATTTTTGAGAGATTTTCAAGTTGAATCTTTTTAAGGATATGTCCCTTATATGTAATGTTGTCATGCATAATGAAGTAAATAATACTAGAACATGATCCATGACGAAATTGATTGGTAGCTCAAAAAGCATGACATCATAATGAAGTAAATAATACTAGAAAATGATCCATGACGAAATTGATTGGTAGCTCAAAAATTATACTTTGATACCTCTTTAGAAGTAGGAAAAATTACATACACGAACAAATAAAAAATTACCTCTTTCAAACATTAATATCCTTTAAACACAAAGTTAACTATGGGGTTAGCTTACTGTTGGTCTTATGTGAGCTGCCTCCCTTTTTTATTGTATTATATTCTCATTTAAAGAATTTGAATTGTATTTGTCACTTTACTATTGAATTAATCTTACGCAAGATTTGGAAGGTAAATACAAGGATGGCTTAGTCTAGAGATCATGTAACCATCTAAATATATATATTCGTGTTACATGTTAATTTGCTCGAAAATACTGTAAAATAAAAAGTAAACTTGAATTACTAGATCATTGCGGACAAAATTTTGAAACATGTGTAGAGCCATTGTATCACACTCAATGAAGCTCCTACTTTGTGGTACAAGGCTATGATGTAGTTAGTCAGACACCAGAGCAACGCCTCTATTCTTCATCATGCCTTTGTAGGGGAGGGCAATCTGGTAGTACTGAGTGCTACATTGTTCTCCTGGCACATGCAACTACAACGAACATTTATAGAACATTTTATATGTAGTTATTAAAATCTTTTTGTCTAAGATATGTAAAATTCAAAGTAGAAAAATACATATTGTTTTTAACCTCCTTCGACATACAAGACAAGTGGATCAAGAACCTTATTTTAAAGGGAAAGTTAAATTAAAAGAAAAATTGTCTTGAAGAGTTCTTCGTGGGATGAAAAGGGATGAATGATTTCTTTATATGGACTTGGACAATTCTTTTCCTCATGAATTAGCTTTTAAGGTTGAGTTAGACCAAAAATCCATTTCTTTACGAATTGAAATGTTGTGTTTCCTGTTCATAGTGATAAACCAGATAACACTTTTATAATGTGTCTTTTTTTGCTTGACAGTGTCTAGAAGTAAGTGGCATAATGAGCCATTTGATCTTGCATTCATGGTAATGGTTTAATTATGTTTCAAGCTGTCATTTTGAATTTTTTAGCTTTAGTCGGATTTGAATTTACATTGCCACATTGCATTGACTTAGCCGTAGATAACTCTCAGAGAAGTATGCATTAACAACTTTCATTATTGCCGGGTGTCAGTAGTTGATATGAATACTTGAAAAATGAAAAACAAAAATAATAGTTGCTCTTTTATTACCAGACCAGATACTCTCTAGATTTTTCGGTGCCAATCTAAATTAATCGAGCCCCAAAATAACTCAATATGAAACTTTTCAGCGTGAATTTAAATTAGTTGAGCCCTGAAGCGACTCAATATAAGACTTCTTGGTGCGAATCCAAATTAGTTGAGCCGAGACTTTCTCGGTGAGAAGCTAAATCAGTTAGAGCCTCCAAAATTGCTCAATATGAGATTTTTTCGATGCAAATCTAAATTAATTAAGGTTTAAATAACTCAATATGAGACTTTCGTGTGCGAATTTAAATTAATCGAGCCCAAAGGAGTAGCAGACACCAACTGTTTGACACTGCCCAAATCTCCCCTTCTTTTATCGAGTCTTGTACCATCTTAAAGTTTCAGAAATGAAAAGACATTGATTCATCATAAGAAAGAAAAAGAGTATGAGTATTAAATTGTAAACATCTCAATACAAGTATCCAGATATTACTATGGTTAGTGTTTGTATTCTCTTACCACGAGTATTAAAATTGTTAATTTCAAACTTTTGTTAAGATTAATATAATAAGCAATAATGCATCTACAAGATTATTATCTTTGCAAGAAATTGATTGCCACGAAAAAGAAAAACCGTGCAAATAAGTGATACATCAGGAATGTCATTAGTACCGCTATTTTCTTGGATGTAATTTGAAGCAGAGAGCAAATTTGCTTTACATATTCTCAACTGTTACACATAATATATTTATGTGTTTGTTATTATTTACTAAAAACCCGTTTGACCATATAAAATTTAAATAATCTTGAAAACACTCAAATCCTGTTTTCACTTTTATTTATTTATTTTCAAAAAAATTCTAAATTTTTTATTTTCATAAAATTCTATTTGAATCATATTTTTTATTTTTTTTAAAAATACATTTAGATTCTAGATAGTTATTACAAAATCTATGGCCAAACATAATTTCAACTCCAACTTTAGTTTTTAAAATTTCAAATAAAATGAAATTATTTTTAATTTTCATGGCCAAATACCCATTAATATTTATCAGAATGGAATGGCGCTTTTTTGTGTAATATCATGACTACTCTTAAAGTATTTATTGCTACATAAGATTTCAATCATATATTTTGGATAGATGCCACAATCAACATTAAAGAAAAGCCTTATTAACCAAGGCGAGGAACTCAGTTGAAACAGTTTTCATTCATCACTATACCATATCTACATCCCACAGAATTGGATTGAAATTTCTACAAACAAAATGAACGAAAACATAGATAGACATATCCAGTGAAATTTCAACCTTGCGAAGATAGATAGACTGTTTACAATAAACTTACTTTCAATCAGAATAAAGTATATCAAAATAGGTACGAGAAACCATTTTCTTTTTAGCAATAATTACTTGGTCTTCGTACCGGTCATACTAGCAATAGCCTCCTCCGCTGATTTAAGGTCCCTAAATGAAAATATCAAAGTGAATTAAATTCTTAGAATTACACAAATCAAGAGTTTTAGGGGGGAAAAAACGACCTTTTTGAAACACAACTAAGAAAGTGGGGGTGCAACTTACTTCTTGAACCTTTCTTCATGTGGAGCTAACCTGTCAACAAAAAATTCAAAAAATAAGTCGAACACGACCAGAAGAACATAAACGAACTAAAAAGGAAAGTAGTTCAAACAAATTGAAACGAGTGAGTAATACGTACCACCACCTATTGAAAACAAAGGCAACCAATGCCCCGCTAACAAAAAAAAGAACTGCAAGGATCACATGTAAGAGTTAAAATACAACTAATGAAATTTAAAGAAAGTGCGTGGATAATAAAGATGGTATTTTACCATAGTTACGATCTGAGGAATCAGAGGGATGTTGGGTTTCAGACGCCACATGATTCTGGCAGTATCCCCTGCTGCACATTTTAATAAAGAAATGAAAAAAAGAGAGAAACCAAGAGCACATATTCAAACGAAAAAACACTTTTAATCCCCGAGTTCATGCTTTATTTCAGTTTTGATCCCTGCATTATTTACTGTAGCACATTTGACCTTCAATTATACCATGTGAGATTCTAGCCCCTAAAGTTAACTGATTAGTTTGCAATTACTAAATTGTTCATACATAACCTTGAAACGCCAAATCTATAAGCAAAATAAAATGACCCAAGTACTGCAGCTCCTTTATCCACTCTCTTCTCACCAGGGTACAAGGAATGAACCAAAAATGTAATTCCCCTCTAAGAAGTCTGCTTCCTCTTTCTCATTCCTAACTTTTTACTTTTTCTTTTGACCTTGTTAGCCTATTTCTTGGTCTTACAACTTCAACATTCAAGCAGTTAGAAATGCAGTAAAAACAAGAATTTTGCTCATCAATGCGTTGACCTACGCACATGTAATTGCAAACTAGAATGGGCAATTTGCTAGAAACCAATTTCTATCAACCACAAGAATGATCATTCACCTCTTTAGACCAGTGTTTCCTCTGACCTATATAACTCTAATTTCAGTTGGATGATAAACAAGCACAATTTAGCAATATTTGCAAGGAATCCACAGAGTTTCAGTTTTTAATGCTGGAAACAGTTTAGCAATATTTGCAAAGAATACACGGAGTTTCATTCTATTCGATAATGATCAAGAAAAATCTAATTATGCACACAATTACCTTGCACCAACACGACAACGACCGATATAATTTCCACCAATGATGGCCAACCGACGGAGAGCCATAACTTCTAGATGCAGTCCTGTTGAAAAAAAACTTTAGTAAAAAGTAACCAAGTCAGATACAAATGCATCTCTTTACTGTTTATTATTAAGTTCGAATCATAAATCATTGTATATGTCGTGAATTTCTCTATCGATTTTGGTCAAAGTACCCAAAATTGTTTGACCATATCCGGTATGGTTCCCACACCCACACTCACGTCGTGTCGACATGGGTGCGGCACCGAAAGTGAAGGGTCCACACAACTTAGGCTATCAACATGGTTTAGAGGAGAAATAACATTTAGTCATCCAGCGCCTTTTTTTCCTGTCATTACAAACTGTTGACATACTAACCTGATTTCTTTATTAAGAAACATAATAACCTAATTTCTTATTGGTTTTATCTTGCATTAACATGCTACACATGCAATAGGTTGAGTTCTAGATAGAATGCTATCATTTTCTACAAATTGAACTTCATCACACACAATTGAGTATATTTCCTCTTTGACAAATAATTATTTTTAACCAACTCACCCCTGACTACCAAAAAGAAATGCCATCCCTTGAAATATAGAAGAGGAGTATAACAGGAGAGAATACATCTTAAGAATTAGAAGTAATCAAGCATGTATCAAATCACGGTTACCTTCTATCATCTTCTCATGATAGAATACCTTTACGACTATCTTCTCTTGATTATCCAACACTTATAGTGCCTGGACTCTTCATCTGGCTTGACACTCCCGTGTCAAACGGGTATGATAGCATGTAAGTAGTTCATATGGATGCTTCAATATTCATTTACGATCTATTCTCATGTTGCAATTTTGAATGTTAGTCACTTACGATCTATTTTCATGAAGACATTTTAAATGTAAGCAGAGATTTCATATCTAGAGTTTCAACTTCTTAAATACTCCAGGGCCTAATGTAGTAGAGAGGGTTTCTAGTCCTAGAGCAACTGCCCCAGCAAATAAAAGTAAGTTCAGCAATTCAATAAGTACAAAATCAAACCCATGTCTAGGCTGAAAATCTACACCTGGTTCCCAATGATAAGGACAATGCAACTTTATTAATTTCTTAAGAAACAACCCTAAAACAACAGTAGTACTATCTCACAAGCAAAGACCAAGAAAATTATTGAACGTAGGTAGACGATAAAATATAATTTTTTTATGGCATCAACACTAACCAGACTCGTTTACCACTAGACTCAAAGGCAAACATATGAGGTTTCATTCATCAAAAACTAAACAAGTTTCCACAATAACTAAATAACTAAAACCACTCCTCTTTCGAGATTCTGCAAACCACAAATCATGGAACAAATAAGAGATTGGATCTTTGATATATTCATTGGGCAGTCATTTCATACATTCTGAATCTTACAACAACATACCTAATGTAATCCCATAGGTGGGGTTTGGGGAGGGTATAGTGTACGTAGACCTTAGCCCAACCTCGGGGAAGTAGAGAGATTGTTTCAGAAAGACACCCGGCTCAAGTAACGCATATCAAAGCAGTTTGAAAGAGAAAAATGCAGAAGTAAAGAGGACATAACAAATAATAAAGAAAACAAGGAACAGTAACAATTGTCAAATAATGCGATAACCGAAGCATAGAAAACAACGGGGGAGTAACAAAAAACGTAGGAAGAGAAACTACGAGAATAATGTTACTACAACTGATATGAACAGAGAAACAGATACGGTGCACCAGACTACCATCAAGCCTATCCCACAGGAAAGCGAGACAACACTCAACTACCTACTAACCTTCTACCCTAATTTGCGACGTCCATAACCTCCTATCTAAGGTCATATCCTCAGTAAGCTAAAGATGCATATCATGTCTAATCACCTCTCCTCAATACTTCTTTGGCCTACTGGTACGATCTTGGTTAGCTTGGAGCATAATTGGAGGGGCTTGTATATGAATGGTAGCTTGGAGCCCGGAGGAAGCTATGGAGCAACAAATACATAAGGCCATGGGTGATCAAGATGCCATTTGAGCAATCAAGAAGGGCCCTTGTGGGTTATTTCCAAAATAGTCACTTTTGGGCTATTTTTGTAATAGGCTATTTGTGTAAAGGCAATAACTATAAATAGTTGCCTTAGCCATTTTCATACTTAGATTTTTGATGATTGAATTGTCTTGAGTAGACTTGATATTTTAGGTTAGGATATTGATTGGGTTCAATTCCAATTATTAGTTTAGAATGAGTGATTAGGGTGGATTCCCGAATTGCTTGTGTTATCTTCTTTGCTTAATTGATCATCGAGTTATCATCTTGTGGATTCAGTTTGGTTTCTCATGCATTTGATTGAGTTCTCTTCTCCCTTGGTTGATTGTTGATTCAATTAGCCTTTCTTTCTTCTATTCTCATCTCAATTTCTTCTAATTCTCATCTTAATTTCTCCACTATCTTTATTTTGTGTTGTTGAATTCCGTGTTTCCGGTATCGATTTTAGTCACTCGATTGAGATCCGTTATCATTTGGTATCAGAGCTAGGTTTAGGTTTGTTTTCAAAAATCTAAGTCTTGGAAATTTGATATCTTCAAAATCCAAAAAAAAAAAAAAAAAAAATTCTTGTTTGATTTCTTGTTTTTGACACTAGATTCTTGTTCCCTAGTGTTTTTTGAGTCTAGATTTCAAATTATATTCAATTTGGAGTTGTAGAAGTGAAGTTGCCATTGAAGGACTTTGAAGCTTTGAAAACTTGCAAACTTGAAAAGTGGGTCTTTGGATTGGGGAGAAATTGGAGCTTAAAAACTATTGGGGTTTGTTCCCTAAGTCGAGGGGAAGCTAATCCTAAAGTTTGAGCCAATTCCGAGTTGATTTGAAGGTGTTGGTGTTTAGTGTGTGTTCTTGGTGTTCTATGTGTTTTTTGATATTCATCAAGAACATCTTGAAGAAAAAGAAGCCAAAAGGTACATTTGATTTAACTTTTCCAAGTCAAAGTGGTCAAAAATGTTTGTTGGGTCCACAAGTGGAATTTAAAAAGAAAAAAATAAAATCCAAAGGACCAAATCTGCCCCTTAGAAAGAGTTTTGGGGGCTGAAATGCACACTTGCAAACTTGGACAAAATGCTTCAAATTTTGGGACCCCAAAATTTTTCTAAGTGTTGGAACTCTTAAGACCTCAAAATTTTTCTAAGTGTCCAAACTTCAAATTTCTTCTTCTACACTCATTTTTCTTCTATTTCTCTACTAATTAACATCTTTAATTACTTATTAACTAGTTTTAAAACATCAAATCATCTCTTTGATTCTCCAAATTAAGCAACAACAAGTAGTTTCTCCTACTTTTGTTACTTAATTCTTTCGTGCTTCTTCTTTCTTCTTTTCTTGTCTTGTTTCGTTGATTAATTTCTTGATTCAAGTCCGTTTAGAGTCTTTCAAGTCGTCATTCTTTCAAGAGTCACAAGGATCCATTCCTCCACAAGGTTAGATAACCTTGAATTGATTGAGCAAAACTAGTAACACTATCAATTTGGGAAAGAAGCCATAGTAGGTGAGTTGAGAGCTTACATAATGAGTGGCGTGAAGATTTTATTACTAACTTGTTTGCTAGTTTTGTAGGTACAAAGGGAGGTATATAAGGAAGGATGTCATCCATAGCCTCGGAATCTTTTGAAGGGGAATCTTATGAAGGCTATGATTGTGATCATGAGTTATATGATTGTGAGAACTTCTACTTCGAAAATGAATGTGAAATGAATGGGGCTTATGGCTCTTATGATGAACATGAAGAAGTAGAAGTATCTTATTGTAAATCCGATAGTGAAGATGAAGAGTATGGGGATTCTCATATTACACACCATGGTGATGAAGACGATGTGAGTTACGATGCTTTCTCCCATATTTCTTATGAATCATTTGAGGAAGATTGTGATAGAAGGGGATATTGTGAAAATGAATTACCATCCTTGTCTTGTGCTACTTCCTATCCTAGTCGAGGGGGTATAGATGTGTGGGTGCAACCAATTCGAAGACATTGTGTGAACCATAGGAGAAGAACATCCTCTACTTCTTGGAATGCAAGAACTTATACTTCTTATTCTCCTTATAATGTGACTTGTTCTCCTTATGGTAATGATGTTGGAGGTAGAATTGAAGGATCAATAAGCCATGAAAGTAGAGTGAAATCAAATGAGCCCCTTCCGGTGAGGGATCTTGAATCTTTAAGAATTAAAGAATTAGGGGATGCCATACAAAGAGGAGTTGAACATGGAAGTCAAAACATCCACACCTTGTGCACCAAAGTGGAAGCTTGAAGTGAATGGATCATCTAACCCTTCACAAGGGATATTTGGCGCTTGTCCGAACTCCAATGAAAATTGAGAGACAAAAGATTGAGAGGAGTAAGGGTGTGATAAGTGACAACTCTAGAGCGGAAAAAAGAGAGATTGTGTGGAGTGATGTGAGAGGGTTGTCACAACCTTATACTAACTTTTGTACCCTCTATTCTTTTTCTAGTTGTCTTAATTCTTGTGCAGGTATTCTTGGAAGCAAACCTATTGTGGAACCTCAAAATGTGGAACATCATGAGGTGGTTGAAAGATTTCAAAGAAAGCAATTGTGCTCAAATGTTTGTAACCAAGGTGAAGACAATTCTTCCTATGAGCTACAAGGTAACAAAGCTAACTCTTGCACTTTATTGAACTTGGAAGATCATTGTGTGGTTAGTGGACAATTGAGTGTAAGTGATAGCTTGTATATGTGTGAGCTTAAAGAGCCTTTACCTTGTGATGATCTTGATGACACCTTGTTGCATGATGATGATGCCATTGTTGTGAGTGCCCAAACACTAGTTGATCCTATAGATGACTTGATTGATTCTTCTAGTAAGATCGATTTGAGTCCATCTAGTGTTAGCACTTGTGACTTGAGTGAAAATGTATTGTCATGTAATGGGGGTAGTCAAATGCTAGTTGGATATAATGATGGTAATCATGTGTGTGATTCTTTTGAGCTTGATATGCTACCAATTAGTGTTCATTGTGGTGTTGACCAACTTGCTTGTAATGATGACCTACTAATTGAGGAGTTGTGTGATGTGATAAATGAACCTCAATTTAGTAATGGTAATGATATAGTTGGTCATATAGTTAGTCATGTAGGATCTTTACTTAGAGGTGATGATTCCTTGAGTGTTGATTCCATTTCTAATTCTTGTCATGAGGATTTTGAGGTGGAGTATGTTTTTAAGGATAATCCCTTGTTTGAGCTTGACATGACTAATGAAGATGAAATGCATAGTGATGTGTTTTGGAATGATGGAAGTGTAGCCCCTCTTGAAGGCTACCAAGTGATTGAGAATCCACTATGGTATGATGACACACTTTCCAAAGACGAAACTCTCTTCTTGAAAGATGATCGTACGTCTATTGGAGGGGTTAGTGGTCAAAATGAAAGGGGTATATGTTCTCTAATGACCACTTTATTCTTGTGTGACCCCACTCTTGATCAAGGCCTTAATGCTCGTGGATCAAAGGGTAATTCTATATGTGGGCACACCTTGGATGAGGTTCATTTAAGTAACACCTTTCTCTACTACCTCTTTGCATATGATGATGTCCATGTTTGTATGGGATTTGTTTTATATAGAGGTAGGGGTTTCTTGGGTTGGTCCATTTGCCTTTGTGACCAAACTATGTGGGCCTTTTATATCTTTGACCCCGGTAAACACTCATGGGTGTTTGAACCAATGGAGACACCACATTTGGTATGGTCTTATGGGGGAATAGGGAAGCAATTGTGTCTTAGGACCTTTGAGGTTTCTTTGTTCCATGATATTTCTCATAGCCGGATACTTTGTATGTTCTATAATGCATTGCTCTTATTTGACACAAAGGATAGTTGGTTGTATTTTAAATGTGTGCCTCCTTGGCAAGTTGGTATGGTTGACAACCCGTGTGCTAAACCTCATGCTATGAGGATATATTTGTTGTTTGTCCTTCTTATGTTTTTGCAAGGTTCGAATTCGAGGACGAATCCTTTTGAAGAAGGGGAGGATGGTACGATCTTGGTTAGCTTGGAGCATAATTGGAGGGGCTTGTATATAAATGGTAGCTTGGAGCCCGGAGGAAGCTATGGAGCAACAAATACATAAGGACATGGGTGATCAAGATGCCATTTGAGCAATCAAGAAGGGCCCTTGTGGGTTATTTCCAAAATAGTCGTTTTGGGGCTATTTTTGTAATAGGCTATTTGTGTAAAGACAATAACTATAAATAGTTGCCTTAGCCATTTTCATACTTAGATTTTTGATGATTGAATTGTCTTGAATAGACTTGATATTTTAGGTTAGGATATTGATTGGGTTCAATTCCAATTATTAGTTTAGAATGAGTGATTAGGGTGGATTCCCGAATTGCTTGTGTTATCTTCTTTGCTTAATTGATCATCGAGTTATCATCTTGTGGATTCAATTTGGTTTCTCATGCATTTGATTGAGTTCTCTTCTCCCTTGGTTGATTGTTGATTCAATTAGCCTTTCTTTCTTCTATTCTCATCTCAATTTCTTCTAATTCTCATCTTAATTTCTCCACTATCTTTATTTTGTGTTGTTGAATTCCGTGTTTCCGGTATCGATTTTAGTCACTCAATTGAGATCCGTTATCACCTACCTCTACCTCTCATACAAATTCTCCTATTTCTCTTGTTTTCTTCTCTAAAGATGGAAAATTCTAATTTAATTACTTATCTTATTTCTTTTATTAGAAATTCTTTAAAAATTTCTAATTTATTTTTCTATAACTATAAATAGAATCAGGTGGTCTTTATCTCCTCTTCACATATCCGAATCATCACAATCTCACTTCCCTCATTCCGTCCACCATAAAAGGCACTCCCACCTTATCCCAGATATCTTCATTCCTAATCTTATCTTTCCTAGTATATCTACCCAATAATTTCTCTAGTTACCAGCACAACATAGCTCTCTAGTAATAATTTCTCACACATATACAACTATAATTGAGATTGATTCAACCCGTAAATCCTCAATAAGCCAATCAATTTGAAGATACTCCAAAGCTAAAAAAAATAAAAAAATCACGAATCCAAGCAATTCACTCCAAATCGGCTTCTTTATAGGTTGAATTCAAACAATCTCAAATCAGAATTCGAAGCTAAATTATGAAAATCCAAGCTAATTTTCAGGGGGGGGGGGGAAAGGGTTATAGTTACCTGTTGGAAGCAGCAAGGCGCAGTAGCTCGAGCAAAGTTTGGCTGTTGTAAAAAATTTAGAAACCCTTTTGAGCTGAGTACTATTTTATACACCTGAAATAATACTCTTCGATAGTCCGTAACTTTGAAATAATAAAAAACTGAATTTTACTGTGAAAAACCCAACATCTTGCTTTTATTGTTATACTAGATACAAATAGCCCGTGCTTGCACAGGCCCAATATGCTATTCTCTTCGTTTTATTTTATGTCGTACCATTTGACTTGACATGGTGTTTAAGAGAAATAGGAAGATTTTTAAAACTTGTGGCTAAAATGATCCTTAAATATTTGCATGGCTGCAAATCATTTCATCAAGGGTAAAATGAGATTTTTAAAGTTAAATTATTTCTAATTATAGTAAGATGACATCTTTTTTAGACAGAGGAAGTATTATTTTTAATCCCAATTTATGTGATACATGCAGACGAAATTTGGAGAGTCATCCATCCAATTTTTGTATGATTTTTAAATATTTTAAATTATTAATTACTGTGATTTATAATACTTTTTACATAATTTTTAGATAATATATGTTACTCTTTTTGTCCCAACTTATGTGGCAGTGATGAAATTTGAAGAATCAACCAAAAAGAAATTTAATATAGTTTTTAGATATTTTAAGTTATTAATTAATGTGTTTTATAGTACTTTCTACGTAATTTTCAAATAATATATATTACTCTCTCTACTCCAATTTATATGTCATTAATAGAATTTGGAGAGTCAACTAAATTTTTTATATGTCATTTAAATATTTTAAATTATTCTTTATTGTGATTTATCGTACTTGTTACATCATTTTCAAATAATATATTTTACTTCCTCTGTCCAAATTTATATGACACTGTTAGAATTTCCAGAGTCAATCAAGTTTTTTATGTCTTTCAAATATTTTAAATTATTAATTATTGTGATTTATATTTTTACGTAATTTTTATATATATAATAAATTAAAAAGATAAGACAAACAAATTAAAACGGAGAAATTAATTAAAAATGACCAATAGGGAGTTGAAGCAGTTGAAGCAGGCACGATGTGGCAGTGATGAAATCTGAAGAATCAACAAAAAAAAATTAATATAGTTTTTAGATATTTTAAGTTATTAATTAATGTGTTTTATAGTAATTTCTACGTAATTTTCAAATAATATATATTATTTTCTCTACTCTAATTTATGTGTCACTAATAGAATTTGGAGAGTCAACTAAATTTTTTATATATATAATAAACGGAGAAGGGCCTAAATTACCCTTCAAAAATATTGAAAATGGTACAAATATACCTTTCTTCCACCTTTGGGCTCTAAAATGCCCTTCTCATCCACCTTTAAGTTCTAAAATACCTTTTGCATCCACCTTTGGGCCCTATTTTGCCCTTTTACTTAACATATCCCTTATAAAAAATATTAGGATTTTCATTTAATATATAACAATATTTTATTTGTTGAAATTTTAATTAATCAAAACTTATTAACCTACAAACCCAATTCGGATACTAGATTTAGCTCCTCTATATTTCTCATCTCTCACTTTTTCCCAAGTTCTTAATTAGATTAGAGACATAAGCCATAAATTTAAATTAATGGTTGAGATATAGTAAATTTAAAATATGCCTTAACTATAATTAAAATAATTAATTATTTTCATATATTTACTTTCAAAATATTATTTTAATCTCACAATTTTAGTTGCACAAGCTATGTTTCCTAAATATAAAAAAAAATCTTACTTGCCTTGAGTAAATATTGTTCTGCATCATTTTTATTTTTATTTTTTTGCTACTATTTTTTCAATCAAATTATTTTTAGCTGATTTTGAATGCTGGAAAGGAATTCCAATGTTGGAAGAGAAGTCCTCCCACTTTTTTAAAAAAAATTACTCCTAGAATTTAGTATAACATTTTTTCTGTATTGTAAATAATATAGCAATTAAATATTTGAATATTTGATAAATTAAATAATAATATAATTAAAAATAATTTAATGGCTAGAATTGTGGAATTGCCTTATAATTTAGAGCAAATATATAAAATATCTATTATTCTAATCATGGTTAAGGCTTATCATTAATTGACTAAATCTCAATCATTAATTTAAATTTATAACATGTGTCTCATCTGAATAAGAACTTGAAAAAATGGAGAGATGAGAAATGGAGATGAGCCAAATCTGGGATCTGAATTGGGTTTGTGAGTTAATAGATATTGATTAATTAACAATTCAATCAATAAAATATTGTTAAATATTAAATGAAAATCCTAATTATTTTTTCTAAAGAGTCTTTTAAGGGAAATGATAAAATAGAGCCCAAAGATGGATAAGAAGGGTATTTAAGAGCCCAAAGATGGACGAGAAAGGTATTTAAGAGCTCAAAGGTGGATGAAAAGGGCATTTTAGAGCCCAAAAGTGAAGCGAGAGTATATTTATACCATTTCCAATACTTAAAGGGTGTTGATGTGACGCTAATTTACGTCACTTTCGACTCCTTTTTACTAAGAACAATCGTACGTTTTCAAGCAACCATTGTTGTTTTTGATGTTTTTATGTTGTATTTGTAGGAAATGGAAGCAAACACGGAAACGGAAGAAAATACGCGAAAAACAACATTCTGCCTAAGAGTGACGGCCTGAGTGACGGCCCGTCACAAGGCTGACGGTCCGTCACTGGGACCGTCAACTTAAGGCAGTGTTGCTGCCTAGCAGTGACGGCCCAGGCGACGGCCCGTCACTGCCTTGACGGTCCGTCAAGCCTGGCCGTCACGCTAAGGCAGTAGCACTGGTCGGCGACCCGCGTTTTGGGGATTCCTAGCCCGTTTTGGATTTGGTTTCTTTGGCTCCTATAAATACCCTATGTTAGGTTTATGTAAAATATTATTCTCCCATTAGTTTAAACACGTTTTTAGTTAGTTTTCGAGAGCAAGAACACGTTTCTTGAATTAACATTCGTGTTCTTGATTTGTTCTTGAGTTCTTGGTTTCTTTTGTCCTTGGATACTTGAAGATTGTCCTCAATATATTGTAAGGATCTCGTTTCTTTATTATTTTATGAACATGACTTTCTTCTTTTCATCTTCGAGCATGAGTAACTAAACCTCCCGCAACTAGGGTTGTGGGAGCCATGGCAAACGTAGCAATATAGATTCCGGGTAGCGTTGGGTTCGATATATGTATTGTCATGTTGTTAATCATTCAATTAGTCACATTTTCTAGTGGTTGCAAACATTAGAACATGCCTAGGTTTAAATTGCTTGAGTAAAGAAGTTAAAACCGGGAAAACTTGATTAACGACAAGGATTCGAGACTACCAACTCTCGTCTTAAAGATTAATGCCGTAACTGGATTAGTCTACTTGATGTTAGGATTGAGAGCTAAAAAGCACATCTTTTTGAGATCGAAAGAAGATAAAAGGAAAGTTGTTTATTTGGTCGAGAGACGTTTAGACGATACAATAGACGCAATCACATCGTGACACGCATATAGAAAGAACCCGGTTAAGCCTAGAATCGACATTGTTACAACGCTATGGTGAACACATCCCTAGTTCATTCTCTCCCACTGATTATTTCCATAAGTTAATTGTTTATTTTGTTTGCGATTTGTTTACACAAACCCCCCCCCCCCCTTTTATTTACTGGAAACGATTGACGAATAGTCAACTAATTCACTAAAGTCTTAATCTTCACCATATTCTCTGTGGGATTCGACCCCAACCTTGTTGGGTTATATATTTGACAACGATCGCTTACGCTTCTTAAATTGAGGTGTAGTTTGAGCGTTATCAAAAATGGCGCCGTTGCCGGGGAATACGGTTTTTGATTAAGTTTGGTGTTTATTTGACTTTTTGTTATAATTTCCTGCTTTACGTTTGTTTGTTGTTTTTGTTTTGACAGGGTACAAAGTTGTGCATGCATAATACCCGAAGTTCGGGGAAACAAATTATACCTTACGACCCCGAACTTGCTAGAACATTGAGGCGGAATATGGCCGCAGAACTAGAAGCAGCAAGGCTCGCTGCAGAACTGCAGGCCCAACAACATCTGAATGCTGGTGGTCTGCAGGATGAGGATCTCGAGTTAGATGGCGCTGGCGCTACGGGCGCCATTATTGTTCCACCGCTACCGCCCGGAGCCAAGTTCAACATCACTAGCACGATGATTCAGTTGCTGAACTTGAGAGGAGTGTTCCGCGGTGTTGCTGGTAACGATGCAAACCAGCACTTGATGAATTTCGTGGGCATCTGCAAGTCGTTCGAACTGCCAGGAGTGAGTCAGACAGCGATCAGGCTCAGGTTGTTTCCGTTGTCTCTGGCTGATGAGGCAGCGTTGTGGTTAACAGAATTGACCCCCGACTCTATCGCAACGTGGGGAGAGTTGAGAGAAGCTTTCCTAGAAAGGTTCTTTCCTCCCTCTCGGATGATACAGTTGAGGGATGAGATTAGTAACTTCAGGCAGCAACCACACGAAGCACTGCACGAGACTTGGTTGCGATTTAAGAAGAAGCTGGCACAGTGCCCGAACCATCAATTGGCCGACAACGTCTTGATGCAGACATTCTATAGGGCACTAAATTCGGCTACGAAGCCGACGTTAGACAACGCAGCAGGTGGTGCATTCATGGGTCTATCGTTTGTTGAGGCTACAACTACTTTGGACAGGCTCACCAAAACCAACAGGGCCTGGCATACACGAGATTCAGAGGTTGCAGCTAGCACCTATACAGTGGGTATGTCAGCTGAGCAGCGTAGGAAAGAGGAGGAGCGCGACCAAGACATGGCGCACCTAAAAACACAGTTGGATCTCCTGACAAGGCACTTGACGTCAGGAAATATAGAGAAGGTACAAGTTGTGGGTTCCCAAGGTATGGAGACTGAGGACGCGAATTACGTGGGGGGTTTCCAGGCCAATGGCCAAGGAAACCAAGGTCGGAACTATCCAAACCACTATGAGAATGGTGGCTACAAAAATCGCGACCAAGGAAGCTGGAGGAACAACACCGATAGAGGTGGGTTGTATGTACCACCTAGCAATCGGGACAAAACGGGCAGCGAGGCTGAGACGTCCAAACTTGAGAATATGATGGCGAAGATGCTGCTTAAAGTGGAATCGACTGACTCTGGGGTAAAGGCAATGCGGAATGAGTTATCAACATTGAGTCTGGTAGTGGAGTCACACTCAACCGCTATCAAGCAACTAGAGCAGCAAGTGGGTCACATCTCGGCATCTCTAAACCCAAGGAAACCGGGTACTTTGCCGAGCGACACCACTCATCCGAAAAATGACGCAAGCTGTATGGCGATCACCACAAGAAGCGGAAAAATATTACCGGAATCAAATCCGGTAATTCATGTGCAAGGTGAGGCTGCGAAAGATGATGAGGCGGTAGAAGAGGAGGAAACTCCAAGGCCCGCGGAGAAACGAAAGGAAGCTGAAAAGCGTCCAACTATGATGCCTCGACCACCACCTCCGTTCCCACAGCGTTTGAAAAAGAAAGTTGACGATGGTAAGTTCCTGAACTTCATGAACATGTTGAAAGAGATTTCAATAAACATACCATTGGTGGAAGCGCTGGAACAAATGCCCGGTTACGCCAAGTTCATGAAGGACTTGATTACAAAGAAGAGGACGGTGAGTTTTGAACCGGAAGACAACCTCCATCACTGCAGCGCTATCTCTTCAAGGTCGTTAGTTGAAAAGAAGGATGATCCAGGTGCGTTTACTGTTCCCTGCACTGTTGGGAAGCTCAATTTCGGGAAAGCCTTGTGTGATCTAGGTGCTAGCATCAACTTGATGCCGCTCGCCGTCTACAAACAACTGGGTTTGGGAGCTCCTAAACCAACGTCCATAAGAGTAATGATGGCTGACCGCTCAGTTAAGAGACCTGTGGGAATACTGTCTGATGTGCTGGTCAAGATTGGTAAGCTTATATTCCCGGCTGACTTTGTGATCTTGGATTGCGAAGTGGATTTCGAAGTTCCCATAATCTTGGGACGACCATTGCTAGCCACAGCAAGAGCCTTGGTTGACATGGAGAAGAACGAACTGACATTCAGGCTGAACAATGAAATGGTCAAGTTCGATGTGTCCAGAGTAACGAAGCAACCAAGTGATTTGAGGGTGGTCGGGGTCATCAATGCTATTGAGGAAGCTCCTGCGGATGTGCACATTGAGGAGAAGTGTTTGGTCGAGACGCTAGCTGTTGTGAGAAGGATGCCGCGAAAAGAGAAGCATGTTGCGGAAAGCGGTGTAAATAGCTCAAGGAAACGAAAACACCGCAAGAGAATCTACAAGGAAAGAGCGAAGAAGCGGTCACGACTAGCGGCGGAGCAAATAAAAGAGGAAGTTGGAGCGCAACATGAGGTTGGCGCACACACGTACTCCATCGAGTTCTCTTGTTTTGGAGACCCAGGCGGTCTCCAACATCATGCCAGAATCTGAGTCATATCGACTTCACAGGTATTCCTTTATTCTCACAGCTTTTAGTTTTCATATATATGCATTGGGGACAATGCATGAGTCTAAGTTGAGGGTGTTGGGAAACCTGTGAGTCACCACCGAGGGTTTTTGTTGCCGAGTTCTTTTCCCTCCGGTGTGCTATCTAGTAGAACCGGCATGTTTAGGTTGTTGTTTTAAATTTTTTTTTAGTGTCTATAGCAAAGCATGTGATTTCTTAGCAAACAAGGCCCCTTTAAAAAAAAAATTCTGGTTTTGAGCTTATGTTGAAACGATTGACTGTCTGGATCCTTGAATGTCATTGTATGATTATGATTAGAATGAGTATGCTTAAGTCAAGCGGTTGTTTGATAGTTGATAGCGATATAGTTTCTTGGTGCCAAGAGTGTGTGAGCTTATTGTTATAAATTCTTACTCTGTGCATGCATCTAGAACTTGCCCGGTCTATTTTGTTAAGTTTGAAGTTGGTTGCTTAGGAAAGGATCACAGGCCTTTTTTGTGTGCAGTCCACTTAACCTAAAGACCGTCCAAATATAAATAATCCCTTTGATCCCTGTTTGAGCCATAATTGACCTTGTTCTTTCAATAACCTGTCACCATTCCTGTTTAACTTTGAATCCCTATTTTGGCCCTGGTCCTTCCTTGGACATTGTGCACCTTAACGCAGGCAATCAGCCTAAGTTGGGGTGGCTACTACAGAGGTGAATGATAAGAAAAAGATGATGGAGAAGATTGGTTTTGAATAGAATGAAAATCCGGGTGTGCGCCTAAGAAAAAAAAAAAAAAAAAAAAAAAGATGAAAAAGATCAAAAAAAGAAACAAAAAAAAGAATTGTCAATAAAGAGGCCGCACCTGTATCTAGAATCAAGGAAACAAAAAGGTGAATAAGGATGGATAATATGAAGTTATGTGGTGATAAGATGTAAATGGTTCCAAGGAGGGCTTAGTCACTAACCCCTAAATGTATCCTACCTGCACCCGAAGCCTCATTACAAGCCTAAACAAGTCCTGTAGTGATCCTGAGTAGCTTTCTGAAGAACCGAAATAGAATAGTAAGGGCAAGCCTATGGTATCGCATGTGCATTGTTTGAAATCGTTTGTGAGGGTGAGCGCTTACCTAGTCCCAAACCTTGTGTGTGGGATTTCTTTGTGGTGAGGGCACCAAGATGTCTATATTGTCTATTGATTGTTAGGATAGCTGCGTATGTGTATGCATAATATTCTATCATATCGGAATTACATGTTTGGATCCTTGCAAGTTAGTGTTTCATACATTTGTGTGCTACGAGGGAGCTTGATTTAATTGAATAAGTTTGAATGACCATGAGTTGCTATAGACATGAGTTTGTGTTCTTAGTTGAGTCGTATTATTGTTTTATGTCATGTTGCTCGAGGACAAGCAAACGTTTTAAGTTGGGGGTGTTGACGTGACGCTAATTTACGTCACTTTCGACTCCTTTTTACTAAGAACAATCGTACGTTTTCAAGCAACCATTGTTGTTTTTGATGTTTTTATGTTGTATTTGTAGGGAATGGAAGCAAACACGGAAACGGAAGAAAATACGCGAAAAACAACATTCTGCCTAAGAGTGACGGCCTGAGTGACGGCCCGTCACAAGGCTGACGGTCCGTCACTGGGACCGTCAACTTAAGGCAGTGTTGCTGCCTAGCAGTGACGGCCCAGGCGACGGCCCGTCACTGCCTTGACGGTCCGTCAAGCCTGGCCGTCACGCTAAGGCAGTAGCACTGGTCGGCGACCCGCGTTTTGGGGATTCCTAGCCCGTTTTGGATTTGGTTTCTTTGGCTCCTATAAATACCCTATGTTAGGTTTATGTAAAATATTATTCTCCCATTAGTTTAAACACGTTTTTAGTTAGTTTTCGAGAGCAAGAACACGTTTCTTGAATTAACATTCGTGTTCTTGATTTGTTCTTGAGTTCTTGGTTTCTTTTGTCCTTGGATACTTGAAGATTGTCCTCAATATATTGTAAGGATCTCGTTTCTTTATTATTTTATGAACATGACTTTCTTCTTTTCATCTCCGAGCATGAGTAACTAAAACTCCCGCAACTAGGGTTGTGGGAGCCATGGCAAACGTAGCAATATAGATTCCGGGTAGCGTTGGGTTCGATATATGTATTGTCACGTTGTTAATCATACTTTATGTCACGTTTTCTAGTGGTTGCAAACATTAGAACATGCCTAGGTTTAATTTGCTTGAGTAAAGAAGTTAAAACCGGGAAAACTTGATTAACGACAAGGATTCGAGACCACCAACTCTCGTCTTAAAGATTAATGCCGTAACTGGATTAGTCTACTTGATGTTAGGATTGAGAGCTAAAAAGCACATCTTTTTGAGATCGAAAGAAGATAAAAGGAAATTTGTTTATTTGGTCGAGAGACGTTTAAACGATACAATTGACGCAATCACATCGTGACATGCATATAGAAAGAACCCAATTAAGCCTAGAATCGACATTGTTACAACGCCATGGTGAACACATCCCTAGTTCATTTTCTCTCACTGATTATTTCCATAAGTTAATTGTTTATTTTGTTTGCGATTTGTTTACACAAACCCCCCCTTTTATTTACTGGAAACGATTGACGAATAGTCAACTAATTCACTAAAGTCTTAATCATCACCATATTCTCTGTGGGATTCGACCCCAACCTTGTTGGGTTATATATTTGACAACGATCGCTTACGCTTCTTAAATTGAGGTGTAGTTTGAGCGTTATCAGGTATTTTAGGCCCTTCTCCGTATAATAAATTAAAAAGATAAGACAAACAAATTAAGACGGAGAAAATTAACAAAAATGATCAAAATACCCTTGGATATTGAAGCAGGCACGTTGACCTCGTGCTTGCTTCAGCTACTTCAAATAATATATGTTACTTCCTTTGTCTCAATTTATGTGGCACTGATAGAATTTCCAGAGTCAATCAAGTCTTTTATGTCTTTCAAATATTTGAAATTATCAATTACTGTGATTTATCTTTTTACGTAATTTTTATATATATGATAAATTAAAAAGATAAGATAAACAAATTAAGCCGGAAAAATTAATAAAAATGACCAATATGCCCCTGTATATTGAAGCATGCACGTTGACCTCGTGCCTGCTTCAGCTACTTCAAATAATATATGTTACTTCCTTTGTTCCAATTTACATGGCACTGATAGAATTTTCAAAGTCAACCAAGTTTTTTTATGTGTTTCAAATATTTTAAATTGTTAATTATTCTGATTTATCTTTTTACATAATTTTTAAATATATAATAATTTAAAAGGATAAGACAAATAAATTAAAACGGAGAAATTAATGAAAAATGACCAAAAGGGAGTTGAAGCAGCTGAAGCAGGCACGTTGACCTCGTGTCTGCTTCAGCTGCCTCAACTCCCTCTTATTATATAAGTTAATTATTCTGATTTATCTTTTACATAATTTTTAAATATATAATAATTTAAAAGGATAAGACAAACAAATTAAAATGGAGAAATTAATGAAAAATGACCAAAAGGGAGTTGAAGCAGCTGAAGCATGCACGTTGATCTCGTGTCTGCTTCAGCTGCCTCAACTCCCTCTTATTATATAAGACTAGATATTGAGCACGAGCCCTATACAAGTTACGCTTTTTGTATTAATTTAATTTATATGATACATATAGAATTTAGATAGTCAATCAAAATTTTTATATTATTTTTAGATATTTCAAGTTGTTAACTATTATCATTTATAATATTTTTTACGTAATTTTTAAATAATATATGTTACTCCCTCTGTGTCAATTTATGTGGCATCGATATAATTTTGAGAGTCAACTAAATTTTCTATGCATCTTTTAAATATCTTAAGTTTTTAATTGTTTGTGATTTACAGTACTTTTTTTCTGTCCAATTTATGTGGCATTAATAAAATTTTGAGAGTCGTTCGATTTTTTATATATTTGAAATATTTTAAGTTGTTATTATTGTGATTTATAGTACCTTTTACGCAATTTTCAAATATATAACAGATTAAAAAGAAAACTAAGATAGACAAATTAAAATGGAGAAAGTATAAGGAAATATCCAAGCAGGCAAAAATTTTCATGTCTCTTAAATATTTTAAGTTGTTAATTATCGTGATTTATACTAATTTTTACGTAATTTTTAAATATATAACAGATTTTAAAAAATAAGATAAATAAATTAAAACGGAGAAATTATAAAAGGAAATATCTAAGCAGGTAGCACAAGCAGGCACGTCGACTAACTGCCTGCTTATCCTCCTTTATAAATAATGTAAGGTAATTTTAAGTTGTTAATTATTGTGATTTATAGTACTTTTTTCTTCTGTCTCAATTTATGTGGCACTGATAGAATTTCGAGAGACGACTAAATTTTTTAGATCTTTTAAATATTTTAAGTTGTTATATTGTGATTTGTGATAAAACAAATTAAAATAGAGAAAATATAAAAGAAAATATGCAAGCAGGCATGTCGACCTCGTGCCTGCTTGTTGCCATTTAAAAAAATATTTTAAGTTGTTAATTATTGTGATTTATAAATTTTTTTCTTCTGTCACAATTTATGTGACACTGATAAAATTTTGAGAGTCGACTAAATTTTTTATGTCTTTTAAATATTATAAGTTGTTATATTGTGATTTGTAGTACTTTTTACGTAATACTCAAATATATAATAAATTTTAAAAAGAAAAGTAAGATAGACAAATTAAAACGGAGAAAATATAAACGAAAATATGCAAGCAGGCATGTCGACCTCATGCCTTCTTGTTGCCCTTTATAATTTAGATAGTCAATCAAATTTTTTACATAGTTTTTACGTATTTTAAGTTGTTAACTATTGAGATTTGTAATACTTTTTATGTAATTTTTAAATAATATATGTTACTCGCTTTGTACCAATTTATGTGTCATTGATACAATTTCGAAAGTCAACTAAATTTTTTTATACACCTTTTAAATATTTTAAGTTGTTAATTATTGTAATTTATAGTACTTTTTCTTCTGTCTCAGTTAATGTGGCAGTGATAAAATTTTGAAAGTCAATCAATTTTTTATATCTTTTAAGTTATTAATTATTGTGAATTATACTATTTTTTACGTAATTTTCAAATATATAATAGATTAAAAATAAAAGTAAGATAAACAAATTAAAAAAAAAAGAAAATATAAAAGGAAATATCCAAGCACGCAGCATAAGCAGGTAGCACAAGCAGACATGTCGACCTGCTGCCTGCTTATTGCCTTTTATAAGTAAGTAACTAGTGTGGAAAGTCTGTGCTGTGCACGGCCCAACATTTATTCATAAAAATTTGTTTTAAGTGATTTAATTTTTTTAATTTAAAATAAGTTATATACATTTATGTGACAATAAATCATTTCATTAAACATAAAAGGAATTTTTACATAGATAATGTCTTATGAAAATTTTATTACACTTTTTAAGGGTGCTTTAAATTTATTACAATCTATAGCCTACTTGTACTGTTAATAGCCTAGTTTAAATGTGCTTTCCTCCTTCTTGTGCACTTTCCTCCTTCTCACTCAAACCTTAGATTGTTTCTCCATGAAATCTCCTTGTCGCCTCAGTCCAACCTCGCTGGAGATGCCTGCTTCGATGAACAAAACAACAGACAACAACAACCCCAACTCCTATTTTCCTTTCTCACCTCCACAACCTCACCAAATAAACCCACCAACAACAAATAACACAACAACCAAATCGAAAAATCACTAAACTCTAATAAAAAATTATGAGCTCCAGGAAAATCGGCAATGGTCAGTCGTCCTTGTTCTTCTTTTATTTTGCGTTAATTTTATATTATATTTTAGGACATTAGAACTCCGCTGACATTCAGATATGGCCAAAAAAACTTTCTCCGGCGCTGATTTATCTTCAATAAAGTCAACTGAGAGATAATGAACGATATGAATTGTTATGGTGTTGTTTGTTGGTCACTCCGGCATCGTGAGTTTGCCGGAGAAGACAAGAAGGACTGGAAAGGGCGGAGTACGGAGGTGGCGGTGATATTGTTTTCACAAAAAAAAATGAGGGAAAAAGGAATTTGGTGGCTGGTTTGTGGGTTCTTCACCGGAGATGGAACAAAAATGGTGGGTGGGTGGTGGGACTATGGTGGAGATGAGGGAGATGGGAGGCGGTTGTTTTGGAGATCTGGTGAAGTTTCTCCAGCAATGGGTGGACTGTGTGGTGATGGTGGTGGTTTATTTTTTGATTGGTTGGAGCTATTGGTAGTCCGATGATGGTATGTTGGTGGTGATTCACCGGAGAAGAAAATGTGAAGCTTTTAAAAGTTGTATTAAAGCTGTATTACAATTGTATTAGATATAAACGTAGTTGTAATACAATTCGAATTCAATATTATACATTATTAAGAATACGATAGTTGTTATTCTAAAACATACATAATACATTTTTAACAACATAAACTAATTTAAATAGTACAAGAATGTTTAAAATTCACCTATAATACTTATAATACATTTGTATTAAAAATATTTTAGTTATGTATTCACCACTTGTATTAAAATATGCTTATAATATATTGAATTCAAAATATATTACAATTGTTTTTTATTTTTTTCTCTTATTAATGATGTTAAAAACGTATTATACCTGAATTTCAAATATTCAAATACTATTTAAATTAGTTTATGTGTTAGTAAATTAAAATTATGTTAGAAATGTATTATATATGTATTTAGATGATTTTGCTATTTTTTATAAGAACAATAAGGCTATAATCTATAAGAGTAAGAGTTATACTATAATTTATAAATAAAACTTTATAATACACTATCTAAGTAAAAAGGCCATCATAAAATATGAATTGGGCTGAACACAAGCAAACAATAAGTGAAGAAACGGCCCAAATGATTTCAGCGATGTTAGAATGAGAATATTCCAGAAGCTTCCAAGAATAATAATACACATGTTGTAGATAATACAACTAATAAATATTTTGTATATTATTTTATGAGTCAGTTAGGATTGAAAAAATTAGAATAGGACACTTGTTATTTGGTTCATCTTCAGTCCTTTTACATTTTTGTGTAGCTCAAAGTGTATATAAACATAGCTTGACAGTGTATTCATCATCAATGTAAATTATACACATTACAAGCGTCAAATTAATATTATCAATGTAATTTAACTTATTATAAAAAAATGTATAATACTTACTCCATATGTTATCGACGTGTTGAAAGAGTCATTAAAGGCTTGGATCGATCTCCTGTGTGGCACGTGAGTTGTCCGTGTGAGATATGCTTAGCTCGTACGTTGTTTGTGCAGCGTGTGAAAATGAATTTGTTCCTCATGAGTTACTATATTACCCCTGTGGAAAAAAAAACAAGTGCAGAACTGAAGATTATTTTGTCAATATAGTGCAAAGCTGCTTCAATTCACAAGAGGTAAATACCAAAGATTGTGACTCTTCATTGATATTTGTATAATAAACATAGGTAACATGACAAAGACTAGCGCCTAGGTGTGGACCACAACTCACCTGTCAAAGTATGTGTTGAGCTAATCTAGTTTAAAAATATTTTTAATATGATGTTACATTTTCCGCTTTAGGCTTAGGTTACGCATTTTTTGCCTCAAAAATCTCATAGCGTTAAGAGTACTCATACATCTTATATGTAATTTACTTTTTCTTTCAATTATTAATATCAGACTTTATTCACGCACCCAACAATTTCCTTCTCGAGCTAAGTTCTATATGACTCATCAATAAACGCTTGCAACAATTTGCCCATCAACAAGCCCATCGAATTAAGTTGCACATGATCCGTCACTTTATGAGTTTATGTAGAGATTTACTGTATGTCGCCCACATCCAAATATTTCATGGACATCGAAGCCTGCAAGTTAGCTTCTTCTTGATTATATTGTGCTAGTGTGTGTCTCCTTAAGCTACCTGATCTTGTAAAGGTAGTAAATCGAGCCCCGCACTTTCACTCTGCCATCTTCATATACGAGTTGTTGGGTTCAAGCTCAACCAAATGAAAATATTCATAACATGGTGTGATGCTATTTATTTCTGGCCACACATTTTTATCCAAAAGGCCTCACACCATTTAAAAATATCCCTATCTCATATGTAAATTCTTCAACTACTAGCGTGAGACTTTACTCGCACACGGCACACCAAAAAATATGAATATATTGCTAATGATTCAAGTTATACACATTCACAATGTCAAATTAGTTTGACACAATTGAATGTAATTTAACCAATTGTAGAAGATTACTTGTAGTTATGTTTTTTAATAAACACGACAACTAAAAATGAATCGGAGGAAGTATATACAAAAAATATACCTTTGTTCAATGTCAATCCAGAGGTTCCATATGTTGGTTATGGTGAAGACTATTTTTTGATATATCAGAGTGATCTTCTAGTCTCCATATTTTTGTTCAGTTGGAACTTTTAAACTAAACCCACAATTTTTGGCAATTTCTACTGTTCTAGTTGGAAATGGTATGCTTTGAATAGAAGAAAATGATCTTACAAAAATTTTATGCATTGCAGTTACCGATCTCGTGTGTTATTTTTTATAATCTCCTATGAAAAATGACGATATAACTAAAAGAACATTTGTAATACGCATAAAGTCAATCCCTCCAATCAATATCTATAGGGTCCATACTGGATGGTACCACTGATAAGTTGAAGCTTATATTAGCTGTAATTGAAAAGGAAAGTCCAGTTAGTAACTCCAACCTGCATGGACCCTAGTCCTTTCCCTCAAGCATCTTCTCCCTTTTTCAAAAAGAGTTTTAGTCATATACATCGTCAGTATAAAGATTATTTTACACTATCAGGTCACATTTACATGTCGTAGCAAGTAACATGTCTTATTTTCAATTTAAGAAGATCTACCTGTCGATACCATAGCGAAGACCTGATAGAGTGAAAAAATCAGACTTTATATTGGCTGTGTATATAACTTAAGCTCTTGAACATTATTGGACAGTAACAAGTTCCAATAATCAACTAAAAGAAAGGCCTTATTTTGGAAATGAAGATCTTTTGATCTACTTATGTAAAAGTAGGAAGAATTACATATGAGATACAACAATATTTTCCTTATATAGGAATATAGAAAATAATTAATCAAAGTGAGGAATTCAGCTGATAAACAGCTTTCATTCATCACTATACCATATCTACATCCCACAGAACTTAAAAACTATACATTGGATTGAAATTTCTACAAACAAAAATGAAAGAAATTAAAGCATAGATAAACAGGAACAAAATATCACACAAAACAAACAAAAATTCTATCCACATTTACTGAATTGGATAATCAGATCAACAACACTAGAAGTAGTGCAGTACCTTTTTTTTTATCTACCATCAACTGATGTAAAGGACTCAGCAAATCCAGTAGGCCTTGAAGGGATACTACCCTTAGTGTCTTCAAGGTCGACGCAACTCAAGTCTTTTCCTTCTGATTCTTGCCAGCCCTTGACCATTTGATTGAGCGGAAGACTGTAATCGATACCACAATCGTCGTCTGTATCTTCCTCAAGAGGCTTCCATTTCTCAACAAGCGGGGCGAGCACGTTCACAGCATGGGACATGTCGGGGCGTTGGCCAGGCTCTCTTGCTGTGCAGTGGCCAGCAAGTTCTGCAACAGTGTAGATGCTCTCAAACGTACTCTCCTGTTTAACATCCAGAGCTGGATCGATTGCTGCAATAAGTTTCTCTTTAGAGGATTTGATGTTCCAGAACCATGCAACTAAGTATTGGCTTTCATTTGGTCTGTCTTCATCAAGTGCCATCCATCCAGTTAACAACTCCATCAGCACAACACCGAAACTAAACACATCGGCTTTTGTGGTAATTTTACCGGTAACTGTGTGTCAAAACAGCAAGCTAAATGAGTAAGCAAAGCAGCAAATTGGAAAGACGGAATCATTTTAAGCAAATCCTAGGTGTCTACAAGAATAGTCATTAAAATTGATATTCAACATCATCTTATCAGAGAACAGAATTATTAGGTGACATAAGATTTAATTAGACTATGACTAAATAGTCCAGATCTTGATCCTGGCATTTTTGTTTTCCATCCTTTGCTGTTAAGGTGGAATGAGAAAATGAAAGAAATCGTTATAAGAAGTCTTGAAGATATAACTTGAATAGACTACTGAAATCATCGCATATTTTTGCTTGTAGATTAGATCAGAGACCAATTATCATGTCCCAAATCCATGGAACTTAAGTTATCCACCCCAAAACAGATGACAGTAACTAAACTATTGGAATTTTATGTAACTGTATTCATACCAAAGAGAACATCAAATGGCAAATAGATCATTGCTTTCTTGTTTTACAAAAAATTGTCAAGTTAGGAATAAAAGAACAGGAAATGAAATGCTTACCCGCATATTCAGGTGCTAAATATCCGAAAGTTCCAGCTAGCCTGGTGACCACAGAGTTTTTCTCTCCATCAGGAGCAGGTTTCACAAGTCCAAAGTCTGATACTTTTGCTCGAAAATCATCAGTCAGCAAGATATTTGAGGGCTTCAAATCTCTGTGGATGAAGCACTGATGAGCCAATGTATGCAGATACTCCATTCCTCTAGCAACATCTAATGCAATATTCAGCCTTCTTTTCCATGAAAGAGGCTCCAAGTTCATGTTTTTCCAGTGGAAAAGATGCGTGCTAAGAGCACCTTGTGGCATATGTTCGTAAACCAGAATTCGTTCATTGCCTTCAACAGAATATCCCAATAAAGACACTAAATTCCTATGTCTGACTTTGGAAAGAACAGAAATTTCAGATCGAAATTCATCCAACGCTTTGCTGCTAATTACTCCAGCCTCCATTCTTTTGACAGCAATTTTTGTTCCATCATCTAATTCTCCTTTATAAACCACTCCAAAACCACCACGCCCAAGTTCATTTTCTGGAGCAAAGTTCTTGGTTACATCCCTAAGTACTTGAACGGATATGACCAAACTACCAGCTTCCATCACAGGGTATTTACCACTGTGTATGCTGGAAGAACCGCTTCCAGTCAGTATCGATAGACTTCCTTTAGTTTCATCGGAAATTGCAATCTTGACCATGCGATCCGAATCAGAAGGATCTCTAGGATGAACCACAAGTGAAGTTGGACCTTTGTGTCTATCCATACTCCTCTTCCGGATACAAGCATATAATGGAATAGCAAGAGAAACAAAAAGTGCAAAACATGCAATAGGAACCACAAAAAAGACTAACTTAGACTTAGAAGAGCTTGGCTTATTGGTCGATGAAGAGGGTAAAGCAGCAGAGGATGTACTATTATTTTGTGAAGGGATTGCTCTAAGGGGACTAGAGTTCAACAGTGAATTTCCACTCAGGACGAGTTTCAAGGGGGCAGTAAATTTTGGTAGAGGAAGGGAAATATGGTTATTACTCAAATCAAGCAGAACCAAATGTTTCAAACTAGTCCAACTAGATGGAATAGAACCAGAAATATTGTTAGATCCAAGATAAATATGAGTAAGAGAATCTAATTTTGCAATTGAAGGACTCAAGGTTCCAGAAAGATTGGACTTAGGCAAGTTTATCACAATAACCTTTTGGTTAATATCACAACTTAATCCCCACCACGGCCCGTCACAGGGGTTATCTCCTGACCATGATTCAACAAGCTTAGATGGATAATTCAACTCATCAAGGAACTCTAAAAGTGCCATAACCTCTGGTGCACAAAGTGCACCTGTTTTGGTTTGACAAAAAGAGTTGGATTCATAACTAACATTTGTAGCCTTGAAATTTGGTATTGGCCCCATGAAATGATTATTATTCAAATCAAGATGGCCTAATGGCATATTTGCTAAAGATTCAGGAATTAAACCAACAAGATCATTGCTATTGACATTAAGATCCTGAAGATATGTCAAATTACCAATCTCCTTTGGAATTTTACCTGAAAAATGGTTCCCATGAAGCCAAAGACTAGTGAGTGATGCCATTGTTGTAACCACATCAATTGAACCACTCATGCCATCACCAGACTGATCATTCAACCAAAGCATCTTGAGCTCAGAGTCCTTAAAAGTACCTGGAATAGTCCCCGAAAGTCTATTCTTGGACAACAACAGTACATCTAAAGAAGACATATTTCCAAGAAACTCCCGCAAAGAACCAACCAAATTGCAGTTCATCAAAGTCAAGTTAGTCAATTGAGCTGAACTTTGCAACTCATTAGGCAAAGACCAACCAGTAGTGGCATTCAAAGGATTATCATCCAATGCCAACACTTCTAAACTCACAAGCCCATTAAAGAAATCTGATGGAATACTATCAAACTGGTTGAAATCCAAGAAAGCATAGCGCAGCTCAGATAAACCACTAAAAGATGGTAACTTTCCATTAAATTGGTTCCTTTGCAACCCCAAATTTGTCAATTTAGACAACTGATTAAATTTCTGAGGTAAAGGGCCTTTTAACCCCAACCCCATAACTTGAATCTGTTGAATTTTGTTACCAGTACAAATTATATGAGGCCAAGCTGGAGGACCACAAGGGTCATCACCATTTTCTGGCCATTCCAAAAGCTCCTGATTTTCTAAACCTTTCTTGAACTCATTGATAATGGCCAAGTCATTAGGGTCTGTAACACAATAAGCAACTGAAAAAAGTGAAAGAAAGAGTGTTAAAGCAAACCCCATTTGCTGAACAGCCTCCATTGATGATGATTCACCAAGAACCACTAGACAATGTATTGACAATAATCACATAATCAAGAAAGTTAATGTCTTGTGCCAACTAATGGCTGTTTTTTGTACAACCCCATGTTAGAATTTAGACAAGGAGAGGTGGGAAACATGGGTTGATTCAGATCACTACAACCCAAGAATAATAGAGAAATAGAGATAGAGAGAGTGTGTGATAATTGGAGTGAGAAAACTCTATACTATGGAATTCTGCACACTAAAACTTTGTTGCATAATAAAATAGTAGTAATTATGCATCAGTTTCAAATAAGTTGTGGTAAATATATTCAGTACAAGGATAACACATAAACGTGTTCTTGAACTTGTGTCATTCAACTTTGGGTGTGCACAAGTAGGTATTTAGACTTGTATAAAGTTGGACGTCATGTAAGATGCATGTGTCTACTTATTCAACTTTATACGGGTTTAAGTGCCTACTTGTGATCCCAAAATTAAATGGCAAAAATATTAGCTGAGGCTAAATTAAAAGCACGTTTATGTATTATGCCTTCAGTATAACCTTCAGTAACTTTTGCCATTGTATTCAATCAATATGACAAGCTCAGAACTCGTCAACTTCAATTTCTGGCTTTAGAATACAATAACAGCATATTCAATATAATTCCACGGTAAAGTTTGACAAGAATGATGTGTATGCAACCTTACGCCTACCTTATAAAGATAAAGTTATGATAAAATTTCTGATTTCGGAGTATAATAATCCAAAATATAATTAATACAAGTGGTATGATTGATGAAAGAGCATTAAAGAAGAGAAATCTGGTTGTGAAGATTTAGCAAGTGATGACCATAAAAAGTGGATCTTCCATTAAAATGGCTTATTATGCTAATATAAAAAATGCAGATAGTGGAGGGAAAATTGTGCCTGATTTTCTGGGCATTATGAAGCAAGTAATATTGGCCTTAGGAAATGTAATGACAGGGACATCATTGTCTTTTTAGAAAAAAGTTGATTTATATGTAAGCACATTATTTAAGTCTTTTATTTGCCTTTTTTAAGGAAAAAGATTTTGGAATTGCTCCGCCTTCGCTTTCTGTCTAATATTTATTCATATATTATTAAATTTTATAGACAAAATTAGATTCCTTTACATAATGGCCTAACATTCTCTTATAAAAAAAATTAGTTTGCTCAAGAAAAAATAAATAAAGGGTCATCTATGAAATAATTATCTCGTTTTTGTTACAATTTTTCTCGTATTAATTTTAAATTACAATTTTGCCCATAGTTTAGTTCTAATTCAAGCTAAATCCACGTGGATAGCACATTGTCACCATGCCTCGTGAGTGGTCAATCATTAAGAGACCACTTCCCAGCATGTGGGGTTGTTTCACAAACTGTCTTTTAACGAAAATGCAAATTACACCCCCTCAATATCAGAAAATACCACTTAACCCCCTAATATTAAAAAAAAAACATGTCTTTGATCTCCTCGAGATCTTTTCACTTTTAATTAAAGATCTCGAGTTTGATTCTTAAAAATAAGAATTCGTTTCTTCCTTTAATTCTATTCAAATTAAATGACTATATAAAAATTTCTTTTGATTTCATTCACTTATCAACTTGGACTCCTTTAGTTTTATAAAATTTATAGTACTCACCCAATAATGTTTACCATAAAAAATTTATAATGGTATAATAAATATCTCTTCATCATTAATTAAAGGTTTTTGGTTAGAACTCTGATAATAGAGTCGCCTTTAGCTGAGAGTAGTTTACCCTAAAAATGAGAATTTTCAGCACAAGTTCAACTAATTAGATCTTTAAACCCTGAAATGGATAAAATGGTTACCGAATCTTGGATGGAAATCAAAAACAAATATCTAATGGACATGCTTATGCATGAAGTTTTATATTCCTTATAAATTTGTGCATTTAAACTCACATGAAATTAAAGAAAGAAAGGATGGAAAGAAATTGAAGTAAACTTTGTTGGCTTTAGCAAAGTCTTTTTTACTTGTAGGCATAATTCTCTTGTTCGACCTTTTAACGTCTACACTTTTTCGGATTAGTCTGAGCTTGGATATGGATATCAAATATCTATTGAGAAACTAAAAAAATCGTCTGCACTTTTCAACTATTATAAGAAATACAGACCAAACTTTTGCAAAGGAGAATAAGTTCAATTGTTCAAGTATTCTGTATTTTTTTTTCTTAATTAATTCTTTCTTCAGATAAATTTATTTAAAAATACATACTACAATAATAATAATAATAATAATAATAATAATAATAATAATAATAATATACTCAGTGAATTTCACGTACAAGTGGAAGCGTAGAATATGTACAAACCTTATTTCTATCTCGTGAAAATAAAGATATTATTTTTGAAAGACCCTCGATTTAAGTGCAACCAGGGGCGACTCTACCTTTATAAAAAATAGGCAACCGCCTTAGGCCCCCAAATTTGAGGGGCCTCATTTTTTACGAATAATAGATTATAGATTTTTTTAAAAAAAATATTAAGTATTATTTGTAGAAAACATATTTTTTTTATATAAAAAGAAAGAATTGTTACAAGAAGTTTGATATATCTCGAGTACTATGTCTCAAAAAAAGACTAAATGCATTGATTATATAATTAATTAAAAAGAACAGTATTAAGAAAAAGCGATTACATAATTTTAAAAATAGACTTTATTAAAAAAAGTTAATTTTCTTAAAAATTTAAGGCCTCCGTTTGATTTTGACCTTAGACACTAATGTGCTTGAGCCGCTCCTGAGTGCAACAAACATTCATATTTTCTAAGTTGTGATGCCATTAAATTCTACCTCTTTTAACTTTTTAAAGAGAACAAATAAAATATTCGAAAAAAGGGTCATATATACCCCTGAACTATGGTAAATAGTTTATATATACCTTCCGTTATATTTTCGGGTTACATATACCCTTACAGTTATAGTTTGGGGTCGTACATACCCTTATCACTAACTAAGGTCCACGTGGCAGCCTCTTATTGAGAGAACCCACCCTCTTATAATTTAAACCCAAATTTTATTATTTACCCACTTAACCCACTTATCCGATCCACTAACCCGGCCCATAAACCCAACTAAAAATTCATAAACTTCTTCTTCTCTTTTATCGACAGATTCAATCTCTTCTTCCCTAGAAATTTGGAAGAAATTTTAATATGTCGAGAAATTCTAGTGAATGTCAGACTTAGCTCTTCCAAACATGACAGCTTTTGAACTGCTTCTTTCTGCCTTGAAAATGAATGTGACGAACTAAGAGTAGTTCTTTTATTAGCTGAATGGTGAAAACAATGAAATTCACCTATAAATTATTTTTTGAGTAGGTGCATCATGAAATGGTAAAACATCATTTTCAAGTTTCCAACCACTTAAAAGGAAAATGAAAAAAGTATAAAATTGTGACTGGATTTTCCTGAGAGATCATCCTAACTTGTATTTGTGTATTTGATGGGTTACATTGAAACCCATTCTTTGACAGTAAAGTAGGGGACTACAGAATTATAGTACACTACTTTTCCCTCTTAGCATTTTGGTGTAAAATTGAGATTTGCAATAACGAATTCGACGACGACAGCAAACGAAACAATGAACAACATCTTCATTTTCAACAATTTGTCTTCCAAATTTCTAGGGAAGAAGAGATTGAATCTGTCGATAAGAGAGAAGAAGAAGTTTAGGGATTTTTAGTGGGGTTTATGAGTCGGGTTAGTGGATCGGGTAAGTGGATTAAGTGGGTAAATAATAAAATTTGGGTAAAAATTATAAGGGGTGGATTCTTCTAACGAGAGACTGCCACGTGGACCTCAGTTAGTGATAAGGGTATATATGACCCCAAACTATAACTGTAGAGGTATATGTAACCCGAAAGTATAATGAAGGGTATATATAAACTATTTATCATAATTCAGGGGTATATATGATCCTTTTCCGTAAAATATTTGAGCATCTTTTGTTTTATATGAAATTATGAAAGATAACTTTTAGGTTCAACAGTGACGATTGAATCTTGTCTTTACGTTTGAAGCCTTTAGTTTTATTTTCTTTCAATAAAACAAAGAAAAAATCAAGTAGTAATTAAAAAAAATAATCTTAGACTATGCATGTGATAATATACTGATGAATATAATCAATGCACGTTATTGGACATATTCAATCAATCATTCACCTCACATATACACTATTGCTATAATGGCCAATAGGTATCCTTTTATACGTGTACTTTTTTTTTAATTTTTTTTTTGGTTTCTAAATTACGTGACACAATAAATAAATTAAGGCCTTCTATTTATTCAAAATAATTACAGTTTAAAAAGATTATATAATATAGAGATAGGTTGACGTTTTATAGCAAATACACGCGCATACATTTATTATTTATACGGATACAATTAGACAGAAATATTATATATGTGCGTGTACACTCATTAACTAAGCATGCGGATATAATATATTTTACTATTGTTATGTGTGTGGGTACAATATATTCAGCTACAACGATATTGCATATGTGCAGATACACTTATATGCATACGAATACAGTGTATTTCGCTACGTTTTGAAATCAGAATGATGTTACATTTCGTAATTAAGTAAAATCCCGATATTTTTAATAAATCTAGGCGCAAATATCACTATTTACGATTTTTTTCTCTATTTATATAATTGGGGACCAGACTAATTTAAATTTACAAAGTGTGAGATTCACTTAAGGGGAATCGCTCTCTAACAAGATTATTTTTCATACTAAGACTTGAACCTAATATCTATAATTAAAGGTGAAGGATCGGAATCCTGTATATCCAACAACAATCTTTATTAATTTTTATACATAAACTTCATAACTACTTTTTAATCCCTTTTTCCATTCTATTAATTACGGATTAATTTATTTCATAATATTTTATTAAAAAAACTTTTTTTATATTATATGGCACAATATATTGATAGGACCTGGTGGTGCAAAGCTGGCTTTTGGTACCATCACCCAAAAAAAACACAGACAAAATTAAGGCCCCCACAGATCTTACGTTATACTTTTTGTTTGTATAACATGAGAGGTTACTTGAGTTTAAAGGGTCAAAAAGTTGGGGCCATTTTAATTACTGTTTTTAAATAAAAATGTTTATGTCATAAATAGTTAATTGAAAGAAAATTGTCTTAGATTGAGAAAGATTATGTCTTTATCTAAAGTCTTATAAGTGCTATTTAAGGTATTAGAGATATGCATGATGGAGGGTGGGTCAAGAAGAAGGACAAGTAAGCTTATAGGTTAATAAGTTTTTGAGAAAAAGATGCGTATGAAATATGAAGAAATCTCACATCGAGAAGGGACGAAAAAAAAAGTGAAATATCATATAAGAGTTCAGACACAACACATTTGTATGTAAGATGCGCGTATAATTTTTAATTCAATGTTGTATAACCCAAGGGTAAAACCCATGAGATCTATCAGGTCAAAATCGGAGAATAATGTAAATTTAGAGTATGAAAAATATGATATAATTAGATTCGGATAATTGATGCTCATGCCGAAGGATGGGTCAAAGAGAAGCTAGGACTGACACGCTTCTGAAGAAGGGGTGTATATATAACACCTTAAACAAATTTCATATCACAAAGAGAAAGAAAAGTGAAAAACGTGTTATACAAGATAGAATACAAGTTCATATATATTACAAGAACTCGAAAAAACTCATGTCGCATAGCTCAAAACACAAATCTATGAGGTTTATTAGACCAAAATAGACAATATATGTCATCGACTTGAATTGTGACATCACCCTTCCCCAATTCTTTACAGATTTCAATTCACCACTAACCTGATATATCCATTGGTATTTGGTATTACTTTAAAAATATCTAATCAATTAAATAAGGTATATAAGATTAATTATAAGTTTTGATTATCTACTGCTTTAGCAATCTCCAAAAAAAAAACAAAAAAAACTGGCAGTCTGGTCAGTACTTTAGGACTTTAATGATGAAAATATCTAATTCCAAAGCAAATATTTGCTCAATCTAAGAAAGTTGCTGTCTGTCATGACATATGAGGCACATTCCTTGTAACAAGTGTTATAATTGGTGCTATATTTGATGCCAATGTTGGTAGGATATTCTCAGAGATGGAGCCAATATGCTTTAAAAAGGTTAAGGAACCAAAAGTATGCTATTATACTTTATATTAACTTGTGAGATTATCTTGGGTATACTATCGTGGATTATACTAAACATGTTATTGTATTTTATAAACTTGTGAATTGTATTGAATATGTTATTGTACTTTATATTAACTCATAATTATACTGAATATATTAGTATTATGTTTTATATTAACTTTTTTTTAGACATTTTAAATTACATAATTACAAAGGTTTTTCCCTCAAGTTACTCATTAGACATGTTTTATCTCATGTCATGGACCATGTTATTTACCTCATAAAGTACTTATCACTACCTTATAGTAATAAGTAGTATTAATAATCAATGTCTAATGATCTATTGGAAAGTGACATACAATTCAATGTATCATTTTACATGAAGTTATTATATTATAACAATATACCTCACCCACCTTTCCTAAAATGCAACGCCCAAATCAAATTATCATCAAATTAGAGAACATACATTTATTTACTTAACTATATATTTAAAATGTTATATAATATGTGACTCTTGTTATTAATTTTTCATGATCAAAGCAAGTGGAAATTTTCTTAATTAAGATAGTGGTAGGAGGATTTGAATCTAAGGCCTATTTCTGCTAAGATACCTCTTTGAAATTTGAATATGTGATAGCCTCATAAAAAAAACTTAAAACAACTTGAGAAGATACACTTTTATTTTCTTAATTATGTTTTCAACATAAATAATCTTTGGTTGAAACTCATATAAAAAAAATCACTTCTACAAAAAACTTTATTCCGAAATTATTTTCTTTATCCGGTGTTAGGGGTTATTTGGTAGAGTGTATAAAAATAATGCAGAATATGGTGTATTAGTAATGCTTGCATTAGTAATGCTGGTATTAGTTATACTTGCATTAGTTATGCTGCGATTTTTCTTATGCATTGTTTGGTTTGGTATATTAAAATTGACATGCATTGCATATTTTTTTTTAAAAAAAATAAATATTTTTTTTATAAAAATACCCTTCACAAATATGGTGAAAAGGATGTGAAAAAAGTTTTAAGGGAAAATTGTATCTTTAATCATACTAATGCATGCATTAGAATCCATTGCATTACTAATACCATGGATTTTGAGGTATTAGTAATACACACCTCAATACATAATAGAGTGCATAACTAATACATGTATTATTTTTGTTAATACACTCTACTAAACGACCCTAAGTGTGCTAATTAAAACCAAGTTTAACTTTTGTTAGTACACATAAAGCCCAAATAGGTTCATTTATGATAATTTTTCCTTAATTCATTATCTATTGGGCTGGATGACGAAGTGGGCTAAATGGAAATTGGATAGGAATGGATCGACTTAAGTAATAGAGGAAAGGAAACTTAAGTAAATATACTCTTTGCCATCTAGTTTACTAAAAAAGCCGAAGTATATAGTATCTATACACTTCGTCTGTATATGATAAGTATATATTTTGTATAAATATATATTTATTATACATATGATATATGTATATTTAATATAAACTATAAAGTATACACTACTCATACAATGTGAATATATTTTGTAAATCAAATGGATGTGGTGCAATGAATGGAATAAAAAGAAAAGTAAGCGAAACAAATTGAAACAACCACCAAAGAATGTGGTGTAGTGAATATTGTTGCTCCCCTTTAACTAGAGATCTCACTTTCATAGAGTCTTGGGTATGAAAAAATCTTTAATAGAGAATGCTTACCTTGAATGGACCTTGCGCGACTCAAATCCAAATTAGTTAAGTTCCAATGCGGATTCTAAATATCGAATGAAAAACCAACAAAGAAACAAATTGAAACAAAGGAGTACTACTTACCTGGCGGAATTCAATGCAGATATGGAAAAAATTTGAAAGAAAAGAGTACTACTCCCATTTTATATCACTCACTTCCCTTTTTTGTCAGACCCAAAAAGAATGACACATTTCTATATTTAGTAATAATTTAATTTTTAAATATTTATTTACCCTTAATTAACACCTAGTTCATATAAAATGGAACGGAGGAAGGGAGTACTAATCAAAGAACAAGGTGTCAACAAAACAAAGAAAAGAGAAAGGATGGGGAAGACTAGAGAGGTGGGGGTTGACTTGTGAAGTCCATCTCATTTTCTCTAAAAAAATTGAGTTTCCAAACACCATGTCTACAAATTCTTTTAGCTGATTACTGAGCTCAAAATTTCACATGGCTTCTATTACAGAGACCCATGAAAAATCGACCCAAAAATGGAAATATGATGTTTTCTTGAGCTTCAGAGGTGAAGATACACGCAATAACTTCGTTTCTCATCTTTACACATTCCTGAAATTCAAAGGAATTTATGCATTCAGAGACGATAAGGGACTTGATAGAGGAAAACCCATTTCACCTGAACTCTCAAAAGCCATTGAGAAATCAAAAATTGCCATTATCATTTTCTCAAACAACTATGCTTCATCCACTTGGTGCTTGGACGAACTTGTCAAAATCATGGATACCGTTCAAAAAAAGGGACAAATTCTGATTCCGGTTTTCTATGACGTTGACCCATCAGATGTGCGGAATCAAAGGAATAGCTTTGCTGGAGCTTTTGCCAAGCACGAAGCACACGCACATCTAATGGGCAATGATTTGACCAAGGTGAATACGTGGAGGAAGGTTGTTACTCAAGCAGCAAGTATATCAGGATGGGATGTACGTAATACGGCTAACGGGTTAGTACTTAATTTATACGAGTTAATTTCTCAGATGGTCACTCAACTAATAGTGTTTGTCTCAGAAAGTCACTGCAACTATTAGTTGAGTGATCATTTGAGAAATCGACTCCGATATGTACTGTAAATATTTTCTATCTTAAATTGTGGATATATCCTCTTTTGGGGTTTTTTACATCATATTCAGTTTGAATAAGTTCAATGTGATTAAGAATGTAGCTGAAAATCGGGATGATCATTTACTGCGATAAAGATGTCATATTCAATGTAAAATTAGTAGTATTGCATTTGTGTATATATAGTAGAATGATGCAATTGCAAAAATTGTGTTTGTAACTATTGTGAGAAGTTAAATTTCTAACAACATTTGGGTATAGGAATTCGATTAATTAGTTAGTGCGATTGCTCCCATATTTGTATCCCTCTTTTTTCGGACTGTTTGGCAGGTACCAGCTGAGCTGAGGGGTCTATCGGAAACAACCTCTCTACCTCTATGAGGTAGAGGTATGGTCTGCGTACATTCTACTGTGGGATTACACTGGATATTGTTGTTGTTGTTGTATTTGGGTATAGGAATTGGGGAGGTATAAAGAGAATTCCATTTCCTTGTAATGTACTTTGTTTTGGGTCCTTTCCAGCAATTCCCTTTTTTGGCTCCTTCTATTGATGGGGAAGGGGTTGCTTTAGAAGACAATCAGCATTGATATGGAAAACAACTGAAGGTTTCTCAATATTAGAGTTTATTCTTAACCGTAAACGTAAGACATGCATTATATCTCTTGCTTTAAACCTTTCCAAGTGTTATTCACTCCCAGATGAAGATATGGTGACATTTAGTGATATTCCTTTGTCACATTATATGCATAAATAGTTGCTCTGTCTGTCTGGTGCTTATAATTTTTAAGGCTTGCAGACTGCATTTTGCTTTACAATGCAGGTACCACTAAGTTTCTTTAGCATCTCTTCGGCTGCAAGTTTTTTTTTCCTTTCCTTTTAGTGCTTAGAATTTTGAACTCTTCTTACCAATAACAGGAGTGAATCAGAATGCATAGAGCTAATGGTGAACCAGATTTTTAATAGCTTGGATCGTGCAGTTTCATCTGTCGCAATGAATCTTGTGGGAGTAGAATCTCGTTTGGATGAAGTAAAGTCGTTGTTGAATGTGGGATTTGGAGGGGTTTGTTCCGTGGGGATATGGGGGATGGGGGGGATAGGGAAGACAACGCTCGCAAGAGAGATTTTTGACACACTGTCTGGTCAATTTGAAGGGTCTTGTTTTCTTGCAAATATTAGGGAGGTTTCAAAGAAGCATGGGTTGGAATACTTGCAAAAGACACTTCTTTCACATATCTTGAAGCTAAATTCTCTAAATATAGGGAGTGTATATGAAGGAACCAACATGATAAAGGCTAGGCTTCATTTTAGAAAGGTTCTAATTGTCCTTGATGATGTGGATAACAGAGACCAAGTAGAAAACTTAATTGGTAGTGGTAATTGCTTTGGTAGTGGCAGTAGAATCATAACAACAACTAGAGACAGCCATTTGCTCAATAAGCACAACCACTTGTACGAGGTCCGTTTGTTGTCTGATAGTGAAGCTCTTCAACTCTTCAGTTGGCATGCCTTTCAGAAAGTGAGTCCTGAGAAAGAGTTTGAAAAACTCACATTCCATGTACTGCATTATGCTAAAGGCCTTCCTTTAGCTCTTAAGGTCTTGGGTTCTTTTCTTTATGGAAGGGACATGGTTGAGTGGATAAGTGCATTAGACAGATTAAAAGACATTGCAGAAGAAGAAATTGTTAAGCAACTCAGAATAAGTCTTGATGGATTGAACCCCAAAGAGAAAAATCTGTTTCTAGATATTGCATGTTTCTTTAGAGGGAAAAAGGAAGATGAAGTGATAAGAATCCTAGACGGTTCCCGTTTCCACTCTAAGATCGGGATAAGTGTCCTTGCTCAAAAATCACTTCTATATGTTTCCCGAGGAGTCATTGAGATGCATGATTTGATACAGGAGATGGGTTGGCAGGTGGTACGCCAGGTTTACCCTGATATGCCCGGAAGATACAGTAGACTATGGCGTTATGAGGACATATATGATGTCTTTACAGAAAATACGGTATGTTAGTAATAATGACAGAAATTTAGTCCTCTCTTTTTGCTATGTATTAGTCATTCAATTGCATAACGTAGGAGCTTGAACTGTTCTCTTGGCGTCTAGAAAATTGTAGTTGTTGCGCAGAAAATGCTGAGAGATTCTCAATAATTCAGCTTCTATAAAAAGAGAACTGAGTCTACTTATTTCTTCAACTAACCGCTCTTAATGCTTATTCGTTCACCAAATTACGCTATTTTCTTCGCTTGAAGGAAGTTATAATGATCAAAGAGAGAATACAGATAATGGAACTGTCTTATCAATAACCTTTTTTTTTTTTTTTTTGATAAAGGTAATGTTGAACTGTCTTATCAATAAACTCACTTTCAATAAACACAATTCTGACAAATATAGATCATGTTACTTCCTATCATTTCATCAAGGGAGAATGGTTGTGTGTATTGAGGTCAATATCAGGTTTTATAGACTCTCTTTATCCTTATAGGGCACAGAAGCAATTGAAGGCATAATGGTTCCATTTGAATTGGAATCACTTATATGCAACAGGAGCAAAGTTTTCAGAAAAATGAATGGTCTAAGGATGCTCATAGTCAAAGGAGATGAGATTCGGTATCATGACCCTATTGCTCACCCTATTGACTGCCTCTCCAATAGCTTGCAGTGGCTTGATTGGTCATACTACCATTTTGAATCTTTACCAGCAAATTTTCAACCCAGAAAGCTTGTCGGGCTCAACATGGTTTCAAGTTCTATAGTTGAACTGTGAAAGGGATTGAAGGTAAAATGCATCGTGTATACCATACCACTTAATTTTAAAATATGAAAAAAGGACAAGACTTATGTTTTAAATATTTATGTTGTTTTAAACAGGTATTTGATAGCTTGACAACCATCAATCTAAGTTGGTCCAACAATTTACGTCGATCCCCTGATCTTTCTGGGACCCCGAATTTACAAAGGTTAATGCTAAAACAATGTGTAAGCTTGGAAGAAGTCCATTCATCAACCGCATCTCTCCGAAAGCTTATTTTGTTCAATTTGGAAAACTGCAAAAATCTTGAATTCCTCCCAAGCAACATTCAGATGGAATCTCTTGAAAGTTTCAACCTCTCTGGCTGTCTGAAATTAAAAAAAATTCCAGAAGTTTCGGAGAACATGGATTCTATCTTAGACCTCCGTTTAGCATGCACTCCAATACGGGAGCTAAGCTCATCAATTGGCCATCTTGCTGCTGTTAGCTTACTTGATTTGAGTTTCTGTAAGGAACTCCTCAGTCTCCCAGCCAATGTTTGTCAGTTGATGAAACTAAAAGTTCTGATTCTCACTGGCTGCTCAAGAGTTGAGACCTTGCCAGAGAACATAGGCAATCTAGCTAAATTAGAGGAGCTCTATGCTGATGGTACTGCCATTTTGCAACTGCCAGATTCTATCCTCCATTTAAATAAGCTTACTGTCCTATCTTTGAGAAAAGAATGGAAGAGTAAATGTCCATCTGCTCTGAACTTGAAGTTTCCCCATGAATATAGCTTGTGGCAATTGAAAAAATTAGATCTCAGTGGTTGCAATCTACTTGACGAAGATGTTAGTCGTGTTAGTATGTTTCCTTCTTTATCTGAACTAAATTTGAGCAGAAACAAATTTGTTTCTTTAAAAAACATGTCTCTTCCTTGGCAACTACGATATCTCAACATAACATACTGTGAGGAGCTTAAGGAACTTCCTAGACTTCCCCAAAGTCTTAGGGAATTGTATGTAGATGATTTTCTAGCCCCGTATTGTGTCTGTATGCTTAATTTAATCAGCGAGTTGTATTTGATCTCATTTACAAACTCTACTTACGAACAACTTTATTCAGACATGGGAAATAATAGTTCACTGATGGATGAAAACTGCCAACAAGAAATTATACATGATACGTTGGCCAAGATTCTCAGGTTTCTCAAACGCACCCAGGCACCTTCTCTCTCTCTCTATCTCTCTATCTCTAGAACTTTACAGGGTGCACACACAAATGCACTCACAATCTTATTGAAATTGAATCTAACCTTCATGGTTTGTTGCAGGTTCTTCATCCTCATGGAAAAGTGGCTGCTTGGTCAATCGTCTATCCAGAACGTGTAATGCCCAAGTGGTTCACCTATCGTAGCACAAAGGAAAAAATCTCGCGTCATTTGCCCAAGAAATGGTGGAATGATAAGTTCCTTGGTTTTGTTGTATGCTGCAGCACTTACATGGGAGATGGTGTGTACTGTCCTGATTGGACCTTATCTGGGAATCATGACTATTCTTTTATCAACATCAAGTTGATTTGCAAAAATAGTTCAGAGAAATTCAAAGTACTGGAAACAAGATGTAAAGTGGGAACAGTGTCACGCACTTATAGCTGCTGTTTGTGCATTGCCTATATTGCATTTAAGACTCTGGCGCAGTATTCTGAATTGAGAGATAGTGATCCAAACTTGTACTGCTTGTTTGAGACTTCTATTGATTCGAGGATTGCAAAAGAGTGGGGAGTACGTCTGGTCTACTCAAATCCAAACCCTCGAAAGAATCCAAACCTCAAAGACAGCGCCTTGCGTAGGTAAATGTTGTAGATTATCATTTTTGATTAGCAGACCATCGGATATTATACTGAGTGCAGGAACAGAGATAAGCCTCTGATATATTTCTCCCCGAAGTTACAAACAGTGTCTGGAAATGTTTACTAAACATGCCATTTTGGTGACGATTCTGCAGTTTTTCTCTCTTTATATTTCAAATCTGATGCCTAGACTTCAAATGACTGGCACAAGATTTGGGATAACATTTTGAATTTGAAGAGTGTTTGTGTTTTTTTTAACCCCCCACCCCCAAGGAGCTCTCACCTTTTTGCTCCCTTGGTGACTTGAATTCACAACATTAGGCTTGGAGGTGGAGGGTGTTTACCATCTGAGCAACCCTTTATTATAAATCACAACTGTATATAAACTGCACAATTGTAATCTGTTATTTTTAAAGAAAAAAATCTTTTTTCACCCCTCTCTAGGAGCTCCCACCTTTTCTTTTTGGCTCCCTTGGTGACTCAAACCCACAACCTTAAAGTTGGATGTGAGGGGTGATAATCTGTTTCAACTTTCACATATGAATAAAAAAAATATACTCTCTCTTGTCTCGTGTTAACCTCGGAATAACTTTTAATGATGACATATAACCCAAAATGTATGATTGTATTGTGCAGGATAAACAGAAAAAGGAAAGCAGCAATAAAGGAGAGCAACCTTCAAGGAGGATGCGATCAAGATCTACAAAGAAAGAATCATATCCCCGGTAACTAGCAGGGAGGACCACACAGTACCACAAAAACTTGGTTGAATTCTCTACCAGGAAGCTTGGTTGAATCCTCTACAAGGCAGAAGATCAAGGAAGATTGCTACAAGGCAGGAGCAGATCACATTGAGATCTCCTAGCTGATCAAGAAAGAGAGGAAGACAAAATCAACTCATGGACATATCTGATATGGACGTGTATGCTCAATCAAGGAATCATTACAAATCCTAGATTGAAAGAAATACCCTTGGGTTTTCCTATTAGCATATCATTCAAATCAGTCTCAGCACAAATCAAGGCAACTACAATCTACACAATCACGGAAGGCGTCTATAAAAGGATGTGGAGATCGACGGAAGCAGTACGCAACTTTACTCACTCTTTTATCTTTCATAAATCATTGTACTGTATATAGTTTGCAAGTGAAAAAAAAGAAGAGAGATTAGTAGAGGCTATACAAGTAGAGGCTGTGTCCCTACAATAATCTGGATTGTAAGGTGTTAGAATATATTATAACCCAAAGTTCAGTTCAAACGCTCTAAAGGAAACCCTTGCGCCTTGCAACCCAATGGGGCTGGACTAGGCACTACACCGGTGATCCGAACCAGTATAAACTTTCTGTCTCAATTTACTTTCAGCATTTCATTTCCATTATATTATGTCTCTTATAAGTGTATTTTAAGATGTTTTAATGTTTTCATCTTCGATCGGTTCCCTTCTTGCCCTTGATTCTCATAAATTCAACAACTAGGTTAAAAGACTGTTTAATTTTAGATAAATAGAAACAGCAAAAAACAATTACAGACTACAATAAATGATTCTTCACCTTGTTTATAGACCTTAATCATCCTCAATTAACCGTCTTAATTAACAGAAGTGAAAATGTCATTGCAACATTCACATTTTAGTTTGACATAACCAAAGTGGATTACCAACTGGGGTTGTGGTGGAATGGTAAGTTCTCCTTTATTTTTAACCAGAAGTCTCGAGTTTGAGTCCCTCTAGGTAGGGGAGTCATCTTTGTTAGGGAACATTTTTACTCTCAATATGAGATTTTTCGGTGTGAATTCGAATTTAGTCGGGCCCAATGCCGGATATCAAATACTGAATAGAAAACTCAAAAAAAAAGTGCATTTATTGAAAGTACCTGATAAACTAAATAGGAGGATCCATTTTTGTGATAAGTGTACATAAATATAACTTTGATAACTTAAAGAGGGAAAATGATAAAATTCCATAACTTGGCCCCCCCTCGATAAGAAAATTATATTATATGGTTTTTGAAGGACTAAATGTGACTAAAAAGTAAAACATGAACGGACTAATTTTGCTATTTAAGCAAGGTTGTGTGAAGTCTATTGATACAAAGGCCTAATGCAAACTTTAAAGATATTTTGTTTATGATTAGGGCGGAGCTAGCACGGTAAGTACGGGTTCAACAAAACCCACTAAGTTCAATTCAAACTCTGTAAATGTTTTGAGAGACTCACTAAATATATATATATATACATATAGTAAGCTTTAGAATCCTTAAACTTCATATTTAAAATTAACAAATTTAAAATTTTGAACCTGCCTCTACCGTCAAATCTATCATACAAAATGTGTGAGTTTAATTTTCACAACCTGTTTTTCAATCTCTATCCGGTATTTGGTACCCGCATTGGGGTTTAAACTAATTCAAATTCACACCTCTATAAGGCCTATAAAAGAGGGGAAATACTCGCTGCCAACACATAATAGTTCATGCGCTAGATTCAAACTCGAAACCTCTTATTAAGAATGGAAAGATCTTCATCCCACTACAACCCTCTAACGAAAAATTATTCTTGTTTGATTAAAAGAAACAAAATGAAAGGATAGATGGGGTCATGTCTTTGTAAACTGCAAAAATGAAAGTGATTTAATTGAATTGATCATCTCGAATAAGTAACACTAGTAAACTCCAAATCAAATTTTCAGGATAATAAATTATGTTAACCAACCAAATGGTCTGTTTTGAAATCTTTAAAGAAAAGCTTGTAGTGGACACGTAAACGGTGAAGCCCATATGCAACAAAGATTTGTGGGCTCCTTTTTTTAGTAGCCCACAAAGTTGTTCAACAAACATAGGCCACTTACTTGAAAAAGTCCAGTATCTTTCAGTCCTAGTGACCCATTAAGTTTCTTTTTTTTTTGTTTTTCACCTGGTGTTCAGTATCCGCATTAAAACTCGATTGAATTTGGATTCATGTCGAAAAGTCTCACGTTAAAAGGTAAAAGTGCTTCTTAATAAATATGACTCCATATCTAGGGGTATACGAACCCAAGACTTTTAATTAAGGATGAAGGTACTTACCACTCCATCACAGCCCTTATCGGTGACCCACTTTTAAGTTTGTTGGTATACCAGAAATCATTAATTTATTTTGTTCTTTTTAATGGAAACACAAGTTTCTCTTTTTGGTTTGATGTTTTAAGTAAATAAAATTTCTTGCTTATATTTTGAGATTTTTTTTAGTTCATAAAAAGGCGAAAATATGGATTTTTATGCTTTAGACCAAAGTGTTTATCGAACAGTTCAGTTTAGGGGTGTGCAAAAATCGGTTTAACCGATAAACCGAACCGATAAAAATATTATTGGTTTATTGGTATTGGGTTATTGGGTTAACAATTTTTAAACGGTTTTGTAAAGAAAATTATTGGGCTATCGGTTCGGTATCGGTTTTAAGGTTTTAGTTAATGGTTAAACCGATAACCCAATAAGATTATATTTAGATTATATTTTTATTCATAATTGTATAATAGTGGCTTTAGATTTTAAATATATACCCCATTATTCTTTGCATTTTATAGTTGTTGTCTTAGTATTGTTGTTTTCTTTCTAAAGTCATTGGTTTGATAGCATTCTACCTATAAGTGTTGTTTTTCTTTTTGAGAAATTGCTACCGTTGCTACTGTATTCAAGTTTTCTACTTAATAAGAAAGAAAATAAGTTTATTTTAGTAATAACGTATTTGAATTTGCTTATGCTTGTAATTTGTATAGATGTTTATGCATGAAAGTAGTCTATATATGAAGAAGAAATTAAGAGAAATCAAAAATATTATAGGAGCATTTTCTTATCGGTTAAACCGATAACCGAACCGTTAAGGACCAAAAACCGATTAACCGAAAATCGATAACGAATATCTTATTGGTTTGGTTATCGGTTTTGCATGTTTACAAACCGATAACCGATAAACTAAACCGATAATATACAAAACCGAACCGAACCGAACCGACCGATGCACACCCCTAGTTCAGTTGGATATTTGCGCTTTAATAATTCAATTTATCGGTTATTAATTTTTTAAATGTATTAAATCGCAAACTAAATTTTAAAATAATCATTGAATCGGTATTGATTTAGCAGTTATCGATAAGTTTACCGGTTAAATTAATACGACTTTCACAAAAAAAAAGAGTTAAATAGTATGAATCTCAATATAGAAAACGTATCCTCCAATTTATTTCACATTTTATTTTAGACAATAAAAACTTACCACGTGTCACATCTGAAAGACAACTAAGAATCGACCAGAATAAAAGAATAAAATAGAAATAGAAAAATATTTTTTCAATCATAAATCATGGTGCTTTGTTACTTCCTCCCAGAGAAAACATTTGTCCTGTGACATTGAGATTATCTTTTGATATTTTTCTTGTTCAAGATGAGCTTCAATTTATGTCTATCCAAATATTCATTGCTAGTCAATTACATTTGTTGACACCTTTTTTTTTTTGTTATATAATTTCAATCAACTGAGAAATTGACAATGACCCCTTTGTTAGGACATAATTTATCCTAAAAATATAATATAATCACATATGAAAATATCAAAAAGAGTGTAAAACCAGCCAATCTTTCTTCGTAAAGCAACTACTAATATTACTGTTGAACAACCAATTGAAATATAGTGGAAATGTCATCTTTAATTACTGTTGAACAACCAATTAAAATATAGTGGAAATGTTATTTTTAATTTCTCCGCCACCATTTATAATTGTGATGAAATGATTAAAATTCCTCTATCTTTAATCAAAACTCTCGAAACGATATATAATGTACAATCGATATGGAGTCCTTTACCCTTCTCATTCAATCGATATTTTCAACACGTATTTGAATTAGCCGGACCAGTAATTATCGATATCAAATGCCCGAAAGAAAAAACAAAAAGAAAAACAAAAACCAATCTTTCTTCCTAAAACGACTTTCAACAACACTATTCAACAAGCAACGTGTCAAGCAGCCTTGTATGTAGTCAAGTCAATACTCAAAAACAGTACACTACAAATGTTTAAATTAATTCTTTTTGTCCAAATGCAGCTTGTCCCTACAAAGCTCCAAAGATGTGGAGGCATATTCCATTTTTCCTGAATATTCTAATAAAAAGGGCAACAAAATATAGTACTATATAATAAATCTCAAATTAGGCCATATGTAACAATAACTTTTCCATCTTAACCCATGAGCGGAGTTAAGAGTTCCGAAAGGGTTCATCTAAATGTATTCACCGAAAATTATATTGCATATGTAATTAAGGGTTTTTTTTAATGCATTTATATTAAATCTCAAATTTCTTTGATTTTTTTTTTGCGTGTTTATTTTTATTTTTTGAATCCCATGTGGAGAAAATACATAGCTCCGTAGACTAAATACTAGAAAAAGTGAGATGAAATTTTGAGCAGAACTATATATGTCACACGCTCTTTATGTAATGTCTATTTTTTACTTGAACAAATCCATGCAAAATAAAGGAAAAAGAGGCAGTTATATAAGTCTTGATGAACCCAAAATAAAAATAAAAATAAATAAATAAGAATGCAGTAGTAAGACAATGAAGCCTTTGAGTAATTTGTAAAGTTATTGTTGTGTGATCAGGATGTCACATTTTCAAATCTTAGAAACATCCTCTTGTAGAAATGCAAGATAAGACTGCATAAATAGATCTTTGTGGTTGGACCCTTTCTCGAACCCTGCACATATACAGAATAATGTAAATTTACTCATCTCATTTGTTTTTTTCCGTCTAATTTTTACGTACGATTTATATCTCTTTCGTATTTTCTAAGTAATTGCATAGAAACGAATTTATCCGCTCAAAAGGTAGTGATTGCAAATTTTCACGGGCATTCCAAAAAAAGAAATTACGTCTCAATTTTAAATAAATTCGAATATGCTACTATATTATAAATTCGTTATCAACTCTCACGTGACCAAATCCACATCACTGATCTCTATACGTCCACCTCATTTCCCGCGAATCCAATCAACACGGTTTCATCCCACGTGTACATCCACGTGTCATCTCTCCTCCAATTAAATTTAACCCAAAAATTAATTTTTTTAATCCCAAAAAATCTTCTGCCCTTTAAATTCTCAGCCGTACCCTCCTTTTTCACTTCCTTCTTTTCTTCCCCATTGGAGAAAGAAAGAAAGAAAGAGGAGAGCACTTTCCATCGGAACCCTAGAAATTTCCGATATCTCACCGGAGAAAATGATTAATTTCCGGCCACCGGAGACGCGAACGCGGCCTTCTGTAGGTTCGAGTTCCGTCGTGACGGCGGAGAAAGCGTTGTCGTTTATATCGAAAGGATGGAAAGAGGTAAGATCCTCGGCGGACGCGGATCTTCAGCTCATAAAAAACCGAGCGAACAAGTTCAAAAACTTAGCCGATAGAGAATTAGAGAATTTCCTCAATTCAGCTTCGATTTCGCCCTTTACTGTTCCAGTAATTGCGGCATCTGCCACTACGACACCGGCGGAGATTGATTTTGTGAAGAAGCTTCGTCCGAAGCTTTCTGAGATTCGTAGGGCGTATTCGTCACCGGAGTTCAAGTGGCCGACGCAAGGGAAGCTTAGGATAGATTTATCAGCGATAAAGAATGCGATTGTTGCGGAAGTGGAAGAGGAGGAGAGGAGGGAGAGGGAGATATGGAGGAAATGGAGGAGAGAGACGCTGCTTAAGGAGGAAGAGAGGCAATTTGGGGAATTTGATTGGGAGCCTATTAAAGCTTTTAAGACTCGGTTAAAGGAGCTGGAGGTGGAGCTAAAGGAATCGAGTTCGTCTCCGTCGGGGATTTTTGAAGGGATTAAGAATAGTGAATTTGTGGGGAAAGTGAAATCAAGCTTGGTAATTTCTGATACTGATTATTATGCTTTATTCTTTTTTATAATTTATTGTTATAGGAACATATTCATGGTTTTCATTCATGGACTAAAAGCATAATCTTTTGTCATTTTGCTAGTATTATTTAAGCTACCTCCACGACTAAAAGCATAATCATTTGTCATTTTTCATATATGGTTGCACTTGGGCCGAGGGTCTCTTGGAAACAGCCTCTCTACCTCCACGAGGTGGTGGTGAGGTCTGCCTACAATCTACCCTCCTCGGACCCCACTTGTGGGAATTCACTGGGTATGTTGTTGTTGTTGTTGATGAAATGATTTGCTATTTTAGAAAATGAATCTTGGATGAGTATAAAGATGGTCTTTTTATTCTGTTTTCATTTGTTGGAATACCTTAGATTTTGTCAAGTAAAAAATTGGTACGGAACTTTTGATGGATGTGTTGATTGTCTAGTTTGAAGAAATATAGTAGGTTGTTTCATTTTGATGAATGATCTGTTTAGACTAGTGGTTGCCTCTTCTCCCTAAATAAAAAAACTTTAAGCAAATTGTAACTTAAAAGACCTCTTACTCGTCAGAGGAATAGAGTCTGAATTTGGTTCTTCAGCTTTTAACATAAGTAATCTTAAGCAAGATGGTATGCGTTTAAGAAGGTGCTACAATTCACATTGTTAGATTTGCAGTTGTGGTTCCTTTTTTTAGTTCCTAGAGCATAAAAAATGTTGTTACAGCTGAAAGTTTAGAGCTGTGATTATTTTTCCTCAACACCTCTTCAACAACAACAACAACAATATACCCAGTGTATTCCCACAAAGTGGGGTCTGGGGAGGGTAGAATGTACGCAGACCGTACCTTTACCTCAGATGAAGTAAAGAGGCTGTTTCCGGTAGACCCCCGGCTCAAGACCAAAAAGGACCATAAGAGGTCGAAATAAAAGTACAGGAGATATACACAGTAAAAGGACAATCGGTAAACACAGAAGTATACTATAACAAAATAGTACTATACCCGAACCACAATAAACACTAAGGAAGCAGCAAAACAGAAGAACAAGAAACTACAAGAGCAGACCTACAACTTCTAACTAGTGCACAAGACACTGCAACCCTACCTACTAGTATGAAGCAGACCTACCTACTAACCGTCTATCCTAATCCGAGCCCTCCACACCTTCCTATCTAAGGTCATGTCCTCGGTAAGCCGCAACTTCGCCAAATCATGTCTAATCACCTCTCGCCAATATTTCTTCGGTCTATCTCTACCTCTCTTGAAACCATCCATAGCCAATCTCTCACACCTCCTCACCGGTGCCTCCCTGCATCTCCTGTTCACGTGCCCGAACCACCTCAACCTCACTTCTCGCATCTTGTCCTCTACTGAACACACTCCCACCTTGTCTCGAATATCCTCATTCTTAATCCTATCCCTCCTAGTAAACCCACACATCCATCGCAACATCCTCATCTCCGCTACCTTCAACTTCTGAACATGAGAGTTCTTGACTGGCCAACACTCTGCCCCGTACAGCATAGCCGGTCTAACTGCCACTCTGTAGAACTTGCCTTTCAGTCTAGGAGGCACTTTCTTATCACACAAGACTCCGGAAGCGAGCCTCCATTTCATCCACCCTGCACCAATACGATGGGTAACATCCTCGTCAATCTCCCCATCTCCTTGGATAATAGACCCAAGGTACTTGAAGCTATTTCTCCCCTGGATGGCATGCGTATCTAACCTCACTTCCCCACCGGATTCCTGAGACATGCCGCTAAATTTGCACTCCAAATATTCTGTCTTCGTCCTGCTCAACCTGAACCCTTTAGACTCCAGAGTTTGTCTCCAAATTCCTCAACACCTCTTATTATATGAGAAATACTGTGTACTGTAATTCATTATTATCTGATATACGTTCTCCAGTTAAAGTTTTATAAGCAATAATTGGACTGTCGGATCACCTAATAGCCAGGGGCGGACGTAGTGTTGTACAAGTTATGAGTTCATCCAAACCCAATACTTTGACTCTGACCCAATGTGTTAAAAGATCGACCAAATATGCAGAAATAATAGATTTCGACCCCGGTGAATCAAATGGATGTGGTAGAATTCCGAACTAGGACCCATAAAGTTCAAATCTTGTATCCGCCTCTGCCTAGTTGGTTAGGTATTACAAATCTCCTCTTCGGGATAAGCACAACAACTCTGTCTCTTTAGGCGGTACATGGTTTTTTCTCATATGTGCTAGACATTTTCATAATACCTTCATTTTTCTTGTTTTTGAACTTCCATTTTGTGGATTACTGCACTAATGGTGTAGTTCAGTTTTTCCGTTGTCCCACCACTTTTTTAATAACCAAGAAATTCCCTGGAGCCATGCACAGTTCAAAACTCGGTGGGTAATGGGTCAGGCCCTCTACCCTTCTCCACTTAAATTCCGGGTTTTTGTCTGCGATAGGTTCGAACCAATGGCGAAGTCAGAATTTTCATTAAGGGGGTTAAAAAATATAAAAAAATAAATACACGAATAAATCAAGGGGATTTAACATCTATTATATATATACATAATAGATAAATTTAACCTTGTATATACAGTGTAATTTTTAGTCGAAAGGAGTTAACCCCCTTGCCCTTACCTGGATCCGCCCCTGGTTCGTACATGTGACGTGCGCCTATCCCACACATCATGTGTTTTACTCTTACCACCGACCAAAATCCTAGGGGCTAAGGTGTCCCATCTTAATGCTGGTAATTGCTGGAATTTCTTTTCTTAGATTGCTGGATTAAGTCAAATGGTTGGTGGATTTTTTTATTCAGCTTACTGTTTAATGGTATATGTGAGTGGTTTTGGTCGCAATGGGGGAGGGTAAGCTTGGGTTTGTTCAACTCGTCAGCCACTGACAGTTGCTCCCTTTATTTTAGATCCTTTTGTTCTTTCTTTTCTGTCTCTCGATTCCTCCACCATTATGTGTTGACTTGTTATGTAAGTTGCCTTTACTCACATTTGTATTGGTTGATGTTTATCCATGTGATTAATATATTGCTTTTCTATTTGTCTAATTGTTTTCCAGAAATCAATTTGCAAGGAACCAGAAGAGACAAAGGTTGGTGTCTTATCTTTTAACATTGGATGAGGTTTTATTCTACAAGGTTTTCTATGCATTTGATTTGGACCATGCCCGGCGCTTAATACCCTGCTTCAAAAGTTTTAGGAAGGAAGGGAATCGAAAGAGAAAATAAAAGCACTTCTCTTGCCTAGTTTGGTTTATACTTATAATCTGTAGATGATGGGAAAGTTTAGGTGGAAAACACAGGGAGGAGATATTACTTTTTCTTGATAAGCAAGAGCAGAATTCACTTCCGTTTCACTCTTATTTTTCTCACTATTTTAAACAAGTGAAATAAAAACATCTCTTATTTTAGTCTTGATTTCCTCTGTGAACTTAACATTCTAAACAACCTAATCTTTCCTTTCATGTATTCAAGTTGGATTAAAAAAATAAAAATAAAATGAAAAAATAATGGATTTTAACCCTTACTGAAAAATTGGACATAATATTTACTATCTAGGAACTAGTCTCTGCGGGTTAAATTATCGGAATTTAGACTAGGATTAAATTATATTCCAGTAGATTGAAAACAATTAGACTAGAGACATTTTCTTTCTCTTATCCATCCTTACATGATATTCATCTATGCAGGGAGTGCCACCACTTGATGTGCCAGAACTATTGGCATATTTAGTTAGACAATCGAGCCCATTTTTGGATCAAATTGGAATAAGAAGAGGTAATTGTTCAATCGACATTTACAAATTTATTATTCTTTGTTGTTTATACTCTGTTTGCATGCTCAACCTGTGCATTTAGTCTATGACTCTACGTGAATCTCCTTCTTTTTCTTCGTCTTTTTGATGCTTACTCTATTTATTTTATTTGTTGAAGGTAGATATTCTTCACTAGCATAAGTCAAATTGGTGATGCTACTATACGTTGGTTTGATATTTTATCAGTGCTTTCACTTTTCTCAAGATGTCAGTTATTCTTTTTGGTCATTTAGTAGGATAAATAGCCTACTGTTGCACGTTAAATAGGATGGTTAGGTTACTTCTGCATCAAGGTGTATTTCTTAAAATGTTCTCGTTTTATATTTTAGTAAATTGTTGCACTTAAAGCTGTGAGCGTTTTCATCTTGTGTGAAATATGTGGTAGTTCTGTTAGTTACAAACTTTCAACAAGTATAAGTCCTTGACATGTCCAACGTGGTGATGCAGAACATTTGAATGATATACTATGAGTAACACAGTGTACATATTAAAAAAACTGTAACAGACAGATGTTAGTTCTGGATGTCATAATTTAATAATGAAATCTGATGTGTCAGACCTTCAATATACAACAACAATTATGGGATCTTCAATATTCAATATACGCCTGTCATGCAACAAGCATAAAACTGAACTTTTCTTTCTTTTTTATTTTGTTATAACTTTTATTCTAATTTTAAATGTTTATCTGCCGTCTGTTGAAACTATAAACCATCTTCTCTGTGTCTTCAATTTGTTTGCAGATATATCAGAGAAGATTGTGGAAAGTTTATGCAGCAAAGGACAAAGCAAGTTTTTGCTACATTCCCTACCCGGAGGAGGGTCCTCACTGATTGATGGTGAAATTATGAATGATGAACTAGATTTAAGAATCGCCAGTGTTCTTGAGAGTACTGGTCATTGTTATGATGGTGGATTTTGGGGAGATTCTACCAAGCAGAACCTTGCAGGTGATAAGAGACATGTAGCAATAGTTACAACTGCTAGCCTTCCTTGGATGACGGGAACTGCTGTAAATCCTCTATTCCGAGCGGCTTACTTAGCCAAATCAGAAAAGCAGAATGTTACGTTGCTGGTTCCATGGCTGTGTAAGTCTGACCAAGAGTTAGTTTATCCAAACCAACTTACTTTTAGTTCTCCTGAAGCTCAAGAGCTTTATATACGCAATTGGCTCGAGGAGCGAATTGGTTTCAAGGCTGACTTCAAGATTTCATTTTACCCTGGAAAGGTAGTCCTTGATTAACTAGCTAAATAAATGATAATATGATAGGCGAAGATGTTGAGATGGATGTGATTATTGACAAATATTTTTTCCCTTCCAGTTCTCCAAAGAAAGGCGGAGTATATTACCAGCTGGAGACACTTCTCAGTTTATCCCATCTAGGGATGCCGATATTGCAATTTTGGAGGAGCCAGAACATCTCAATTGGTATCACCATGGAAAACGTTGGACTGATAAGTTTAACCATGTTGTTGGCATCGTGCACACAAACTATTTGGAATATATCAAGAGGGAAAAGAATGGGGCTCTTCAAGCTTTTTTTGTGAAACACATTAACAATTGGGTCACAAGAGCATACTGTGACAAGGTATGCTTAGTCTATGGACTAGATTCCCAACAGAAAAGGAGAAAGGGGGAAACTGTGGGTTACATGCATTTGAGCATTGGAAGATGCTAAAACATTGCATTTTAAAGCACATCGTCTTTTAAATTTTAAAGCACCCTACTTGTTTTTTCATGTTGGTCCTAATTGAGATGTCTATTTTCCTGTTTAGGTTCTTCGCCTTTCTGCTGCTACACAAGATTTACCCAGGTCTTTGGTCTGCAATGTCCATGGTGTCAATCCAAAGTTTCTGAAAATAGGAGAAAAAGCAGCTGCAGATGGACAAAGCGGTCAGAAAGTTTTCTCTAAAGGGGCATATTTCTTAGGCAAAATGGTTTGGGCGAAGGGGTACAGGGAGTTGATAGATCTCTTATCAAAGCACAAAACTGACCTTGATGGCTTTAATTTGGATGTATTCGGCAATGGGGAAGATGCTCATGAAGTACAGAGTACGGCGAAGAGGTTAAATCTCAATGTCAACTTCATGAAAGGTAGAGATCATGCAGATGATTCTCTTCATGGGTAAGAATCCTTCAATAGAACTTTTTATTAAATGTAGAATGTAGAAGTTGTTAAGCAGAATAAGCATTATTCAGCGCGTCTTGTTCCATTTTGGTGCAATGATCTATAAATCATTACAGAGGAATTTTAATGGAACTTACAATAGTAACAATTCTGCTCCCTTATGGCAAAAGGATTTTGGAATTACTGTTAATATATCAATGACGAAGAGGGTAAAGATATTTGTATGATCAGCAAGGGTAACCTCAAGAGTCATTGAGCGCATGTCCTACCTTGCTGGGATTTCAATTTTACTTGGGTGCAAATTTTCTTTTCTTTTGAAGGGGTAAATACCTCATTAATGACTTTACTTGTATAAAGTCTTAAAAACTTTCTCCATATATCTTTTGCAAAAAAACTGGATGTAATTGTTCTTTTTTCTTTTGGGGGATTTTTCATTGACATGGTACTTCCAATTGCTAGATCTTGTGCTTGATCAACAAGGTCGAGTACAGACAGTTTGTTGCCTTTTTTTTATGCTAGTAGTTTATCTTTCCCACTTCCGTTTTCCTGCTTGATTCTTTACAGTTCACCTTTTTTAATGTACATATATTTGCCTGCAGTTACAAAGTCTTCATAAACCCTAGTATCAGTGATGTGCTCTGTACTGCCACAGCTGAGGCTCTTGCAATGGGGAAATTTGTAGTCTGTGCGGATCACCCATCTAATGAGTTTTTCCAGGCATTTCCCAACTGTTTGACTTACAAGACACCTGAAGACTTTGTAGCAAAAGTTGAAGAGGCAATGTCTAGCGAACCCCGACCTCTCACTCCAGAGGAGCAATACAAGCTATCATGGGAAGCTGCTACACAGAGGTTCATGGAATATTCTGACCTCAATAAGGTTTTGAGTAGTGAAACAAGTCTGGACAGGAGACGTCGGAAGGGCATGGGTAAATCAGTTCCCATGCCAAACCTAGAAGAGATGGTTGATGGGGGTCTGGCATTTGCCCACAATTGTCTCACAGGGAACGAGTTCTTGAGGTGGTGTACTGGTGCAATCCCCAGAACTCGGGATTATGACAAGCAGCATTGCAATGATCTCCGTCTCTTGCCTCCTCAGGTGGAAAACCCAATATATGGCTGGTAAATAGAATACGTAACTGACATGTATATCATTATTTCTGATATGTATTATATAGGATGTTAGGCAAAGTTTGTTAATCCTTAGCTCCAATGCTAACGGTCTAGGTCTTGATGCTTTCTAGCTATTGATTTTGATGCAGTTAACCCTGCAGGGGTAGTTTATAGGATCATACGTAAAGTTTGTAACTTGTAATAGTCATACCTCTTCTGTTTCACGTTCTAATGGCGTGGGGGAGTACTCCAAGTTTAGGATTAGGTTGTCTCTTAAATTCTTTTACAAGGTCGGAAAACTTCCATTAGCAGAAGCAATTGGTCACTTAGAATATACTTGTACGGACTATTATTATCTTGTAGTTTTGAACTGTAGCAGCACAAGTATTACTCGAAATTCCTTGCCTCTTCTTGCATAATGTCTTTGATTGTATCTGTGTGCTTGAGAATTTGTAGTTCCTTCTTTGTTGCATAGCAGGAAAGTAATTCACTCACTTGTGAGAAAGTGTTGTATGTAACAGTGGTCAGTGTGTGCAAAGGAACTAAATGAACTCAAGAGCTACTGTGTAAGCCCAGTTGCTACTGGGCCAAGAGCTTATTGCAGCTGTCAGCATACAATAGAATTGCCCATATACTCATGAACAAGATATATTTGAAATTTCTTAGGTGGACTATAGTTTGGGTCATTTGTACTTTTGCTCCTATTTTCCTATTTTGTGTTGGTCTTTAATTTATGAATTTCATAACAAACTACTTTTTTGCGGGGCATAAGTTTATATTTTAATATCATAATATTTCGCAAGTTATGTTAGGGCATGATTTCAGTTTCTAAATAACTTATGCCCTACTAGGCATGAGTTTGATTGCTAAAGGATAAAATTAAAGACCAACTCATTTGAAAGACAAAATGTGTAATTTTATGTTATAGTTTCTCAAGTGTTAGAGTGTTAGTGGTTCTCAGACATGGCTTTTAACAATATTTACTCATGATAGATTAGATTGTAATTATGGAATAACATATATTTATATTAGAATCAAGTTTTTATAGGGGATTATGGATACTATGAACTTGTCCACCACATTACCACTTAGCTACTTTATTTAATCAACCCAAGATAAGAGGATGACTATATTCTGTTAATTGACACACACAGTTTGAAATACAAAATGAATTCTTTAGTCTAATGCTAATTTCTTGATAGAGGATTCATCTTTTTGAAGATTTTTATCTGGAATTGAATTCCGTGTTCCATCTCTATCGAGTTTTAATATTAAAATTGCGAATGTCATTCCATACTGATTATCTCTTCTCGTCCGATCTTCCAACACACCCCAACCCAAATCCCACCCCCATAGTCCACATAGTCCCCATGGGCACCACCCTCCAAAGCCCTAACCCTCACGATACGTATTGTTTGTCTAGATTATATATAAATATTTTGGAATAGTATTTTGTTTACTTACCACACGCAAGAAAATAAGATAAAAGTATAAATCACTTATTTTTCAGGAATTTTTTTTCCGTCATACCACACACACCCTAATTTTCCTTTGTTATACTCTGTATTTTTTAAAGAATATTATATTTCATTTAGTTTTCACTATTTTATTAAAAGAAAAGTCTAGTTGTGGGATCCCAGGTGAGGCAGGGAGGGGGGAATGAAAATAAATAATACATGTAAAACATGGAGAAGCTGATGTTGAGAAGCACTTAGTTGACTGTCATGCATTTTTGTTTTTGCCTATCAATATTCTTTTTGCATGGATGTGTAATTAATTAATAATTCAATTCATTTAATTTCTTGAAAAGTTAAAAGTGGTATAACCATCATGTGACGAGCATTATATTTTCTTGGAGTAAAGTTAATTTATAGTGACCCTTCAACACGTAGAGGAGCAATTTATACATGCAATATATGATATATCAATCGAGAGAAATGTAATTAAGACTTTCTAATTGGAAATGGATAGCCTAGGATTAAATCACTACTAAAAAAATACTACTTTCCCACTGAAAAATATTCAGTGGCTATTTCAATAGATATTTTAATTGAATCGGTGAAAAATATCTTTATTTCTAATTGTAAATACAAATAAACAAGTGCAATCTAATTCACTAAGTTTTCGCTGTGCACGAGATCGAAAAAGAACGATTAAATATCATAGTATATATTAAAATAGAGACATGAATAATACGGTTAGGGGCCATTCGGTTTGAAATTTAAATCGAAATAACTCACTTAATCCTTTGAACTAAACGACCCTTAGTATACATGATAACATGAGAATGATTTTGATCACTACGTGTCTGAATTACTAAGTCACCTCAGGGTGTGGCTTAGTGGTCAATAAAAAGTAGGTGAGAACTATGAAGTTCAGGTTTAAATCTCAGAAGATATAAAAAATACTAGGTAATTTCTTCACATTTGTTCTAGCTTTGATGGATAGTGTTACCTGATATATGTTGCTGATGGGAGATGACAGGTATCTCGTAAAATTAGTCAAGGTGCGAACAAGCTGACCGGACACCACAATTAATAAAAAAAAATATACTAAGAATGGTAAGCTATTGTTCCATGCTTTATCCCACATATGTTGAATATTGTCCCATAAATTATATATGACTATTAGTTAAATTCTATTATTGGTTGACAATATTTTCAAAAATTCTGATTTTGGTTTATCACTTATTAAATTCCATTATTATTATTGGTTGACAATGATTCCTTGGATTCCATGATAAGGTGGAAATTGAAATAAAAATTAGGAGTATATAATATTTTTCTTATGGTATACATATATATTGTTCAGAATTACATCAGAAGCTAAGAAACCTTTTTATATCATTCATGTATGTGACACAAATGTAGTCCTAATTAAATTAATATTGTATCTGATGATACATACAGTGAATATATAGAAAGGTTAATTAGTTTTAATTAGAAAGTGGTTATGCAGTGGGATTGAAGCCTCCACTTCTAATTCTCACTTTGTTTTGTTTCTCTTTTTTAACACACTAAAACGTAAGATTGCAGTGCAACTTGGAGTATAATACCTAGTTTTTTCAGCCTTTCTTGGCACTTAGATAATAATTTCGAGATAAAATTTGAGATTAACTTTATCTCATATTTGGTTTGAGGTATTAGCTAATTTCGAGATTATTTTATCTTATAATTTGTACTTAAATAATGGGATTACTATCTCATATAAAAGTGAAATTAGAATATCCTTACTTATCTCATCTCGTGTACCTAACGACCCCTGATAAATAGCCTACTTAAATACAGACGTGACATTTTCAATATCCCGAAAGAAAATTCCTTTGTTTGTGATTCGGCTTTCTATCTTTTCTTTCTTTTCTTTTCTTTCTTTTTAAAAAAAAAAGAATTTCGAAGAAGCTCTTTTAAGAATACCTTTTGAACTTCTTCAGTAAATAATCCTACTTTATTACGCCGATTTCTCTCTCCTAGGTGTGCGTATCCATCGATTCGGTCCGATTTTATGTATTGTCGGTTCAATTCATCAATTTTTGATTTGTAAACATGCTAAATCGATAATCAAATCAATAAAATATTTGTTATTGATTTTCGGTTAATTAATTTTTGGTTTTTAAGGGTTTGGTTTTAATTTAACCCATAAGAAATTAAAATGCTTCTCTATTTTATTTTTTCTTCCTCTTATTTGCATCTGTTCATATATATATATATACTACCTTCATGCATAAAAGTGATCTACATAAATTATAAGCAGAGAAAAATTCAAATACGTTATTGCTAAAACAAACTTATTTCTTTCTGGTTAAGTAACAAACTTGAATATAGTGACAACCGTAGCATTTAAAATGCAAAAAGTAATAAGGTATTCATTTAAAATCTAAAGCCACATTATATAATTAGAGATAAAAATATATGTTGAATATAATCTTATTAGGTTATCAGTTTAACCATTAACTAAAACCTTCCGAAAATCAAAATGATAGCCCAATAAAAAATTTTACAAAAATTGTTTAAAAATAGTTAACCTGATAACTCGATACCGATAAACTAATTATATTTTTTTTATTTGATTAAACCGATTCTCGCACATCCCTACCCTCTCCTCGATCCGTATATTTTATGTTAGAAGGAAAACAAAAGTTTACTAGTGCTTGTTTAGGGACATAGAGTCACTCCTTTTCCGATCGAGTTTGCCTCTTTATTTATCATCTCATGTATTTTATTTTACCGATCTTCTATGAAACGGATCATATAACTAAAATAACATTTCTAATGAGTCAATAAATCGATCTCCTCCAATAACATTGTAAATTACTATAATTTAATTAGATGTTTTAAGTTTGAGCTTCTAATTACAATAAATCTTTTTGATATCAGCATAGATAAAGTATATAATTTAAAAAGTATTTTGTTGTCACATATGCCTTTAGAAGAATATGAAATTTAGAGGCTACATTTGTATGTAGTTGAACCCTAGAAAATAAAATTAATTAAAGGAGCAACCACTTGACTTCTTTTTTTACCTAACTTAAATGTATAATGAGTTCATGTGCTCGAGCCAAGACAAATCCCACGTCTCTTACATTCCTTTTGCATTTCACATGACTCAATTATGATACTTATTATTTTTGTGCATGTTAAGCATCTATTAGGGGCAGTGGTGGAGTTAAAAAATTAGCAAAAAGTGTGTAAATTTTTTCCCTGATTGTGTTAAGAGTGTACAAATTTAAATGTATACAATGACTAACGTTTAACTTTTATACATCATATAATTTTTCGATGAAGGGTGTGCATTAGACCATCTTCGCCTAAGGTGACTTCCCTCATGATTAGGGGCAGCCGACTGATGCATAAAGTATCCTATATTAGCAGAGTTTGGAAAAAGGCCGCACCTAAGAGGTGTAATATGTAGACAGTCTAATCTAATACAAGCATCAATGACTGCTTCTACGACTTGAATTCATGACCTATATAGATTATATAGAGACAATTTTACCATTGCTTTAAGACTCTCCTTCCAAATAAGCATCTATTAGATTCGTATAGAAGAGAACCTACATTATTTTTTAAATTTTAAACATGCTAATTTGAAGGGTGGAGCTTTGTTTGTAATTTGTAAACCAACAATGATGCATATAAGTAAACTTGCTTTTCAGAATTAGAGAAAAAAGTTATTTGAAAAGGAGAGGTGCTGATCATGGGAACAAATTATAGTGGATTTTCTTGCTTTAGTTTTCAATAGATTCAATTCAATTATGTACATGCAATAATGTCCAAACGTATAATGATTAGATCACTAGCTTTACATATTTGAAAAGATAAAGTTGATTTTCTATAGCTAGATATTTGAACTCTTTATTGTACACTTCAACAACAACAAACCCATAATCCCACAAAATTGAAGTCTGGACAGAGTATAATGTATGCAATTCGTATTATTACCTTATAGATAAAGAGACTATTTTCGATAAATTTTTAGCTCAAGAATAAACAGTCTAAAGCAATACCACTAACTAGATATTTGAACTATTTATTTTACACTTCAATTTTCTTTTATAATAATCATGTTCTTAATTGGAAAATAGTCACTTTTTGAACCATTAATCAATTTTTAGACATGATTTTCATTTAATTATTCTACATTTAGTCACTTTTTAATGTGAAAAATATTTGAATTAAAAAATATTTACCTAGAACACGAGAAAAATACTTCAATATAATGTGTTGAAGTTCGAAATTTTTTGTAAGTGAAACTCCTCATGTATATGTTGGAGTTTGAGATTTTCCTACAAGTGAAACTTCACAGTATGCTAGTAGCTGAAACTTTTAAAGGTGAAACCCTAACATATTATGCTGGAGTTCCAACCTAATTTTTAAATAAAATTCCCTATTGCAATTTACATAGCAAAATTTCAAGGGATATTGTCTTTGAGTTAAAAAAAAATATTAATTATGGGTGAAATAATCTTCTTCATATATTTCACACGTCTATTTCACACATGATATCTATTTTAAAATTTATATATTTATCATTATTTCACTCATCATACATATTTAAAATCTTACCATGATGTAACTATGTTATCAAACTCCATATAAAAATCTTAGAAGATTGAGCCTTCATAAATTTACAACTCGAAATGTCTACAGTTCAAATATATCGATCAGTCTTGGCGATATTTTTCCAACACTTGGTAATTAATCTAATTAAATTTTTCCTCTTCCATTATGCTCAAGAAGGTATTGCGATCACTAATGAATTTCATGATGAGGCAAAATTGAGTTTTTTTCTTCTTTTTTTTTACAAAAAATAGTTCAATGACTTTATATGATACTAAATGAAGTTTCGCAGTACGAAAAACTGCGACATTCATGCAATAAAATCAAAGTTGAGCGACCATCGTAAAAATATTGATCCCCGAAGTTACATGCTCATCTATCATGTTTATATATAGTTGCTGACTTGATATATCATCACATTTTCTTTTCTTTTGGATGATCGTGGTGTTCGGGCCAATTTTTGCGCACATCGGCTAATTCCATGGCTCTCAACCACTTTATTGACCACTGGGTCACACCCTTGGATGCTTGATATATCATCAGCTATCAACAGTCTGAATCCAATTCAAAATTGTAACCTTTTTCTCAGTGTTCAACTTGCTTTTTTGGTGTTCTATGGGACAATAATTAGTGCTAATTAACTGAGTTACAACCTGTAATTTCTTTTTTAAAGAAAAGAACAAACAAATTAATATTCAATACATAGCTAGGTTAATTGGACATCACTAACAGGTTTGGACCTAAATTGATGAAAACTTAACTAGGAAGATTGCAGTTCTTCACCTAGCTAGACTTTGAGTTGTTTCCCACTCATGAAATTCCAGTCAAAAATTTCAAGTGGGTACGATATGTACTATATAGTATATACCATATAGTATAGTAATATGGTATTATATGAAAAGACTAGGAATCATCCTAGGGATCAGTTCAAAGTGAATTTTTCACTAGGTAATTGACAGCACTTTTCTTGCAAAAGCTTTATGATTCTTTTTTCAGATTGCACTTACCCATATATACATGCTGGAGCTAAATGTATTCTTTATTACTTATTCCTCTCTAACACTTTACTTGTCATCATTATTAAAAATTAATAATCGAAAATACTCCCTTCTTTTTTAAATATTTATCATCCTAACTAAAAATATATAAAATCCACATAATACTTATCATTTTACAAAATCAAAACATAATTAGTTATTTATTTTTACTTTTGTCCGTAGTCATAAATATGAAGAGAAATTAATATAGTGCAAAAAAAATATTAAATAGAGAGGAGTAATAAATAAGGGTAATTTAGTCAAATTACGCTCTAGTTAATATTTTTCTTATAGGCCGTGTAAATAAAAAATGTGACAAGTATTTAGTAACGGAGGGAGTAGTTATGTTGTTATTTAAGAAAAATCAAAATATAATTGAGTACATTATTTCGATTTTGCCCTTAGTAATAATTATTCTTGGAAGTAATCAACATTGACTAATTAGCATAAAAAACCTAAGTGAAAGTCAAATACACATACTCCAATATTGTGAATGCTTAGATTAACTATCTTTTTATTTATTGAAGAGGGATCGAAGAAAAAAACATTTATTGAAGAGAAATCAATATTTTAAATGATTAAAGATACTAAATAAAGATATAATAATCAAAATACATAACTTCTTGAGAAATGTGTAAGTAAAAAATATGATAAATAAAGTGATCTTGAGGGAGTATAAAACATTTTAAAGCAGTAGTATTAAAGTTTTTTTTCTTTCTAGAAGTATGGTCGTTATCAATAGTAGGGATGGGCAAAAAAATCGGAGAACCGAAAAATTGAACCGAACCGAACTAGTTCAGTTCTTCAGTTTTGGTTCTTCGGTTGGTTTCGATTTACTTTTTTTGGTACTTCGGTTCTTCGGTTCGGTGTTCGGTTTTAGGGTAACGGTTCTTCGGTGCATCGAAGAACCGAACTTTTATTAATTAATTCTTTATCAAATATTTATATTACTTATTTAGTTATTTAGTATTTATATTTTATAAATTACAATTTACAACTTTAACAACTAAGTTATTACACTACACACTACAGTACTACACACTTCAAGAGAGGAAGATTCGTATTTAAGTTTATGTTTTGAATTTGATGACTAATGTTGTGTTGATGGATTTAAGATGTTTGTGACTTTGTCTGCTAAAGTTTTTATTTGAAGCTGAATTTTAAGACATTTGTGTAATTATGTTGTTTGGTTATTTCAGATGCTTGCCTTGTGTATGTTCAATGTTGATTGGTTTTTACTTTTGAGGGCTGATGCATCCTACTGTTAAGTGTTAATAGTGATTAGTGAGGAAACATTCATTTTGTTTAGGACAAAAGTGGTCTTGGGCCTCTTGGCGTCTTGCAGCTGGAAATTATAGTGAGACAACATTCATTCGTTTGCTATTGTAACCTGTGAGGCAGCATTCATTCAAAATTCAAATATGGCAACTTATTGTAAAATTTGGATCTTCATTTTATTTTACACTTAGCTCCGAAAAAACCGTTTTAAAAACACCGAATAAAATCGAATCGAAATTGAAAAAATCGAACCAAACCGAATTAGTTTGGTGTGGTGTTCGGTGCTATTTTTGCAAAACCGAAAATCGAAAAACCGAATCGAACCTTGACAAAACTGAACCGAAGAACCGAATGCTCACTCCTAATCAATAGGTGTAGGATTATGTGTTTAATTAGACCATAACGTTGGCACCCTAATCTAGCTAGCTAGTAATTTAATTAACTTCACACTATACTAATAAATATGAATTTAAGTTGCAATCCTTCTTAGATTTCCTCCACTGGTGAACATCATTAGTGTTGCCAAAAGGAAAAATAAGGTGGCCACTTTTCATTTATAGGTTTTTGGTACAATTGTCGTACATACCTTTTTCAATTAATTACATGATTTCCTTTTCTTTCCTTCTACTAATTGATAAGTGTTTTATACATAACGGAAGTCTAATTTCTTTTGAAAAATATTTTGAAAATTATAAGTAATATTAGTAAATCGAAGAGTGTCTTGATAAAACTTTTGAATATTAATTAAAGATTAAAATAGTTCTCCAATCCATATTTGTATGAGTATTAGTTAGAGCAAGTAATACGATGTTAAAAGTTAAAGATAAGAGTTAACTTGCTATTTTCTTTTCTCTTTCTTCTCTATGTCTCTCTCCTCCACTCTCTGTCTTCTTGGTTAACTGTTTTCTTTTTTAATGGCTTCTTCCACCACCATCTGCCTATCTTTCTCCTTCTACACATATGCATACCCATTTTTTCAATTCTTTTTTCATATCTAGAATCAAAGCCAACTTTTGTGGATAAATTTTTGTTTTGTTTCTAGGATTTATTAATATTTTGCCATGAAAATTAAGTATTTTTTGAAGTGTTTGTCTCATTTTCCCACTGTTGTATTTCCCATAGAACACATAAAATTTCCTCCATCTTTCATCTCTTTCGAATCATCTTCTTGGTTACACATTATATTATTGCTATTCTTATAAATGTGAATGTCATGAATTTGACTTTCTTGAAACAAGAAATTGATAGATGAAAGGAATAATTTAAGAAAATGAAAAAAAATAAAAAGAAGAAAAGGGAAGAACTGCAACGAAAGTGATGGACTGGGAAAGGAAATCATCTAAAAACTAGGAAGGAATTTAGATTAAAGTATAATTAGGATTCAAATTACCTTTAATATTTTTCTAAACTTATAATTATATCTTTTTAAAAAAGGTACAAATATTTATTTTAAATAATTACGGTAATTATCTTTAAAATTACCTGATGATGTAAAAAATCTTGTATACTGACAGTGTACTAAATTTAAACTCTAAATAAAGATAAAGATAATGGTAAGGAAAATGATCTCTTCCTAAATGGGAGAAGTTACCCCCACCCCCACCCCCACCCCCACCCCCACCCCCGCACAAAAAAGTTTTTCTTAAAAAAATATATTTTAGTAATAACACACTAAGAGGTCGTTTGGTTATTGGTTATGAAGGGATCGGAGTTATTTATGCGTTTAAGTATTATATTTGATAACTTTTAAGTTGCTTTGTATAAGATTTATGTTAGGATTGAACTTTAAAAGACAAAGTTTATCGTCTTTTTTCAAAACCTATTATGTCAAAGCATCAAGAATATTATACTAGATGCAAAAGTGTACTTGAATTCATGAGTGTCATAGTGATTTTTGTCGTTTATGTGATTAGTTGTCTTCCAAACTGAGTCGTAGACCGTTCTGTCCTTTCCAACGATGGGATGTTAGAAAGAAAACATACGTCTGATTTTGGGACCATAACCTTATATTTATAAAAGCACGAGTTTTGTATTTCTAGAAACTAGAAATACAAGATCCTATACTTTGTGAGGTGTCTTTTAGACCCATTAGCTTTAAACATTAGCAGATCAACTTTTAATTTAGCTAGGTCAATCTTTTAACAATAGCAACCAGCGTAAAATTATTCTTAATATAATATATTATTGCAAGTCCATAAAAATTCTAACAACTGAGTATACCATTTTTTGGTGTTTTGTAACTTTGTTATCATTTTACAATTTAACATAAATAAAATAAATATGTGTTATCTCTAAGATAATTCACTCATTGCCTCTGGTCTCACACTTTTAATTTAATTGTTAATCTTTAATCCGGATTTTAAGTAAAACGATGAAGAAAAAACACAGACGTTACTCATATATACAACTGTTGCAAAAAAGAAATAGATCCAGAGCAAAATACTTAATTAGAAGAAAAATAACAAAAAGTTATTGCTCCTATCAAGAAGCTACATGCATACTTATATATACAATTTATGTTGCTCGAATTCTTTAAGAATGATATCGCGTTCATGATGAATTCTTCAAAAATAAACTTATTTTTGAAAAATTCAACATTCATTCAGCGTCATTTTTAAAGAATCCGAGCAACATAACATACAAGTAACCGAAAAACAACTTATTTAGAAGGAAAACCTTTTACTACTCAAAAAGTTCGTTTTATTTTCCCTCCTAAATATTTACACTTGCACTATTTGTGCCTCCGCTTTTTTCCCTCCCGGCGGTTTCACCCCCGCCGCTGCTCCACCACCGCATATCTCAACAACAACCGAATCACCACCCTCGATGTCGTCGACGTCGACGACCGGCTTCACAATTCCGCGGTGGAGGAGCTGGTGCGGCGGCGGTTTTTCCGGCGACGACGAAGAAAATTCCTTATTTTTCGCCTTTTTAAAATGTGCTTGGACGGAAAGGTCCTCAACGGCCTCGGAGATTTTATCGACGCAATCGACGACGTCAATGAGTACGGACGCCACCGTTATTGCCGGAAATATTTCCAGTAGGTCCATTTTGTTGGAGAGTAATAGTGTTTCGGTGGTGGCGAGGATGGATTTGAAGTCGTCCACGGCGGCTTTCGAGTGGCGGAGATGGTTTTCTACGGCGGAGGACGACGGTTGTGTCATGGTTTTGATGGAATGTGATAATTCTTTTAGGACTTTACTTGATTCAATGCTCATTTTCTTGCATGCTTCTTGTATTGTTTTGTGGAACTCGGTTGGTACCTATAGAAATAAAGATTAATAATTAGAGAGACCACTCGATCGATTGCATCCACTTGAAAATTCGTATAAAAGTTGCTAATTCGACTTTCGAATAGACTTGTCACTTTTGCAATTCAGAAAGAAAGTTTCATAATTCAGATAGATAAAATAGAGAATGCCGCTGACTTTATTTAGTATAAAAGGTAAAATTACACGGATAATATAAAAATCGCTAGATAAAACATATACTAGTGTTATTGAACTCACTAAGCTACAATATGTACATACAAGGAAATAATGGTAAAATATACTGGTTACTACTAAAACGTTTGTCTCCTTGATGTGATGATGTTTGATTGAAAATAAAATTTAAGAGAGAATAAATGATTTTGGAAATTTGTAGCTTAAATCATTTCACATATATTTGTGTGCTTATAAATTATCTTAGAAGTTAAATTGTAGGTAAATAATGAAATACTACAGTACTTTTTTTGGATGGATTAATACTAATAGTATGACTAGAAAATGTTCTTGTAATCAAGAGAATTAAGAATATTCTTCACAAAAGAAAATGTTCTTGTAATTAAGAGAATTAAGAATATTCTTCACTAGTTCCTTTTTTTTTTGTCAGAATATTCTTCACTGACTCCTTTGATACGGATGAAATCGTCCTTAAAAAAGTTTAAGTCTACACATTGTGTAAGACTTTTTGGTATTATTTTCTTTAATTTAGTGAAATTAAAGTAGTAATTTTATATGATTAATAAATGAAATTAATAAATTTAATATTATTATACCTGAGGCTTGGAATTAAAGTAACCACTAAGTGCTTGAAGATGGCATGCACATTCTCTAGCAAGGACACCAATCTTCAAGTATTGTTTCCATGGATGACGTAGCCTGAATGATCCATGACCAGGCTCCCACCATGCAAAGTTTGCCTGTAATTAAACAATACTCATAAGTCATAATTTATTTCGATATAAGGTACATGTGATGTGTGGATTAGACGCATCGAGAATTTCTAGCATAACAGGATATTAATTGAGATCTTTTATACTCACCAAAGATTCCTCGGTAGCCTTAGAATTAAGGACGGATTTATAGGCTCCAAGGAATCCTCCCTTGTCTTCCTTAGAGGCCTTTCCATTTTCATCATTCTCTGAAAAGCTGAAATATTCACTTCCAAAATCTGCAAAAAATAAATAAAATAAAATGTTTATATTCATTAATTCCTTCATGATCTTTTTTGCCCCGCATGGATATCACACACAAAAAGAATTTAATGTGTCGCTATTTCTCTATTAGTTCGTTAAATAGGAATTATATGTAGAAATTTTGCGTCTCATACTTTAATGAGTGAATTATGAACAGTTGACAATTAATGATTTCATTTTTATATTCGTAAAAAAATGAATTTGAATTTTTATTTTACCGTTAATGACATGTTTATATAACTACAAAAATGTCATGGCCACTGGCCACCAAATTTAAAATCACTTCTAAAATCCTTTTATTTCTTAAACTACGTCTTAAGTTAAATATCGTCACATAAATTGAAATAAAAGAGTAACTTATACCCTAACATTGTAAAATTTGTTTATACCATTCATCATACGTTGTAGCATGTAACCTGCTTAGCTTAGCTAGCTCACCATCTGCCTAGCTACTTATTTCCTGTATTGTTTCAATTTTATCGAATGTCTTCGAAGAAACAAAAGACACTAAGTGGAATGCTATAAAATGAAGATCAATTAGAAGATTCCCTGACCTTCTAAGAAGTTTGCGAGTTTTTCAAGATGACTAGAAATAAGCTTATGAAGATCTTCTCCGGCCCAAACCGGACAAACAACCAAGGATATTATCATGCAGGTGGAAGCCCCAATAAGAATGGTGGATAGACGCTGATGAGCCAGTTCTAATATTTCGTCCACACGGTAACCGGACACAGTCACCATACTGAATGTCAACACAAATATCAAGATCCCATAGTCATATCTCCTCTTCATATGTGGGAAAAATCTTGTAAATGTACCTAGTGCACCTGCAATATATATGCTGTAAGAAAAACACTTTGAATTGTTGATTAATCGATAGATATGAATTATCTAAGATCATCTTATTCTAATTATAAAACATGACTGATCGATCACTTGACTCAGGTTCTTCTGGTGATGGCTCAAGGACTGAGTTAGGTTGAAGATACAGTAATGTACGCCAGTCTGACTTTTTTATTTTAGTATTTGAAGGTGACTTGACATCATTCAACTTATCGATAATGAACGTCAAGTGTTGAAAATATAATTGAATAAATAGTAGTGTAATTCTCTCTAACTTAATCTTTTAGATATATGAGATGATTATTACAAATATACTACAAAATGTTCTCATTTTGACGTTCTTATTATTATTCTTAAATGTAATAATGTTGTCATATGTACTTAATTAGAAAAGTTTTTTATATGTCATTTCTATAGTATTCATAATTTGTTGTAATTTTGTGAACCATCCACCTCCTTTTTTTCTTTTTTCTTTTTACAAAAAAAATGAGATTGAAGTTACTTTTTATTTTCTCCTTAATATTATTTCACGAAGCTAATTATTATTGACTATATAATATGCTTTGATTTTCATAATATCCTACCAAGTGTAAAGACCAAAAAACCCAGAACAATAGGTTCCCCTTCTTTTCCAAACAAGTCAGCAAAATATTTTGCTCCAACACCTAATGCCCCTGCTGTCAATGTAGCAAATCCTCTGTTTAAACATTTGCACAATGTTGCACCTGAAAAACAAAACCCAAAAAAATAAAAAAAAATAATATCAATGGGAAAGAAAATTTGGCATGAAGCACAAAAGAAAAATCCTAACAAAAGCAAAAACACTAGGAGATTTCTTCTTATCAGTCCAAATTTTATCGGAAAAAAAGTTACACCGATATTACAGGTACCTCACGTAAAATGAGTTCAAGGACAGATAAAAATGACCCGAACATCATGATTATCACAAAAAAAAAGGACAGGAGTTAAAAGAACTTGCCTGCTGTGAATTCGAAAACAACCACCACAGTTAAAACAGCCCAAATTGCTGATTGTCCAAAGCCATCATAAATAGGTCTCAAATAGTAAAACAATGAAACTAAAGTGAGAGCTAATCCCACTTTAAATGCATGCCAAATTTTTCTTGGATCATCTTTTCCAATTTTCATTGTTTTTTCCACAATTACCATAGCTTTATCTTTCAACTTTTTTGGAAAATCCATATTGCTTTTTTTTGGGCTTGTTGAATTATTAATCTCCATAAAAAAATGGATGATTAATTTGAATAAAATGGTGTTGTTGTTATGGAGAAGAAGTTTAGGAGAGTGAACATATATGGAGTAATATGTCAACAAGCTAAGTGTAATATTTATAGTTGGCTAGAAAAGTTGGGTGAAGTTTTTTTTATTAATTTACACATGATTATGTGTCTCTTCTTAGATCTTTCATGAGAAGGACAACTGTTTTTTTTTTAATTAATTATCTTTTTGTATTTGTTTAGAACATTTTTTCTTGATAAAAAAGGAGGGGATTTTCAGAAGTGGATGACTGGGATTTTACTTGGATCTGGACTATATTTAATTGCAATAGACTAAAAATTGCTTTTCCACATAAATTTTAAACAAAATATTGGGGACATTCTTTACTTTTTTCTGACTTATTAATATGTAGGGTAATGCTCAATGTCTTTTGTAATCTCCCTGACAATGACAAGCACCATTTTATTAGTCACATTTTCTATTTATACACCTCTTTAAAAAAATATTAATTAAAATATAATTTGATTAAACTTTTTATTTATTACTTTTTAACTTTTTATTTATTACTTTTTTCTTTTGTGCTACATTAACATTTCTCCATATTTTATGGCTAAAGGTAAAGGTGAAAACAAATAATTAATTATATCTCTTATTTTTAAAAATAATAACGATTTTAAATCATCTATTTTTAATAAAAACGATAAGTAAAATAGTTCGAAGGAGTAATTAAAACCATCATTTTTACTAGGTGGAAAGGTGTTAAAAAAAAGTGTGAAAACTTTGCACTGATTTACTAGAAGTTCCTATGTTGTTTGCTTTCTTTGTTCCTACTTTCTCTGTCCATCTTTATTTGTTCATATTTGATTTGACACATTTTTAAAAAAATAATAAAACAAATAATTTTATTATATCATACTCTCTCTGTCTTATATTAGTTGGTCACTATACAAAAATAGTTGTTCTATATTAATTGGCCGCCTTACTAATCAAAAAAACATTAATTAATTTTTTTTCATATTACCTTTGCAATTAATTCTTTTTGAAAGGGTTCATATTTGTTTGTAAAGTTCTAAAGAAGTTTTTTAAGGGGTGAATTAGTAAAACTACCTCCGTATTTATGATTTCTTAACATACGTGTAAAAAGGAAAGTGACCAACTAATATGAGACGGAGAGAGTATTAATTTTAAGTCATCTAAATGTTGAAAAATGATAGTATTAATAACAAAGGTAAAATAGATACAAAATGATAAATTATCTCTCGATCCTTTCAAAATGAACAAGTAAAACTAAACAATTATGTTTATTTATACTTACTTCTTGTTATAGAACTAGATACTGGTGTCGCCTGTGCTAGCACAGACCCAATATATATCACTTTTTCTAACTCAATTATGTGATAATTTGGAAAGTTGATCAAATTTTTTACAAATATTTTAAGTTACTTATTATTGTGATTTATTGTACTTTTTAAGTCATTTTTAAATAATATATATTACTCTCTCTACTCCAATTTATGCGCCATTGATAGAATTTGGAGAGCCAACTGAATTTTTATATATCTTTTAAATATTTTAAATTATTAATTATTGTGATTTATAATACTTTTTACGTCATTTTCAAATAATATATGTTACTTTCTCTATCCCAATTTATGTAGCATTGATAGAATTTCGAGAGTCAACTAATTTTTTTATGTCTTTTAAATTATTAATTATTGTAATTTATCTTTTTACGTAATTTTTAAATAAATAATAAATTTAAAAGATAAGACAAATAAATTAAAATAGAAAAATTAACGAAAAATGATCAAAATATCTCTAAATGCTAAAGCATGACGTTGACCTCGTGCCTGCTTCAGCCATGGAGACTCCCTCTTATATTATATAAGAGTATATACAATTGTTTTAATACTTCTTCTTACTCATTATTTATTTTCCAGAGTCAATCAAGTTTTTTATGTCTTTCAAATATTTTAAATTATCAATTGATTTATCTTTTTACGTAATTTTTATATATATGATAAATTAAAAAGATAAGACAAATAAGTTAAGACAAAAAAATTAAAAAAATGACCAAAATGCCCTTGGATGTTGAAGCATTCACGTTGACCTTGTGCCTGCTTCAACTACTTCAAATAATATATGTTAATTTCTCTGTCCCAATTTATACGTGGCTGATAGAATTTTTAGAGTTAATCAAGTATTTTTTATGTCTTTCAAATATTTTAAATTGTTAATTATTCTGATTTATCTTTTAACGTAATTTTTAAATATATAATAAACTAAAAAGATAAGACAAAAAAATTAAAATAGAGAAATTAACGAAAAATGACCAAAAGGGAGTTGAAGCAGCTGAAGTAGGCACGTTGACCTCGTACCTGCTTCAGCTGCTTCAACTCCCTTATACACAATTGTTTTAATACTTCTTCTTACTCATTCTTTATTTTCCAGAGTCAATCATGTTTTTTATGTCTTTCAAATATTTTAAATTATCAATTATTGTGATTTATTTTTTTACGTGATTTTTATATATATGATAAATTAAGAAGATAAGACAAATAAATTAAGACGAAGAAATTAACAAAAATGACCAAAATACCCTTGGATGTTGAAGCATGCGCATTGACCTCGTGCCTGCTTCAGCTACTTCAAATAATATATGTTACTTCCTCTATCCCAATTTATATATGGCTGATAGAATTTCTAGAGTCAACCAAATTTTTTTATGTCTTTCAAATATTTTAAAATGTTAATTGTTCTGATTTATCTTTTTATGTAATTTTTAAATATATAATAAACTAAAAAGATAAAACAAAAAAATTAAAATGGAGAAATTAACGAAAAATGACCAAAAGGGAGTTGAAGCAGCTGAAGCAGGCACGTTGACCTCGTGCCTGGTTCAGCTGCTTCAACTCCCTCTTATTATATAAAAGAAAATATAATGTACATAGACGCCAAATGGACAGACGCATCTTCATATAGAATACATAGCATGATTATATATTGGTAAAAATATTTAGGGATTTTCTCATATTATTTTCCTCAGATAAATTACTTGTACACTTATAAATAACTCTTCTTTTGGACTAATACGATATTGAAATTGCTCCAGTCTCTATGTATTTTACACTTCTTTTTGGTTTGTTTATACTAGTGAACTAGTCATGTAGAGTGTCTCATGAAAAAAATTGATTTTTATAATTGAGCAGTTATATATTTGGAGAAGTGTTGAATCTAATACTTCATAGTAAATTATCACATTTCAAATTTATGACATATATTATCAGTTTTGGTTTAAGTGACCTCATATATTTATTTTTTACGTTACACTGTTATTGAATCCAAAAAAGTTCATGCAGTATCATATAATAAACTTATATTATGTCTTATAGAATCCATTGCTTTCCTCTCTTATTTCAATATGAGATTTATTTAAGGGGTCATAATTATGCACCCTTTTAAAAAGTTTGTCAACCTTGAAGACTTGAAGGTTTAGGACAAGTATGTACATGTAATCCTACTATACTAGATTCTAGAACCATTATAGTATATTTGCATGTGAAATCCAAAGCAAAGTGTAAAGGATCATTTGCACTTTCGCTCCTGTTTTGAGTTGATTTTAAATTTTTATCTCTTAAGATAAATTACTTTTTCGATGAGATATAAATTTATATTTTTACATTATCTTATTTTACAAATTATGCGCCAAGCATTTAAAGAATTTATGTCCCGCTATCAATAAGTTTGGTTGTTAAGGGCAACAATTAAAGACTAACTTATTTGAAGAACAAAAATTAAGAATCACTCCATTTAAAGGGTAAATCGTGTAACTAAATAAATTAAAGTCAAAAGCGTTAGAATCACTATTAAAAAATTATTATTTTTTCATTGAAAAATATTTTGTGATTATTCCCACATATATTTTAATTGAATCGTTGAGAAAAGAAAAAATTATAGTGTCTTAATGAGATTTCTCACCATGCGTTTTTTCATATGTGTTAATTCGGTGGAAAATGAATTAAAAATCATGTTTTATAACACAAATTTCTTATTAATTTATAGTGAAAAAAATATTTATTTTTAGCCGTGAATAACTGGATCACCAAAATTTTCCTCAGGTATAACATGTCATAAAATTTGACTGTTCAAAAATAAACCACGACATAGAATTAGACCACCAAATCCAGAATTTTAAATAGTATGGGTGGATTAATCAGGACCAGTAAAAACCCCTTTGGATATACCCTTACGTAACTAATTAGGGACAAAATATAGTACTTCGCTAAGGGGTGGTTTGGTTTATAGATATAATTAATTCCATGAGACATTTATACCTCAAATTTGATGTTGTCTTAGAGCCCGTTTGGATTGGCTTATTTTAAGTATTTTTTAAGTTAAAACAGCTTAAAAAGTTGTTTATAGTGTTTGGGTAAGGCAAAAAAGTGCTTCTGGACACTTAATTTTAAGCCAAAATAGCAAAAAAAACTAAAAGCTAAAAGCTGGAATTTTCAACTTAAAAAACGCAGCTTAAAATAAGCTTATCCAAACATGCTCTTAATTATACTTTCTAGATGGAATAAATTAATTCAAATTTATAATTTCAAAACTATAATTCAGAAATAACTGTCTGTGAACCAAATAACCCCTAAGAATTCCATTCATCCAATAATAAGGTTTTATATTATGTATCTTTTATTCCCTGTCTCGTAACTCATAAGTAAATCCTTATTTAAAGTTTAATTTTTATATTAATTTGTAATAAGTTTTTATAATCCGACTCTTCTTCAGATTTCATCCATAACGAAAGTTTAATGCATCAGATTGCTTGCTTTTTTTTCTAACTCATTTTTATGCTTTTGAATAGTGAGGTACGTCGTTTTATAGTTATTTAAAAATGGGATTATCCTAGTAAAATGAGTTCCATCAAAAGTTAGTTAGCATTATGACATAGGAGTAATTGGCAATTAGTGACTTTGAGGATGACCACTAAACAAACAAACAAAAAAGAGTATGAATGACATGACTCACTTATTCTATTTTGTACTTTTTGTTTTTATTTTTGTCCAAACTATATTATATTATATTGGACAACATTAGGACAGTACTTAAATTTTATTGTTTTTTTTGTAACAAAATTATGCAAATAAAGTTAGGAATAATTAAGCAAAATGACCCTTCGATCATAATTTCCTTCCAAAATAATTTAAGTATTATTTATTATCCTAATTAGTCCTTCAGTATTTTAATTTGCAGACAACAATAACATCGCCTATTTTTTAGTTATTTTTTGTAACATTATGCAAATAAAATTTGGAATAATTAAGCAGAATGACTCTTCAGTCATAATTTCCTTCCCAAAATAGCTCAACTGTTATTTATTACCCTAATTAGCCCTTTAGAATTTTAACTTGCAATCAAATATAACACCACCTATATTTTAAGGAGGCGGTCTTTTCTTCTACATTAATTTATGGATATTGGATTCATCACCTTTGAAAACTTATTTTTGTTAATAGAATCGATTATTTTTTTGCTTGCCTAATTTTTTTTAATTCACTGCAGATAAAGTTGCACATGTGAGCATGATTATAAGATAAATAAGATAACATAATACCGCCTATATTTTAGTTATTTTTTTGTAACATTATGCAAATAAAATTAGGAATAATTAAGCAAAATGACCTTTGATCATAATTTTCTTTCAAAGTAACTCAACTATTATTTATTATTCTAATTAGCCCTTCGGCACTTTGATTTGTAGCCAAATATAACACCATCTATTTTTTATTTTTTTTGTAACATTATGCAAATAAAATTAGGGATAATTGAGCGGAATGACCATTCGATCATAATTCCCTTTTAAAATAATTTAATTATTATTTATTATCCTAATTAGTCTTTCAGCACTTTAATTTACAGCCAGATATAACACGACCTGTATTTTAGTTGTTTTTGTAATATTATGCAAATAAAATTAGGGATAATTAAGCAGAATGATTTTTTCAGTCATAGTTCTCTTTTCAAAATAGCTTAACTATTATTTATTATCCCTAGTTAGCCCTTCAACACTTTAATTTGCAATCAAATATAACACCGCCTATATTTTAGTTATTTTTTTGTAATATAATGCAAATAAAATTAGAGATAATTAAGTAGAATGACCCCTTGGTCAGAATTTTCTTCTCAAATTAGCTCAACTATCATTTATTATTCTAATTAGTCTTTAGTACTTTGATTTGCAGCCAAGTATAATACCGCCTATATTTTATTTGTTTTTTTGTAATATTATGTAAGTAAAATTAGGGATAATTAAGTAGAATGACCCTTCGATCATAATTTCCTTTCCAAAATAGCCCAACTATTATTTATTATCCAAATTAACCCTTTGATACTTTAATTTGCAGCCAAGTATCATACCGCTTCTGTTTTAAGGAGCCAATTTTTTTAAAAAAATATTAATTTATGGTAATTGGATTCATCACCTTTAGAAACTTATATTTGATAGAACCGATCATATTTTTGCTTACCTAAATTTTTCTAATTCACCATAGATAAAGTTATAGATGTGAGCATGATTATAAGATAAATAAGATAATATCTTTGAAGATTAACTAGTAGAATAAATGATCATATTTTCCTTCTTTATTTGTCACAAACATAAATTATTTCGAGTGAATAATATATTAAAAAAATTGACATATTGAGCGGAGTTCATATCTAACTATTTGGAGGAAGATTTGAGATGATGTTCATTGAAATCCGCTATTAATAAGCTTCAAAATTCAAATTTTAAAATTTGACCTGCCGCAAATATGAATCGTTTTGAATGAATAATATATCAAAAGGCTTGAAACATCGAGAGAAGTTCATATCTAGAATTTGACATTTTTATAGGAGATTTGAGATGATCGGAATTGAAAATAAATAAATTAAATCATTGAGGAAGATGAACTGCTACAATGTATAAATATTGTATAATAGTATATATAAATATATATATGTATATATATATAATATATATATATATATATATTATATATTATATATATATATATATATATATACAATTTTCCAATATAAAATGATTTTTCAATAACAAAGGGGTTGTAATAACAAAGGGGTTGTAAGCAAATGTTGTAAAATCCTACTCGGTACTCCCTCCTCCTTAATCTATAGCCATGTTAGTATAGTTGTAAGTATTAAAATCTAAGTATTTCTCCCGAAAAAGTGTTTTTTTTTTTTTTGCATTAGATTATTATTTATCCTGTTCATCTCTCTCTCTTAGCCTATATTCTTATCAGCGGTTTCTTTAACCCCACCTCGGAAGACACAGGTCCTTCGGTACTCTTGACCATGGCGGACATCAATTCCTAGGACTTTACAGGTTAATCCATGGGCGCTTTAATAAGAAGCTAAAAGTTTAACCATATACTAAGGATAAACAATAACTCTATTTTATCAATATTCACATATCATAAACATTTCAATATTAACATTAAACAAACATAAATATTACATAATTGGGAGAAATACATGGATAATAATATCTTACAAGAATACTTACATGTTTGTAGATGGAGAGAGGTTTCCCTTTCGGGAGTCCCCGGAAACTATGGAACTACGTCGGAGGTAGCTAGACACTCTCTCTTTCTTATTCTCACTCTTATTTTTACAAATAGTTTATTCAACTATTACAAACTGAAAATGAAAAACTTGCTAACTTACTCTCTTATTTCTCACTTCTCTCTCTTACTCTTTTTCTCTCTTTTTTGTTATATATATACACACATATCTGATACATAGTTATTCATCATATATACCCGATTATATACTATTTATACAATATCAATATATTACATATACATGCGACCATTTTAAGTGAAAATATTTTTTTATCGAAAGTACATTTACATAAGAATCCCATAAAATTGCAAATCACATACTATATACTAACTCTACAATTCCATCTTCCATTATATTTTTTCATAGATCCATTTGTTAAACATACATTTACAAGCTTAGTCAGCATACAATAGTACTGAATTATCGAATCTGACTAATTTTATAATTTACAATCTCAAATCTTGTGTGCTATACACCTAATTAGAAGATTATTATTTTTCTCTTTATTTTGCCCTTTTGGATGTACTTTTCAATTTAAATGCACAAATCAAATAGAAAAGTTTCATAAAGTGTGATACAATATGCTTAATTATCCACACTTAAAATGTTTCTGAAAATTATAAGTAGCTAGCTACAAGGATTTGAACAGTGAAAGAGAAAAACAACAAAGCACAACAATTAATGCTTTCATATATTATTGTTTCATATTTTTAATTTTTTTGTTAAAGATTTTTGACAGCTACTTATCTCTTCATAATAATTGTAATTTTTTTTGTGTGTGTATCACCATGTTTTCTATTTGCACTTGAGCTAAGGGTCTTTCGGAAACAACATTTCTATCTTCATAAGATAATAATAAGATTTGTGCATACTCTACCCTCCTCAGACACCAGTTAAGAGATTTCACTGGATATGTTATTATTATTGTTTATAATAAAAGTTTAGACATAAAAGTTTACCTTATGCCATTGAACTGCATGACTATGATCACCTCTTAGGTATTTACTAAGAGGGACAATGTTCACAAAGGACAAGTAAATATTACTCCCTCCGTCCCATTTTAATTGTTTTAGCTCTTTGTGCGTGCCTTCCATAAAATAATAATTAATATAATGTATAATTTACTAATGACTCTTTAAGTCATGATAATTATTCACTTTTTTTCCAATTATTTTTTAACTTTATTTGAAAATCAGCATTGAATCATGAAAATTCCAAATACAACTTCTTAAAGAATACCCTAAACCTTGTTTTTACTATATTTTCCTTTTTCAAATTTTACTCTAATTTTTTTATTTTTATAAAAAAATCACCCATTTAAATTATTTTTCATGTTTAAATCACATTTCATGTGTTTTTAGGAAAAGTACATTCAAAAAAATTAAAAATTATAACCAAACACAACTCTATCTTCAACTCTAACTTAAAAAATATCTTGATAAAGTGAAAAAATGTTTGTACTCATTTTTCTACACAATTATTTATGTTAGGAGTATAATTAATCTAATATTTCATTACTAGTGAATCTTTGTAGTTTAGTTAGTTGACTACGTAAATTTTTACTTTGTTGGTAATGGCTCGCATCCTCACTTTGTAATCCCAAAAGAAACCATTTCATTGCTAGAACTATAAGGGGTTATTTGGTGTGAGGGATAAAAACAAATAGTTATGAGATAAAATAAATAGTCCAGAGATAAAATTTTGGTGTCTTGTTTGGTTGCCAAGTCCGAGATAGCTTATCCCACCATTTATACCATAGTGATGGGATAAGTTATCTCATATACATGGTAGAATAACTTATTCCGAAAAAAATTCTAAAATAATTAATCTCGAGATAACTTGTTCCCAAAGAACCGACCCCTAAAGGTAAAAACAGATTGAGAACTTTACATAACTAGGCACTGTTAAAAATGAAATTGCATATTTTTAGCATAAAAGTTGATATTTCAGAAATAGCCAAAAAACTTAAATGTAACTTTTTCCATAAATAAATTCCTTATTTTCTCACCTAATCCTTTAAGTTACTCCCCCATAAATAAATTCCTTATTCTCTCACCTAATTCCTTAACAAAACCCATTAAATTGCTTAAAATTTCTTTCATTTATTTTCTAATATATTTTCTTCTTCTTTTCCTTTTACATTGGCAAATTATTATTTTTCTCTTTTAATTCAAATTTTATTATTACACAATATTACTTCAACATATTACAGATCTTGTTGATGGTGTTTATATGGTACAATATAAGTGATAGATAAATTATATATTAGAATTATAAATTAAATATAATGTATGTATCTTAAATCTATGCATGATATATACTTTTTTGATCCGAGTAGATGAAAAAATATTTAATATACATGATATATATATGTGCAATATTTTTGACATTATATATATATATATTATATTAATATATATATATATATATATATATATATATATATATATTATTTAATATTTCATTTTTTCTCCCCCTTTATTCTTTTCATAATATTTTTTTAAATTTTTAATACTATATTTTATTAATACTACACAAATATATATATATATATATATATATATATATTAAGCAAATATAACATATGTACGTATGCAATATTTGAGATTATGAAGAAAGAATCACTTTGAAAATACGCAAATTTACGGAGAAAGAAATCTGGGCGAAATTTCGTAAAAAGAATTACTTTGATAAACAAATAAGGTATAAATTATAGGAGAGAAAATTTGAACTATATAAATAAAGAATATATAAATAATTATGAGTCCCTAATTTTGTGCAGCCTTCTCTAAATATTTATTTTATTAACAATTATAGTAGAAAAAATTTATACTACATAAATAAGTAAGGTATAAATATGATCCTTAATTTTGTGCAACCTTCATTAAATAACTATTTAGTTATAAATATGCAAATATTTATGTGTATGCTAAAAGTGAAATAAAATATGCTATTTTTGAAATGATGCAATAGTTATGCTATTTTTATAATTAATTAGATTAAATCTGCTCTCTCACGTAAAATTCTCAAACAGATTTTCGTATGAAACGAAAGCCCATAAATGAGAGAGCTACAGCCCATGGTAGAGTGGCATTTATAGTTAAGGGCCGTTTTGTCTTAAAGCCCAAACTTTCTGGTGGGCCAAATGTAAAGCCCTTTATGACATCCCTTTACCAATGTCCATGTTAATTTCAAGAGAAGATTGTGGTATTTAATTTTTGCACCTTAAATAGATGGTCTTTAATTTTAATTTTTGTTTTTGCTCCCATTTAATGAAAATTTGTGGGTCAAAGTACTTTTAATCATGACATAATTTCACAAGACAAGAGAACTTTTGTCTTTTCGGCATTAGTTGTGTAATATTTAATTGCAAGACATAAGATTAGATAATTTTTGCCTTTCCGGTATAAGTTTATAAAACTTTTGCCTTGCCTCTTAAAGCATAACTTTATGGGTTTTAAAACTGAACTTACGCCTTTATAGCATAAGTTTTATAGGAACTAAGTTATGTTTTGTAAGGCATAATTTGTGGGCTATGAACTTCTTAAGGCACACCGTTATGAAACTAAACTTGTAGAAACTAAGTTATCTCTTATTAGATAAAACTTGTGGGTTATAAACTGAAGCATAAGTTTTATAGGGATTAAGCGACATAACTTGTTATGCCTTGTAAGACATAAACTTGTGTTATAGTATGTTATGAAAAAATAAATTTTTGCCTTGCGATTTTTTTGATTTTAAGAGTATTTTCAGCTACTTTTTTGTTATTTAAAGTGTTGAAAGACAAAAATTACAAACCATCAGGGACAAAAATAAAAACCAACCAAATGTGGCATTTGTGTGAATGATCCACTTAAGATGTACTTAGAATTGAAAATTTATTGCAACTATAATCACTTTAGAACCATTTAGACATACAAAAATGAAGTTGTGAATGATGATAATAGTTTATTAATCACAATATTTTTTTAAATGCTCGTACAAATATTAGGCGAGGTAAATATTTAAGACTATTTTATATTAATTATACTAATATTTAGATTTTAGTTTATAGTGAACTTTGAAATCAATTAGAATTTATATGTCCACTTAAAAATTTGATAAATCAATGATGAACTATATATGTTAGTATACATTCAAAGAGATTACGACATTCTTAAGTGACGTGAAGGAAAAAGTTATTGATTGATCAGAATCGTGGTTAAATGTATGTGTTATTTGAATTTATTTATCATCAATATTTTTATTTTAAAACTCTATATTATTAGTGTTTGCATTGTATGTTGATGATTTTTGGTATCGCATACTTTCTTATTTGTTAATCTAGTTAAACATGATCACTTTCAAGAACTTACACTTTCTTTAATTTTATTTCATAAATAAATATATATTTTATAATATGTATTTAACATTTTTTTAATTATATACTCATTAATATCAATACACACAAAACATGTACATTAAAATAGGTTAATTAGTAAACGCGAGAAGGAACATTAGACATATTAATAGACGCGAGTTTAAAAGCCCTTAGCTTAATTTCAAAAAAGATAAAGGAAAAACAATAAATTAGACGCGGAATTAATTTGAACCCTCAATTTCACTTATAGAGATGTACCAACAATCATTACATGATAAAATTCTTCAAGTTTGAGTGTATACATATGTATTTATATAATTTTTAAAAAATATAACATTACTATACATAACATAGATAGAAGAGCATGAGTGCACTTACCTATACTCCTCCACATTACATATGCCTGTGACAAAACCATGGTCGTAGGTATACAACAACAACAATAATATGTGAAATCCCATAAAATAAGGTTTGAAAAGGGTAGAACTAGAGTATACACGAGCGTTACCCTAACTCGTGGAGGTAAAGAGATTGTTTTTCGAAAGACCTCAGATCAAGTGAAGCAGAACAACAAAGTAATGAAAAGAAAAACAACAGTGAAAAAAATATGACAACTAATAAAAAAGCGATGTAAAACATACATCCAAGAATGATTATCACCAACAAACTAGTGCAATCACCTAAACAAAACAAACAACATATGATAACATATAACAAAAACAAGAAACTATATGAATAAGACTATTACTACGATAGACATAGTGATCTAGACTACCACCAAACTTAATCTCATTGAAAAACAAGACAACGCTCAACTTCCAACGAACTAAAACCTGGTCGTAGGTATAAATTTAGAAATTCCAAACTGCATGTTTGAAGTTAATTCTGGCTATATTTTAAAAACCATATAAAAATTTGGCCATAATTTAAACAGGGTCATAAAAATGGCTATTTGAATTTTTCTCTTTTGCAGTTTGCCCCCTCTAATGTCAGCAAACAATCGCCGTAGTCCGCCTCTGTCACTCAAGCGAGCAAAAGTATTGCCATAACAAAATCGCCGCTGCGTTTAGCTCCATGAATCTCAAAACTTGATCTCTTCCTTCTTCTTCTTCTTCGTTCTTGGAAAATCAATTTTCCAAGAATAATGATACAATGGACATCCTTGCCAACTCCATTTCCATTCCGTTCAGGTCAGTCAATTTCTCTTCTCTTCTCCTCCTTTATCAAATCTTTCCCATTTTCCATCTCTTCCCTTTCTTCTTCATCACCCCTTTTAACCCCAGAGGAATCAGACCACTCTTCCATTGACAACCAGCTCCTCAATCTCCTTTCACAACCAAATTGGCAAAAACACCCTTCATTCAAGAATCTTATTCCTTCACTTTCCCCTTCTCATCTTTCTTCTTTCCTATCACAAAACCCAAATCTCAACCCCCATATCGCTTTTTCCTTCTTTAATTATCTCTCAAATCTCCCTTCTTTTAACCCAACTGTTCAATCATATGAACCCCTTTTGCGTATTTTGATTTCCAATAAGGTTTTTCGAGTGGCGGAAAGGAGCCGCCTTTCTATGATTAAATCATGTGGAACGCCTGAAGATGTTGTTTTTGTGATGGGTTTTGTAAGGGAGATGAATAAATGTAGTGATGGTGGGTTTAAGCTTAATGGGTGGGCTTATAATACATTGTTGATGTCGTTGTCGCGGTTTGTTATGGTTGATGATATGAAATGTGTGTATGATGAGATGTTGAATGATATGATTAAGCCTGATATTTATACTTTTAATACAATGATTAATGGTTATTGTAAAATGGGTAATGTTGTTGAGGCTGAGGTTTATTTGAGTAAGATCTTGCAAGCTGGTTTGAGTCCTGATACACACACGTATACCTCGTTTATATTGGGGCATTGTAGGAAAAAGGATGTAAACAGTGCTTTTAAGGTTTTTAGGGAAATGCAGAAAAAGGGTTGTCGAAGAAATGTGGTTTCGTACAACAATTTGATTCATGGTTTGTGTGAAACGAGAAGGATTGCTGAAGCAATGAAGCTGTTTTTGGAAATGGGAAATGATGGCTGTTCTCCTAATGTCAGGACATATACGATTCTTATTGATGCGTTGTGTCGATTAGATAGGAGGGCAGAAGCATTGAGTTTGTTTGATGAGATGAAGGAGAAAGGGTGTGAGCCGAATGTTCATACTTACACTGTTCTCATTGATGGTTTGTGTAAAGACTCCAAGCTTGACGAAGCAAGAGTGTTACTAAACGTGATGTTAGGAAAAGGGTTAGTTCCAAGTGTAGTGACATACAATGCTTTGATTGATGGATATTGTAAGAAAGGTTTGGTTGATGTTGCATTAAATATTTTTGACACAATGGAATTGAAAAGTTGTATCCCAAATGTACGTACATACAATGAATTGATTTCTGGCTTTTGTAGGACGAAAAAGGCGCATAAGGCAATGGCACTACTTGATAAGATGCTTGAGCGCAAATTGTCTCCTAGTAATGTCACTTTTAACTTGTTAGTTCATGGACAATGTAAAGAGGGTGAAATAGATAGTGCATTTAGGTTGCTTAGATTGATGGAGGAGAATGGTTTGGCTCCTGATGAGTGGACTTATGGTACTCTAGTTGATGGCTTATGTGAAAGAGGTAGAGTTGAAGAAGCTAACACCATTTTTAGTTCTCTTAAAGACAAGGGTATAAAGGTTAATGTTGCAATGTACACTGCTCTAATTGATGGACATTGCAAAGCTGAAAAAATTGATTTTGCCTTCACATTGTTTAAGAAAATGATTGAGGAAGGTTGCTCCCCAAATGCATGTACTTATAATGTGCTCATTAACGGGTTGTGTAAACAGGGTAAGCAGCTAGAAGCAGCCCAATTACTTGAAAGGATGCCAGAAAGTGGTGTTGAACCCACAATTGAATCCTACAGTATCTTGATTGAGCAACTACTAAAAGAATGTGCCTTTGACCATGCAGACAAATTTTTTAGTTTAATGGTTTCTAGGGGACACAAGCCTGATGTCTGCATATACACTTCCTTTCTGGTTGCATATTACAATGAAGGGAAATTGAAAGAAGCGGAAGATGTGATGGCTAAGATGGAAGAGGCAGGAGTTAGGCCAGATTTGATGGCCTATACGGTAATGATTGATGGTTATGGTCGTGCAGGATTATTAGATCGAGCCTTTGATATGCTAAAATGTATGTTTGATTCTGCATATGAACCTTCTCATTACACCTATTCCGTTTTGATTAAACATTTGTCCCAAGGAGGACTTGATCTCAAAACAGAGGCCAGTTTCATTAATATTGCTGACGTGTGGAAAGTAGTGAAATATGAAACTTTGCTTAAACTCTTTGATAAAATGGGGGAACACGGATGTCCTCCAAATACAAACGTTTTTAGTTCGCTTGCTATTGGTCTTTGTAGAGAAGGACGCCTTGAGGAGGCTTTGAGGTTACTTGATCATATGCAGAGTTGCGGAATGTCTTCTTGTGAAGATATGTACACCTCAATGGTAAATTGTTGTTGCAAGTTGAGAATGTATGAGGATGCAGCAAGATTTCTTGAGACTATGCTTACACAAGGTTTTTTACCACGCTTAGAGTCGTACAAGCTCCTTATATGTGGGTTGTATGATGATGGAAACAATGACAAAGCTAAGGCAGCCTTCTTTCGACTTCTTGATTGTGGGTACAATAATGATGAAGTAGCTTGGAAGCTTCTAATTGATGGCTTACTTAAGAGGGGACTTGTAGATAGATGTTCTGAGTTGTTGGATGTTATGGAGAAAAATGGTTCTCGACTTAGTTCCCAGACATATTCATTGCTGTTAGAGGGACTTGATAGAACACAAAACAAATGAAGTATGAAATTCCTGCTATTTCTGATTCTATTGCATATGTTTGTTCAGTCAAGGATATCCACAACTAGATCTTCATGTGCACCTTAGTACCCTGTTGCCTGAATAAAGATTTCTCATTTCCATTCTTGTGGGCTATTCTCTAAGGGGAGTTTGCCTTCCATGAGATCAGTTTGGAGCCATCGTATGGTATACGCAGCTGCTTCTGACAGGTAACATGCAAGTTTCTGTTGCTTTCTTAACTTTTTCTTCCACTCCTCTGTGTATTTTCATCTTTCTCATGCTCTTTATGCTTTTTATATAAGTGGAATGTGGATAAACTTGTGAAAAAATTATGTCTTACTTTCTGGTTCTAAAATATGTTTATTGGATTCTATTTCAAAATGTCGTGAACTATTTATGCTTTTGTCATTTTATTGCCCAGTTTGAATAAATATGGTAGGTGTTTGGTTTTGATGAATGACCTGTTTAGGCTAGCGGTTATGAGCTGCTACTCTGTGACAGTTACAAAGGTTTTTCAATAACAAGCTAGTTTTCTCCTCCCTAAAACAAAAATAAATAAATAAGCAAACTGTAGCTTAAAAGAGCTCTTATTCATCAGAGATGGAGTCAAGTTCCGTTCTTCAATCTTCTAACATAATTACTCTTAAGCAAGATGCTATGCTTTTTAAGACTCTGCTATAATTCACATTGTTAACTTTGCATTTGTGATTCCTTTTAGTTCCCACATCTCCAAAGATGGTTTACACTGAAAGTTTACCCCTGTCGCTCTTTTTCCTCAATCCCTCTGTTATTGTATGAGAAATACTTGTGTACTACGATTCAGTACTATCTGATATGCCTTCTCATGGTAAAGTTTTAAAAGCAATAGTTTGACTGTATGTGCAATTCTATCTCTTTTTCAGGATAAGCACTACTCTTGTCTCTTTAGGTGGTACATATTTTTCTCATATTGTTAGATATTTTCTTGATACTTTATTTCTCTTATTTTGAAACTTCCATTTTGTGGATTAGTTTAATAATGGTGTCAATCTTTCCATGGATTGTCTCATCTTCATGCCGATAATTTCTAGAATTTCTTTTTGGGTTGTGGGATTAAGTCAAATGATTGATGGTTTCTTTTGATGCTTTTTTTTGATAACCGTGGTTTCCAGGCCAACTTACGCCCATCTCGACTAATTCCACGAGATACCTGTCACCTCCCACCACCAACAGGTACCAGGTAACTCTATCCACCAAGGCTAGGATAGATGGGAAGAAATCACTTAGTGTTTTTGTCTCCGCTGGGATTTGAACCTGAGACCTCATGGTTCTCACCCACTTCATTGACCACTAGGCCACACCCTTGGGTGCCTTTTGATATTCAACATAGTGTTGAATGGTATACATGAGTAATTTTGGTCGCGACGGGAGGGAAAGCTTGGGTTTTTTTGACTCGTCAGGCACGGACAATTGCTTTTTCTATTTTAAGTCTTTTAGTTCTTTCCTTCTCTCTCTCGATTACAGAAGCCATTCACTTTGTGAGGAGGTTGGTGGAGGAGTACAGGGAGTGGAAGAGGGACTTGCATATGGTGTTCATAGACCTAGAAAAAACATCCCTAGGGAGGTTGTAGGGAGATGTTCGTAGGCTAGAGGTGGCATTAAGCTTACACTCTGGTGATTAAGGACATGTATGATAGTGCTAAGACCCGGGTAAGGATTGTGGGAGGAGACTCGGAACACTTGCCAACCATGATTTGTTGCACCAAGGATCCGCTCTTAGCCCATTCTTTTTTGCGTTGGCGATGGATGTACTGACGCGACACATTCATGGGGAGGTGCCATGGTGCAGGTTTTGTGCGAATGACATAGTACTGATTGATGAGATGCGAGGTGACGTTAATGCGAGGCTGGAGGTTTGGAGACAGACCTTGGAGTCAAAAGGTTTCAAGTTGAGCAGGACCAATACCGAGTACTTAGAGTGCAAGTTTAGTGACGTGACTCATGAAGCGGACGTGGACGTGAGGCTTGACACACAGGTTATCCTCAAGAGAGGAAGTTTCAAGTTCCTGGGTCAGTAGTCCAAGGTAATATGGAGATTGACGAGGATGTTACACATCGTATTGGGACAGGGTGGATGAAATGAAGACTTGTATCCGGTGTTCTGTGTGATAAGAATGTGCCTCCAAGACTTAAAAGGTATGTTCTACAGAGTGGTGGTTAGACCTACTATATTGAATGAGGCAGAGTGTTGGCCAGTCAAGAACTCCGATCTCCAGAAGATGGGAGTTGCAGAGATGAGAATGCTGAGATGGATGTATGGACATACCAGGAAAGATAAGATTAGAAATGAAGATATTCGAGTCAAGGTAGGAGTTGCCCCTGTGGAGGATAATATGCGGAAGTAAGATTGAGATAGTTCGGACATGTGAAGAGATGTGCGGATACCCTGGTAAGGAGGTGCAATAGGTTGGCTGTAATGGGTTTGCGGAGTGGTAGAAGTAGGCCTAAAAAGTATTGTGGTGAGGTGATTAGGCAGGACGTGACAGAACTTCAGGTCACCGAGGACATAACCCTTGATAGGAGGGTGTGGAGGCCGAGAATTAGGGTAGAAAGTTAGTAGGTAGCCAGGCGTATTACTTTCCCATATTCCCGGAATATTAGTTTTATTCTTGTTTTTTCGTATTCTTAGATTTTTATTACCACATCTTGTTTCTTTAGCCTCAATTATTGTATTATGTTGTTGTTGTTTCTACTTGTTGCTTTTACATCTTTCTTTGAGCCGAGGGTCTATCGGAAACAACCTCTCTACCATCTTAGGGTAAGAGTAAGGTCTGCATATACTTTACCCTCCTTAGACCCCTGTTGATTACATTGTGTTTGTTGTTGTTGCTTCTATTCTCGATTCCTTCACCATTATGTGTTGTCTTGTTATTTAAGTTGTCTTTTCTCACATTGGAATTTCTTGATGTTGCTCAATGTGATTTTTTTATAGGTATGTTGATCCACGTGATTAATACATTGTCTTTCTCCATGAATGAATTTGCAAGGTACCAGGAGAGACAAAAGGTTGGTGTCTTATGTTTTAACATTTGTTGAGGTTATATTCTACATTGTTTTCTATGCATTTGATTTGGACTGTGTCGTGCGGTTAATACACTGCTTCAAAAGTTGAGAAAGGAAGGAGATGGAAGAGACAAGTAGAGAAAATCAAAACATTTCTTTTTCCTAGTTTGGTCATAGTCTATGAGGTGATGGAAAGTTTAGGAAGAGACCACAGGGAGGAGAAATCATTTTCTCTTGATAAGGGAGAGAAGAAAATCATTTTCTCTTATTTTCTCACTGTTCTAAGCAAGTGATTTTTTTTTTGATAAGGTAAAGTTTTGTTCCATGCAAGTGAAGTGATAAGCATTTCTCTTATTTTTCTCTTCAGTCCCCTCTATATTTTCTCTCCTATCCCTTAAGGTTAATCTTGTTTTTTTCTTTTTCATATTCCAAACAAAAAAGGAGAAGCAATTGGAATAGAGATATTTTCTTCTCCTTATCCATGTTCACATGTTCTTCATCTATGCAGGGAGTGCCACCACTTGATGTGCCAGAATTGTTGGCATATTAGTTAGACAGTCGCGCCCATTTCTGGATCAAATTGGAATAAGAAAAGGTAATACTCCCTCCGTTTCAATTTGTTTGGCCGATTTTGACTTGACACGGAGTTTAAGAAAGTAGAGAAGACTTTTGAATCTTGTGGTCATAGATTAAAGATAAATCAAATGTACCAAAATGCCCTTTAATCTTATGGTCTTAAAGATGTCATGTGGAAAGTTAAACTTAAAAAGTTGCTAAAAAGGGAAAGATGCATTCTTTTTGAAACGGGCTAAAAAGGAAAGTAGGCCAAACAAATTGAAACGGAGGGAGTAGTTCATTTGTGATTTACAAATTTACGAAAGTAATTGATTTTTGATTGTCTTAGCTGTTTTATTCTGTTTGCAGTACCTTTTATGGAATGCTAAATATTTATTCTGTTTGCAATACTTGACCTGTTTAGTCTACGTGAGTGCTCTTTATTTTCTTTTTCTTTTTGATGCTTAGTCTATTTCATTGTTGAAGGTAAGATATTCTTCACTAGCATAAGTAACTATGGTGATACTACCTTTGCTCCTGTTTTGATATTTTATCAGTGCTTTCACTTTGCTCTAGATATCACTTGTTCTTTTTGTACATTTATTAGGACGGATAGCCTACTCTTGCACATTAACTAGGATGGTTAGCTTACCTTTGCATTAGTATAAAATTTCTAAAAACTATTCGCTTGTTATATTTATTGCGAATAGTTGCACATAAAGTCGGGAGCATTTTCATCTTGTGTGAATTCTGCAAATAGTTTCTCCGTAATATATCCTTGACATGTCCAACATGGTGATGCAGAATGACATTTGCATGATATACTGTAAGTAACATACAGATCTTAGTTATGGATGTCATAATTTAACAATCAAGATTGATGTGTCAGATCCTCAATATAAAGATAGCACTCTTCTAGGTTCTAATGATATACAAGCATAAACTGAACTGTGCTTTCTTTTTAAATCTTGTCCTAATTTTTAATTAAATTTTAAATGTCCATCTCTTGTCTGTGGACACTATAAACCATTTTCTCTGGGTCTTTAATTTGTTTGTAGATATATCAGAAAAGATTGTGGAAGTCTGTACAGCAAGGGTCGAAGCAAACTTTTCCTACATTCCTTACCCGGAGGAGGGTCCTCATGATTGAAGGTGAAATTATGAATGATGAACTACATTGAAGAATTGCCAGTGTCGTTCAGACTACTGTTCATTGTTATGAAGGTGGACTATGGGGAGATTCTACCAAGCAGAACCTATCAGGTGATAGAAGGCATGTAGTCACAACTGCAAGCCTTCCTTCGATGACAGGAACTGCTGTAAATTTTCTTTTCCGAGCAGCTTACTTAGCCAAATCAGTAAAGCAGAATATTATGTTGCTCGTTCCATGGCTATGTAAATCTGACCAAGAGCTAATTTTTCCGAACCATCTTTCATTTGGTTCTTCTGAAGATCAGGAGCTTTATATATGCAATTGGCTCGACATTGGTTTCAAGGCTGACTTCAGGATTTCATTTTACCCTGGGAAGGTAATCTCTGATTAACAGCCAAATAAATTATAATATGACAGGCGAAGATGTTGAGATGGATGTGATTATTGACGAATATTTTTTCCCTTCCAGTTCCCCGAAGAAAGGCGGAGTATAATACCAGCTGGAGACACTTCTCAGTTTATCCGATCAAGGGATGCCAATATTACAATTTTAGTGGAGCCAGAACATCTCAATTGGTACCACCCTGGTTAACATTGGACTGATAAATTCAAATCATGTTTTTGGCGTGGTCCACTCAAACTATTTGGAATACATCAAGAGGGAAATGAATGGGACTCTTCAAGCTTTTTTTTAGAAACACATCAACACTTGGGTAATGAGAGCATACTGAGACAGGGTATGTTTAGTCTATGGACTAAATTCTCCACATAGAAGGAGAAAGAGGGAAACTGCGGGTCACATGCATTAAGCATTGGAATATGCTTTAACTTGCATTTTAGAGCACCATGTCCTCTTATAAATTGTAAAACACCCTGCCTCTTATTTCATGTTTGTCCTAATTGAGATGTCAATATCGCTGTTTAGATACACAGGATTTACCAAAGTCTTTGTTCCGTAATGTTCATGGTGTCAGTCCAAAGTTTCTGAAAATAGGAGAAAAAGCAGCTGCAGATAGACAAAGCAACCAGCAAGTTTTCTCTAAATGACAGTTGATAGTGGGAATTGATAGATCTGTTAGCAAACCACAAGACTGACCTTGATGGCTTTAATTTGGAGGTATATGGCAATGGGGAAGATGCTCATGAAGTGCAGAGTACAGCAAAGAGGTTAAATCTTGATGCCAACATCATGAAAGTAGAGACGATACAGATGATTCTCTTCATGGGTAAGAATCCTTCTGCAGAACTTTTTATTAATGAAGAATGTACAAGTTGTTACGCATAATAGGGGTATTATTTAGTGCATCTTTTTCCGTTTTTGTCCAATGGTCTATAAAGCATCATTAAGGGATTCTAATGGAATTGACAACATTAACATTCTGTTCCCCTGTGGCAAAATGATTTTAGAATTACTGTTAATGCATCAATGACTAAGATGGTAAGATTATTCGTATGATCAGCAAGGTTAACCTGAAAAGTAATTGAGCACATTCCTACCTAATTTATGTGATGTAGAGTATGAGACAGATATACTCACCCGGGGAATTTCAGTTTTACCTAGGTGCAAATTTTCTTAAACTTTACTTGTATAAAGTCTTAACTTTCTCTCGACATCTTCTATAAATACTGAATGCAATTTTTTTTCTTGGGATTTTTCATCAACATGGTACTTCCAATTGCTAGATCTTGAGCTTGATCAACGATATTGAGTGCAGACCCTTTGCTGCCTTTTGTTTGATGCTAGTTGTTGTTTTCCCCATTTCCATGTTCCCTGTTGATTCTTTACGGTTCAGCTTTTTAATGTACATAGCTTTGCTTGCAGTGCTGCGCTCTGTACTGCCATGGCCAAGCTCTTGCAATGGGGAAACTTGGATCAGCCATTGGATGAATTTTTCCAGGTATTCCCGAACCTACTTGACTTACGCGATGCCTGAAGACGTTGTAGCAAAATTTGAAGAGGTAATGTCCGGTGAGCCTCAACCTCTCACTCTCGAGGAACAATACAAGCTTTCATGTGAAGCTGCTGCTACACAGAGGTTCGTGGAATATTCTGACCTCGATAAGGTTTTGACTAGTGAAGCAAGACTGGACAGGAGACGTCGGAAGGGCCCTGGATTAATCTAGTAATGCTAGGCTGGTAACACTACAAATATAAGAAGACAACTCATGTGTGCTGGCTAATTAAATTTTATTGATGTATGCTAAATGTCTTCTTTAATTGTTCGTTCTATTATCAAACTTTTCATAAGGATATAATGAACTTTGTCAAGTATAATATGACATGTTCTTTGAAGTCTAGTAAAACAATTGCAGGCTTGAATCTTCATTCTTCATTGTGGCATGCCGCATGCATTTTCTGAATTTTGAAAAGTTCCAAAAAAGAAACAAAATTATCACCAACAATAGATTAGATTTAAACCCAAATGTGTATAAACAAGCAAATAAGACAAAACAGAGGGTAAAAAGAATTAAACAGTCTCCCTCAGCTCCATTTCTACTTGAGCAATAATTTAATTACAAAAAGAACTCCAAACATTAAACAATGAATTTATTTTTAGATAATCCGATGCATGAAGCATCTCGTGTTGATGCATGGCCTAGGAAAGGCGAAATCCTAAGGGGGTAGCCTGCCCTTAAGTATCGATGACTAATTCCACGGTTTGAACCTGTGACCTATATGGACATTTGAGTTATTCTCATTTCCTCCATGGTCGAACAGCAAGAACCACCACCAAGATAATAATCAGCAAAATAATAATGGCAATACAAGTCCACTTTCTTGAACTTTTCTGGTGCTTTCTTGCTACCTCAAGCTGCTGAGCACCACCTCTCACAAATGAATTGGCTCTATTGACTTGACTTTCAATGTCATCTAGCTGAGCTCCTTGACTTTCCACTAAAACAGCCATGTCCAAGAAAACTTGGTGCAGTTCTTTCAGATTTCTCTCCAATTCCTTCACAGCTTCATGCCTTTCTTGAATTTCCATAACTGTGTCCATTACTTGTCCTCTTCCTTGCTCCTGTATTGCTTTCTGCAAAAATGTCTCACTTTGCCCAGTAGATATCAGATTATCCAATGTACCTTCATCTGGATTTTCTCCGGTCACCGTATAGTACCTGTTGATTAAATTTTTTAGAGTAGTCAGAAGTCCTGATTTCAAGTCTCATCCACATTCATTATCAAAAAGATTTTTTCTCGTGTTTGGGATGTAAAAAGAATCAGAGCCACGCGAAAGGATCAAAATTGTGTTCTCTCTAACAGTTTCAGCTTTCAGATGAGATAACTACATACTTCAACCTAAACAAAATAGGTGAAAGTCCGGATTTCAAGTTTCACTGCCACCCATTATCGAACTTGGGTCATAAGAATTCATACCTCTATTTGACTTTTGATCTAATATTAATCCCATCATTAGAAAAATCTCATATTTTCACTTAATCCATAATGGAGCTTCAATATGAAGGTAACTTTAAACCATAGTCTAAAGTTGAGGACCTTTTTCTCGAAGAATTTGGACAAGTAGACTATACTCGTTGAACACGAATGAATCAAAAGTCAAACAAAAGGTATAGTTGCTCAACAACAATAACATTAGCATTACCATACCAAATTGTCACGATCCAAAATCCAATTTAAAACAATGAAATCAATTAGGAAACCCCACTATTCAGGAACAGTGATCTTTGCAGGTGCGGACATTTTGTCGCACCTGCAATCTCGCAAAGGCTTCGGAGGCGCGACCCACTTGTGGGGTCTGGGAAGGGTAGAATGTAAGCAGACGTTATGCAGAGTTGCTCAATTTTAGATAATATAGATGCAAAAAAGTTTAAAACTTTATTCAACAATACCTTCTCTGAACAGTTTCTCTATACTCAGATACCATTCTTTGCCTTAGTTCATTGAACTGATTCATAGATTCTTGAAGTTTTTTCCTCAATCCATTGACAACAGATGTTCTTGTTCTATCTGATGAACTTCCAGGTCCACAACCAGGTACACTTCTATTAGCAGCATTAGATCGATCTAATGCTTCTAATCGAACTTTGATGAATTTGGCCTTTTTCAGAGCTATGGAAACATCGTTATCCATTTTGGTTCTGAGATCTTTGACATTTTTAGCATTGTGCAGAGTCTTGCTCTGTTCATGAGAATTGTGGAGTTGGGAGTGGAGCTTTTCGAGTTCTTTAAGCTCGTCTTTAATGGTTTCTACATCTTCAAAGAATTTGTCAAGATTGACACCACCAGTTTGTCTCATTTGTATATGTGGGGATTCCTGATTTGGTGATTGATCTTCATTTCTGAAACGAGAAAAAGATCCTGAGAATAGATCATTCATCTTGAATCTTGATGAATGAATAACTAAGTTGAATTCTTGAGCTAAAAAGGTTTTCAAGAATTTGATTAGAATTTTGGTTGAGATGGGGTTTTGAAGGGGTAAATGAATTGGGTTTTCTTGGCTAGGTGGGGGGTTAGGGTGGGGGGTGGGGGTTGAAATTAATTAGTTCTGAAATGGCAGGCTGGAGAGAAGACTTGTCAAAGGGGTCGTCTGCTTCAACAACTAGGATGACAAGTTGGAAGGAAAAATAAGATTTTAAAAAGTCAATTGATATTAATGTATTAGTCTTCACTATTCAATACATATAAATATATACACTTTAGGTTATGACGGAGTGGTGGATACTCTTGCATCCTTAATTAGATGTTATGTATTCGAGTGTGGGATATAGATCGTCCTTGGTTTGAACTGCTTTGGAACTTCATCAACGTGAATCTGGATTAGTCGAGCTCCAAATCAGGTACCTAACACTGGGTGACAAATCAAAATTATAAATGTATAGAGACTAATGGTTATGGTAGGGTGGTGAACAATCTTCATCCTTAACTAGATATCTCGGGTATGTAATCAAATTTGATAGGAAGCGCTTTACCTTCTTAACTAGACTTCCCGATACGATTTTGAATTAATTTGACCTCAAAGCAAATACTAAATATCGAAATGAAAACCAAAAAAATGATACAGAGAGAGTGGGGAGGGGTGAGTAGGTGTTGAATCAAGAGTGTGGGGTAAGAAGTAAGGAAAGGGTCAAAAGTATGGTTAAGAATCTTGATTGGGTCTAAAGTCTAACAGGGGCGGGGTTTATACGTCAAAGAATTTTGAGTACGAGAATGTTCTGATCCTAGAGGTTTTTTTGCTCACATATTAGTCATGGAGAAATTATAGTGCAGGAATTGTCTGAGTAACAAATACAGTGTAGTCCCACAAGTGAGGTTTGGAAGGGTAGGATATACACAAATCTTATTCCTATCTTTGTGGGGTAGAAACTAGAAAGGCTGTTTTTAATAGATCCTCGACTCAAAAGAGAAGTTTCCGAAACAAGGAAAATATGATAACAAAATAGCAAGTTATAAAGCAAAGGAAACAACGACTGTTACTGGAGGGGAGGGGATTAGGCGCCTCTCCTAATTACAATGCGACAACACTATCTACTAACGTCTACTCTAATCTTCAACTTCCATACCTTTCTATCTACGGTCATGTTTGAGTAACAAATAAATATGACAAATATTATGTTTTTTTAAAATATTAATAAAAAGATATTGTTATAGAATAACAATTAACAATTAAGAGCTTATTATGCATTGATAGGACTTAGTAGGAGTATCTCCATTAACCCTGCAGAAACTATATAGAGCTATACTTAGCAAATCGCATCCCCGCACATTGATATTTTTTCTAGATCAGTTTTCAAGATAGTCATAGAGACGAAGCCTATATCACGAAGCCCCATAGTGCCATTTAGTTAGCATTCGTAAAACGAAATAAGTAGGATTAGTTTCTCGATAAAGAAATAGACGGGGAGAGGGAGTTGGTTGTAATTGAGACAGATATATTTATTTGGCAAGGAATAGTAGAGGCAAGTTCAGCATTTAAGACTAGTAGTGTACAATCTAATACATAGACACACACAAAGCAATTAAACAAAAACACTTTGGGCCTAATTCAACCTCCGCACTCCCAAGACTGAACATCTGGAGCATAGACAATGACATAAGGCGGAGGCCCAACATCAGAAACAATGAATTGAGATGAGTCTGACTCTGATACCATGTTAAAGAAGTGAACTTTGAGACTAACTCAACTCCAAAAGTTAACTCGTTAGGGGATGATTACTCAAGACCACACGAGGAGACCAAGGACCCCTTATCCCACCGGTGTACTGGGACTCCAACAAAGGGGAGGGAATCTTTTTGCATCTTTGTATTTTATCCATTATATATCCCAAGAGAAGAAGCTTAAATTGGTTGATGAACAAATTAAAGAAACATAAAAGGCAATGAAGAATAATCTCTAAGAACCCTGAATGAATTATTGGCAAGTCAATAAAAAGATTCACAAGATTAGACAAAGAATGTTTTTGAAAGTGCATTATGGGGGTAACCATGAAATGAAAAATAAGTAGTGAAATACAATTACATTACACATATTTTACAAACTTATGTCCAATGTACTAAATCATAAACAATCCACTTCCATCTTAGTACAAGTCCAATCTCAAACACACCAAATACTAAATCATACTTCCAACTCAATTTTTACAAACCAACATATACACAACATCACAAACCCGATAGTTTGGACCTTCATGAACTTATTTAGATACAGGATATATGTCCTACTATTGGTATAATAAAAGTGCATTAAGGTTTTAGCGCTTCGTGACATCCATGTAGCTTGCCGGATAGCTAATGGAATGATATACAGAGGCAACCTTAATGCAAATAAGCCAAGGATGAACTGCCTGTCGGATAGCCAAGGATGATCTGCCTATTCTAGCAACCAAATCGCGGTAGGAACAGAGTCCAGAGACCTCAATTTGGTTGTAGCAAGGGCGAGATGTACTCAAATTGTGAGGTTGCAGCAGCTATCTACCGCTGCTGCAGAACCCCACTTACTGGCCATGAGAATGTCAGGGCCAGGATTCATCATATCGAGAAACGCCTCAACGGAGGGCCTATGATTGTGAATTGGAAAAGTAGCAATACTACTTACCCTGGAGTACAAGCTAGTGACTTCTGATGAATTGCAGGACATTTTGTTAGTTGTTTCCTTTGGTGAGTTAAAATTGCCTATATGATCAAACTGCAAAACTTCTGAATTCTGTGATCCAGTGGAGTGACATTTCATGTTGCTAGTCCTGGTTGTACCGTTTGCATCATCGTTGATACTTCCATTCATTTTCCTCGTGTTCAAGAAGCGGCCACCATCTCCCCTAGGTCGACCTATGGCATGGAGATGGCGTGAGAGGTGCAAGAATGGCTGTAAACCAATACCAAAATTAAGCAACCAAAGTGAGAACAAGAAAGGAAATTTGGGTACGAGAAAAAAAGCTAGCTGAAAGTAATCTCTTCGTCTCAACGGAATGCATTTTAGTTACTTTAATTTATTCTTTTTCATCTCATATAGTAGCAAGTATCCTAATTTAGTATCATTCATTTCTAAAGAAAGAGAGTGCTAAAACTTATTCTCTTATAGGGATAAAGATCACATTGCTAACATGAAAACGCCAGTTGTTATCATAGTAACTGCATTAATCAAAGTCGTCGATATCTATTTAGTCAGGGGAAGAATTTTACCTTACGCGGTTTAAGCAATTTATTCTCCATTTCCTTTGCGCGGAATTTTCTACGCCTAAGTATCCCATGATACTGCTTGGCATTGACAAATATTGGGCTTTCATCAGAGGTCAAATTCAATGGTAGCATAATCCGGCCCTTCAAAAAAATTGAGAATACAAGGTCCATTATGAATATATCACTTTGTGTATATCATTTAGTTAAAAAAAACAATTCTTACACAACACTTGCAATGAATAAGACAAGTCAGAGTATATGAAACTTCCTCATAAAAAAGATTATACTAAAAAGTAACTACAGGTAATCGTACATAATAATTGAAATTAATAACCTAAAAGATAAAGTAGGTTACCTACTATTACTACTACTACAACAACATACTCATTGTATTTTCACAAAGTAGAGTTTGGGGAGGGTGGAATGTACATAAATCGTACCTTTACCTTAAAGATGTGGTAAAGAGGCTCTTTCCAATAGCCCTCGGGCTCAAGACAAAAAATGACCAGAAAAAACCGTAATAGAAGTACAAGAGATATAGACAATAAACGAAAACAATAGATAGGCGCAGAACAATACTACAATCGAACTACACGAAACACTAGATCGTATCGGAAATCGAAGAACAAGAAACTACAAGAGTTGTCCTACATCTACTAGTAAGGGCAACAAGACAATGCACTCCTACCTATTAGTATGATACATTCCTATACCTACTAACCTTTTATCCTAATCCGGACCCTCCACACCTTCCTATCTAAATACATTAATAAGATGGTATGGTTTTCTTTTTCCTTCTAATTAATAATATATATAAGTTAAATCCAAAATAATTTACCAGGGGCTGAGCAAAACCTAGCTCAAAGTAGCCTTGATAGTCCATATTATAATATGATTGCATAGAATCACAATTCTGAACATATGAAGATTTCGAATCACCTGACTGAGAATCTGCATAAATGTAACTAACAAGAGTTTAATGAAAAGTGCCATATATAAACCTAACTCTAATTGGAAATTAATTAAATTAATATATGTAAATTTCTATGATAAACATTAATTGCTACACTGATAAAAATGGTAACTAGTAACTTGACTATAATAGATTAAATGACATTGATCAGGTAGAAAATATTGCACTACTGGAGGGGTCATTTGGTCGGTGAGATAAGAGATTATAATCGTGAGATATAAATTATGAGATTATTTTATTTTATGTTTGGTTCAATTTTTGATTCCGGGATTAGCAACTTCAGAATTGTACACAATTATAGTATTATTTTTATATCAGGCTCTATGTGAGATAACAATTCGGGATTACTAATACTAAGATAAAATAATAAAATAGCACATTTGCCCATCTCCAATACTAAAACTCCCAAAGTTTTTCAAGACAGACAAGATTAAAATTAGAAATAAAAGTTTATTTGTTAATTATCTGATTTAAATCAAACACATATTTTATATCATATCCAGTATATCTCATTTTCAGTCCGATAATGAACCAAATATCTACCGATGAAAATATATTCACTAAATAATCTCGTTATTATTTAATTTCTGTATTAATTATTTAATAATTAACGTATTATATATTTAACCTAAACTTACCAGAGGAAATAGTTAATTCAGCAATGAAATGATTGCCAGAGACAGGCTGCTCCATATATACAGATTTAAATTTCAAAAGCAATTAGTAGCAACACCTTTAATTTCTTTGATAAATGCTCTAAAACAAATTCCTGCAATCCAAAAACAAACAAATAATTGGGCATCAAATAAGAGAACATTTTTCACACTTAACTTCACCAACCAAATTATACAAAAAAAAAAAGAAAAAAAAAAGAGAAAAGAATAAACTTTTTAAATGGTGGTTGAGCCACATAAAAAGGAAGGGTGGTCGCATATATAGAAATTGTACTGTGCATACAAATCGAAAATGACATTTTGTGTTATATATATATATCAGTTGAACATCCTTTGTCAGAAAATCATATTGTGTACATAGAAAATTCAAATCGAAAATTACATTTTTTTTTTGTGTGTGTGTGTGTTGTAATCATATATACCGTGTACATAGAAAATTATAGAGTGAACGAAATTTCTGTCTTCGTCACCACTGCTCTTCTACTAAGAGCATGAACATAAGTAAGATCACTAATCAGATATGGATCCACAAAGTCAATAGATGAGTATTAAAAGTACTTAAAAACAAATTAAACAAGAACTCTATTGTATCATGAACTAGAAATCACATAAAAATAGCTAAAAAAAGAGATTGATAAATCTGATATATATAGATTTTACTAGTGTATATTTTTTGGGAAAAAACTAAGAGAAGTTAGCTGAAGAAGAGAAGAGTGACATACACAGAAAGAGAAATGGAGAGAGAGAGGAAGGAGATGGCAAATAGATAGAAGTATCCTATCAAATATAGCCAAATCTTTGTCCTTTTGTCCCCTAGCCAGGTGTCATCAATTGTATGTGCACTTTGATTATGTTATTCATATTGTTTTTAGCTAGCGTTTGGACATGCAATTTCATCTCATAATATAAAATTATGAGATGAAATCAGCGTTCGAACATGCGATTTCATCTCATGATTTGAAATCTCAAATTTTCAAAAAATTATGATTAGGTGTACGTATAGACAAGCGGAGCCAAATAGGGAACCTCTTCGATAGAAAATTATATTGTTTATACATAGTTAAAATTATCTTTTTTGATGTATATATAATAAATGTTGAACCTCTTTTGCCTCTCTACCTCCACAAGGTAGTGGTAAGGTATGCGTATACTCTATCCTCCCAAACCCCACTCGTGGGTTTCACTGGGTATGTTATTGTTAATAAAATACATTGCAACTGTTTATAAATGCCAAATGTAATGCTGTGGGTGGGGGATGACTAGAGCTTTTAGATAATTGAGATGGTCCCTTTTTTTATTTTTTTCACACTTGGCATACATCTTTACAATTGGCCCCCATTATCATAATTGGTTGGTAAGATGGATAAGATATTTTCATTTTTTAACTTTAAGATTTTGAGTTTAAATTTTGAAATGAAAAAGTATTATGATAGAGAACATTTCTTTTTCAAATGAATCCTATGTTGTTTTAAATCCTATGTTGTTTTAATTTATATTAGACGGATCAATAGATTTCGAATATCAGATGCTTAAAAAATTTTGTTATGTTTTTTCTCTTTTTTTTTGATAATTGTGATGTTTGGGCTAGTTTGCGCGTACCTCAACTAATTTCATAGGATATTGTCACATTTCACCAACAAGTATCATGTAATTCAATCCATTAAGATTAGGACAGATGAGAAGTAATTACTTAATGTTTTTGTCTTTACTGGGATTTGAAATTAAGATCTCACGATATATTCTCAATCCACTTCGTTATCCATTAGGCCACATCGTTATGTTTTTCTCTTTGTTTTGTTGTTGAAAACGTCTAAATCAAAGTACACTTTTATTTAGGTTAAAAGCACGAATGGTATGCCAAGAAGGAATCCAAATTCTTTTGATCATTACCAAAAAAAAATTAAAATTGCAAAATATAAAATAAATTATAGATTTGACTTTCACCCAAAAAAATAAGAGGAGTAACTTCAAAGAACTGCAAAATGTTTCAGAGCTTTAGATAATTATTGCAAAAATGGTCACTCATCATGCTTTGGCAAATGCATCATTAGTGTTCACATCAATAATGTTCAATTTTTTACATCATTAAATTAAAATAATGTATACAACAACAAATTAAACTATCTATAATTAGCTTAATTTAATGATATATAAATAAAACATAAAAACCTCCTCCAACAAGTTAAATTAACAAAAGAGATGCGTCAAATCTAATAAAAGAAGACCAACAACCTTTCATGATTTCAAAGACTCTAGATTCTAGATGATTGTTAAAGTAGTATTTAAATTATATATACTACAACAACAACATAGCAAGTGAAGTGGGGTCTGGAGCGGGTAGAGTGTACGCAGATCTTACCACTTCTTCGGGGAGATAGAGAGGTTATTTCCGAAAAACCTTTGTCTCAAGTGTAGCAAATCCACGTACAAACAAGAGGAAACAATGAAGAAAACATAACAACTAACAAGAGAAGAGTGCAATGCGTGTGTACCAGAAAGGGACAAAGAACAACACAAAATAGCGCGATAAATTTTAAATGACATAATTATTATTTAAATACTTTACAATACTATCAACACCTAAAACTTCAATTATTAAAAGGTATATAGTAATCAACTCCGTGAAAATGACCTTTGTTAAGACTAGAGAAACCTTATTTGGTAACTTCCCTTGGATACCCTTTTTGGTAAATAAATATACACATTGGATACATGTGAAATAATATTCTGGAAATGATTACAAACTCAACGTGTAGGTATATACGTGTTACTCCTAATTATTGAAAAGTGTTTCAACATCTATCGTGGGATAGAATAAGATCGATCCCATCATTCTTAGTCAAAGACTTTTGATTCGAGCCTTAAATATGAATTCTCGTACGGGAGCATTTTATCCCTAAATAAGTCGTACACGACGAATATCATAACATTGTTTATTTGTTTGAAAACCAAAAGAAAAAGAAACATGTCTTCCTATAAAAGCTTGAATTAAAAAGAAATATTTGCATTCAGTATTCACACCAAATGAAAACATATAAAATAAGTGTCTTACAAGTATTTTTATCAGTAATTTCCTACTTTCTTGATAATTTTGGGAAAAAGAAATTAGTTATATGAGTAATCTTCTAGATGCTTTTGGTGGATGATATATTGAAGATTTGGTGGAAGCCATAAGATAGTTACAAGTGGAATACATTTGTTAGTGCCACATAAAAAAAAGTAGTATGATTATTTTTGCTGCTAGATTTGTTGCAATCTGCATAAGATTTAGCTTTTTCATTAAAGCATAATTGGACTTGTCTGGATATATGATGCCTCAGCATATATAATGATTTGTGAATTACAAGTGTGTTTGGTAGTTGGTAAGAAGGAAAATGTTCTCAACGGAACATGTTTTTCTGAAAAATAAGTGAGTTTTTTTAATTATTCTGACGTTTAATAAATTAGCAGAAATATTACTTTAAAAATATTTATATTTAATTTAGATAAATATTAGAAGAGTTAGTTTAAGAGCCAGCGGTGTGGGGTGGTATAGGGATAGGGGCTATGGGATTGGCGTATATTGGAAGGTAGACATTAGACAATTAAAGTGAAATGTCACTTATGAAATTTATTTTACCTTACTTTCACTAGGAAAGTCTTCATCCTCATTTTTAAGGAACTCATTTTCCGATCGAAAATATTCTCTAAAAATAATTGTTTTTTCTCCATACCGAATACACCCTACATGTCCTTCAAGTCAATTTTGGGGACTAGAAAATCAAGATCACCACCGATGTGTTAGTATTGTTATTTTAATTGGGGAAATGAGTAGCGAAAATGGGGGAAGAAATTACAAGGTGGGAAATAGACACCTACTAGTGCGATTTTCCGATATGTATTGGTGTTATGCTCTTAACTAAGTGAACTTTGTTTAAATAATGATATACGTACAAATCAGTATCTTCCCAACCCAAATGAATTAATACTAGAATCTTTCAGTGAGGTAGGGACCAACTAGCAAGTGGAGGTTAGTCCCTTATTATATTCCACATCATAGTACAAACCAAGATTTTAATTACTAATTTATCACATTAGGTAGGTCAGGTTTAACAGCAAGCTTTTGATATATTAGTAAATCTCATAGTGGATCTTGCCGAGGATCTATCGAAAACAACCTATCTAACTTCACATGGAAAAGGATAAGACTGCCTAAACACCACCCTCCCCAAATTCCACTTGCGGGATTACAACACTGGGTATGTTGTTGTATGGTGAATCTTTAGACTTCATGCTGTTTATTTTGGTACTAAAAAGAAATTCATAATAAACAGGGCTCAACCTTATCAACATCATTTCAAGTGAGATTGATGTTGTGAATCCAGGAAAATCAAAAGATAAGGCCATATATTGTTCCATAGTCAACAGTACAATTCCAATTTACCCTTCAAGATAAAAGTTGCAACTGTCAAAAGCTACCAAACATAGTGCACAAAAGTCTCTTTTGGGTGAAGAAAAACAATGTCCTAGAAAGTAGAAAAACAGTGTGCATATACACATGGAAAAGGGGACAGCTTATAAAGTTGCTTATCAATTTCATCTCCCACATCAAGCATCAACCATTTGCAGTGGACTTGTAGTGAAACTCGTCTATTGTAGAGTAAACAAGACCTTCAGACTCGAGAGATTCAATAGCTTCCCTGTCATACAGGAACAATAAGAATAAGGGAAATAAGCAAGAGCAGAAATGATCATAATGTTATCTAATCATAAAAGAGAACAAGAAGGGAGAGAGAGAGAGAGAGAGAGAGTTACAAGATCTTCTCCGAAGGGAGTTTTAGCTGTTGGGCAAGCTCATTGCGATGAACCCCCTTTTCACGTGCACTGAAATAGAAATGACATACAGATTACTAGCACATCAAAATCATTCAAGCAGCTTGGTAGTCGTATTTCTCAATCAATTACAAGCAAACAAAATACCCAATATCAAACCTATGTTGTTCGGACCCTCCAAAAATGATGTCACACCCCTGTCGGATCCTCCAACAATGTATAGTTTTGGAGGATCCAACACACATCCGGCAGTAACTTTAGGCCTATTTTTAAGATCCAAGCAACACAGATTAAAAAAAATTATGAAATACAAAAAATTTAAGTCAGTTGGAGGAAAGTTTTATGTTCGGTTTGGAAAAGTTTGCAACACTTGAAAATGAATTTGTTTGGTTTTGGAAAAACTATTTTGAAAATTAATTTTACAAAAAAAGTTTTTTTTTTTTGGAAACAAGGTAGATTTGTCCTTGATCCAAATGGAAGATCTTCCTTGCCATTCTCATCCAGGATAACAAAACCAAGGTGAAAAGACAGTACAAAGGAAACCAACTTTTCAGAACCAAAATAACTGCTTTCCAGAACCAAATCCAATCAACGTGTTAGATACAATGTAAGAACCATGTTGCACTACTTTGCCTATCAGTTTACATATAAAGCAAAAGAAGTATGAAGCAAATCACCAAGACCACAAATTATATCCACTTGTTAATGCCACATTGAGAAAGGAATAACTGTAGACTACCAAGAACAGCAATCATCTCTGCTAAGCTCCTACATAAAGGCAGGAGAAATGTTCCTCAAGCAATCCAAATTTGGTCTCCTGATAGTTCCCATTTATACTACAATGAAATACATAAAGGCATGCCCATGCCTGAGTTTAACTAAACAAAACGTGAGTATACTTAGATCTTTTCAATGACTTAATAATGGAGATCATTATCGTATTGCTAAAATATTCCCAAAGTTATCCCGTCTACAAAGTTCCTATGTGGGGTTAGCAGTAACAAAGCCATCCTGTAGTTTTCATTTGATAGAGTGTATCCATTACGAATTTGACCAAAAGTTTTCATGATACATCCCGAAGTCAAAAACTCAACCATCTTACTTTCCCCTCTTCCTAGATTCTAGAGCAACAGCCCAAAAACCTCATGTTTTACCTCTTTTTTTAAAGCCAAGAAACCCTGAGGGCTAGTAGCAACTGGTTTGAAACTCGGTGGATAATGGGCCCGCTTCTCTACCCTTCTCCATATAATACCAGGCTTTGTCTGTGCCAGGTTTGGACCCGTGATGTATTTCAGGCATTACGCGTTGTGCTGTTACCATTAAGTTGATAAGATTTCTTTCAGGAGTTGGTAGCATGAATTTCATAGTTTCTAGTTTCCACAAAATACATCTAGTTCCATGGAGCAGACAATGGGATAAAATATACATATTCCGTACCGTTGAATAAGGTCCTAAAAACTTGAATCAACCTGAGAGGAAAGGACCTAAATAAACTATCCACTTGTCCTGCCTGGATGTACTTAAAGCTACGTACTGTTTTGTTGTATCCGGAAACCATCTATCTAACATTTATTAACCAAAACACAATAGAAATTGAAAGCAGAAAGTTCACTAGGTTGTTCTTTTCCTTTTCGCTTTTTGAAAAGTTAGTGCTTGCATCCTTCCTGGCTTTACATTAACCCTAACCAAAGTTATTACACGTTTGCCCCAATGATGGGAGAGATGTTCGCAATATCTACCCCAAGAAAGCTGTGCCCCCTTCTCCAAAAGCGATCCATTCATAGATTGAAGAAGCTCTGTTTTATAAAGAGGAAGATGAGGAGATAAGGAGCGAAGGATATTCAAATTCAAAGTGGATTTGACGTGTGAAAAGTGCGTCATGACCCAGTACCTACGGATAGGCGAGAACAGACTGTCATTGACTGTATCACTTATCTATTCTATTACCCATACATCCCTTTCTTTTCTTTAAGCTATTATGCTTAGGCATTGAACTCCACCTTAGGTGCTGACCGAGCGCAAAACCATGGCAAGGGATAAAAGGAGAAGTATCTGAACCGGCAAAGAACCTGTTCAGCATTTCGTTCTCAACTCTTCTCTAAAGCAAGTGAATGATTTGAAATTCGAGTTATACCAAGGATTAACACTCTAATAATTTTATTTCTATGTCATGTTTCAGAACAAGATTATCCGACAAAATCAGCAGTCACTAAAAACAGCACTTCGACATATTATTTAAGCGTTCATTTATACTGATGTGGTTTTATTGGTATTTGCACTAGAAAGTGGAAGCACTGCCCAGTGAGCTTAAGTGTTGGAGATTCAAATGACTTACAGGCACGATGGTTGTTGCAAGTAGTCCAAGACCATTTTATCTACACCTCTGATCCCCTCCATGCTGTACCCAGGAAACTGAAACATAAAAGAGAAATACTAAATCATTGACTACAAAGGAAATGTGAAAAATCTGAAAATGCACATAAAAAAATTAACTAAACAAATTAAAAGGAGAGAAAATGTAATTTGAGATACTTGATTTGATGCTGAAGCTTGGTGTCCCTTTAAAGGAGTGTTGAAAGCTGAGCTGGGCACTTGAGCTGACATAAAGGAACTATCATGTTGCTTCTGGAGTGGCAAAGGAAATGCAACTTCAATCAGAATCTGATGTACAACATATTGTGTAGCTTAATATATGCGAGGAAGTTTGCTAAATACCCGTAGCCAACTGTTGTAGGTATGAACATAAATGACTTCTGCAAAGTGGCTTGTAATCTCATTGTAGTCATCCACAGGCCTAAAAACCACAGAAATAAGAAATTAGGATCTTTACCACCAACTCGTTAAAGCCGATACAAAGGGAACAGGGGCAGGGGGTCATCCTCCTCTAACCTCCCCAGAGACATAGTATGAGTAGAAATAACAACTCTCATGAAATTTTTGCATGCTTCCTGCCCTTGCCATTCATACGCTAATATAAAAGGATAGGTGTGTGGTTCAATCAACAAAGATGCTTTTTCATTTTATTTCACCAGAAATTTTTCTTGCAAATTATCTTTCCATATCAAGTTGGAGTTTACAGGATGTTCATCGGTTTAAGAAGAAATATTTTTAAACATGGTTGATGAAAATAATGATCACCAATTATACATGGCAATATAATTAAAAAATTTGGTTTACCCAGTTATTGATTCATCACAATTAAGGAATCTATCAGATAATGCAAAACCGCCCATTTGTAACAAGTTTACACACCAATTTTGCTCAACTGTTCTCCTTGTGCCAGTTCATAAAAGGAGGCACGGAACAGATATAATTGCCTCATTTTGACAAACAACTATCATGTCATTTCACATGCTTCTGAGAAAAAACCAGTTATACACACTCCCTCCACCTTCTATCTGATCAACTTGCTCTAAACCTTACGTCCCCCAAAAAGAAAAGGAAAAAGAATTTATGCCAATTAAGCAATTATAAAAACAGCAACACACATGTATAGTCAACACTTGAAAAGGACAGAGATCCTAGATACATTACGAAGAAATCAACTAATAAAAGCATGCAGGGATTAACTAGGGCTTAAGAACAAATGCAGGGATTAACTAGGGCTTAAGAACAAGGAAAGTAACTTACTAAGACCATACGAGGACCTTGAAAATACTAAAATCAACAATAATATAAGTTTCATGTTTTTGCAGTGTCTCAAGTAAAGATAAGTTAGTAACTTTGTGCTGAAACAATGTTGTGCAATGCATTGCATACATGAATGCTGGATAGATTACAAACTATGTATTAAAAACCTTTTCTTTGAGAAAACCTAAAGCCCCTCGGAAATAGCTTTTTCCAAGCCAGAGGCAACCACCTCACTAGCGGAAAAGTTTAATAACTTGTGCATATACTCACTAACATTAATATACTGAAAGAGACAAAATGAGCAATTCAGGAACCCATTCATGATGTAATACCTGACTGAGTAAGCCATCAACTGCTTTTTACCGTGAAAGCCTTTCAAGTGTCCATGGACTTGAACATACATGCCATTTCTATTTGACAAAGAAACCAAAAATATGATAAAACATGATATATAAATATATTAGGTGAAAAAATAACACTATCGAGAAGAAGAATTACGTGACTGCTTCCATTTCCTTGGTATCAACAGCTTCATTTACCCTGTGTAGTATGCATCAACCAAATTTACAATTAAATTTTAAAAACAAAAAGTCAATTGCATCGAACATAGTAGCAACTGAGTAGACTGTGGTTTTAGTGTTTTACATAAGTATAGCAATTCTAAATCCTTTACCAATAAGAGATGCACTACAATGTACTTGTGGTCTATGATGACAAAAATGAGATTGACGCCATATCGATCAGTAAATTAGAATCTTACCAAAATAAGAGAGAGATTTAAAAGAGCGAAAAAGGAAACTGATTATTACCATCGAAAACAGTCAAGGCGCCCTGTTCCATCATCCACCACAAATGATACATCTGTAACCCTTTCTGCTTTGTTGCATACAATACCCACCAGTTTTACCTACGAGCATGTCAGATTCTAAATCATACATATCTTGTACAGTTTAAACTTTCAACGAAACAGCAAAAGCCACGAGTATAAGAGACTTACATTATTCACATCAACCCCATCAATGAGAAAATTTGTCTTATCATCACTTGATTGAAAGGCCTCACTAATTTGCTTGACAGTTAATGGAATCAAAGTCTGTGAATCACGATTCTAGGAATAGAGAAACAAAAAGAAAAGCAAGAAAAATGTTATCACCCCTGCAGTTCAATTTTCTACCATCATACCAAGATACTATATTAAACAAGAAAATATAATATGCTTTAAAAATTCTTTTAATTCCTCCGCTCTAAGTCAAGATCATTCACTCTGCATGACAACACTGAAAATATCAACAAAAAACACAGAAAATAAACGCATGCCGAAAGAACTAACAGCATGTTTGGATGGTTGTTACCTATTATATTGTATTGTTAGCTAAATACAATGTTTGTTTGGTTGTTTCTTAAATTTTATCGTACCATATCGTTAAATCCATCATTGCGCAACTACGAAAAGTCCCATTTTGTGTAACGGCCGATTTAGTGTGTTCGCATCTTACCTTTTCTTTTTCTCATTTTGTATTTTTTTTCTTATTCAATAACTATATTTTATCGTTTACCCTACCTTTTTATGATAACTCTACCCCGTACCCTACTTTTCTTATAAGTTTATGCTTCAAATTGCTGATACGTGACATTATGTAACTACGGAAAATGATATAGCCTATCCAAATATTGTATTTATGAAAACAGTACAGTACGATACAATACAATACAACACATTAGTAAACAATTTGTAACAACCATCCAAACAAAGTGTAAGATACTTGTCAATTAAAGAATTTTTTTTGCATTTTTTATTTAGCTTTATTTGTCTTTGTCAATTACCATAATTAGATCTTCTATGACAGGTGTAGAGAAAAAGGGCTAAAAACCTAAAATCCAAAAACAAAAACTTCGCTTCGAAAACCTACTAAATCAGTTTAATGTCCAGAGAGTTCTCATCTTCTCTGTTACTACGACTATCAGTTCGAGTAGGAACGCAAGGATCTATATATATTTCTGAAAAATAGCATGACGAAAAGCTAAAGCTTTCACATTTTATATGCTCAGAAAAAGTAGAACGTACCTTCGCCGGAGAGAAAGAATGATCGCCGGCGGTTTGAGTGGCCTGCGACGGCATGAAACCGCCGCCGGAAAACGCCGCGTTGCCGTCGAATTGGTTGTTCCCACCGTACATCCCTCTTTGTGTTTGTGTGTGTGAGACTCTACTGGGTTCCCGCCTTTTTAGCTCTCCTTCTCCACGAAGCTTTTTCGCTCTTTAGCACTTGTAATATGAGAAAACTACGACTTCGGCCCTAAAAGAACCAATGAATACTTATATTAACCTTTGTCTAAATTTAAGGGGTCGTTTGGTTGGGTGTATAAGAATTGTGTAGAATATGGTATATTTAGTAGTGTTTATAGTAGTAATGTTGGTTACTAGTTATACTTGTATTAGTTATGCTGAGATTTTTATATGTAGTGTTTTGTTTAGTGTATTAAAAACAATATGCATTGCATAATTTCTAAAAAAAATATTGGTTAACAAAGATATACTCCACAAATATGGTGAAAAGGATGTGGAAAAGGTTTTAGGAATAATTGTGTCTTTAGGTTGAAAAAGTGTACCAAACAAGGTAATAACAATTCACAAAGCTACTGCATGCATTATATATTCCAATGCACTCTACCAAACAAGTGTCAAAATACTTATCATTTTAAAAGTCTAAGATAAAATTAATTATTTTTTCTCATTTATTCAAAAATTGTTCTTGAAAACTACAAGCACCTCAATTATAGCACATAAATAGAGTAAATATTCAATTACGAGAGATTATATGCTATTGTTCATCTAATATTTATCCCAAAAGAAGTTATATTTCTATATTTGATGACTATTTAATCTTTTCACTCTATATGATGATTTTTTATAACCCACTTCACCGAAAAAAGAACAATATTGATACTTTACATTTATTCTTAAATTTCATATCCAGTCAAATATACTACGATATTGATCATATATATCATACCAAATAAATTCATACACATGTAGAACTTTTGGAACATGGTCTCACTTTCTCCATTTTGAGTTTTAACAGCTTGATTCATGTTCTAGAACCACATAGAAAAAACTATCTAGTGGAAATGTCATTGCTACTTGAGATTAGTCAGTCAAATGATGATGTCTACTTGAGATATAGTCGTAACAAATTGTAATAAAATTGACCTGGACAAACCAAAGTTCAATATATATATAGTCGGAAAATAGGAAGAGAAACTGTTGACAAATGATCTCCACATGCATACAAGTATAAATTAAAAAATTACAAAGCCATCAAGATATTGAGAGTGGTCAGAAATAGAGTAAGAAAAGCCACTATAAAACAAGTAAATTATAAAATACAACTCTACATACAAACATTAAAAAAAAACAATCAGAAGAATTTGTTGTATTGATCCGTGAGTGAACTCCTGAGATTATCATATAGGCCGTAAAGGGAGTACTGGCGGAGATTCTTCACTTCAAACCACGAATTGAAAACGGATTCATGCTTATCAGTTCCAGAAAATGTAAGTTGTATCCCGAGGCTACAATCAACATTGCCACCTCGATTCTTGCAGCTATTAGTCCTGATAGCACAGTCCTGACCGTTGAGGCACACAAAGTTAGAGTTGCCCGAGCAAGACGAGCATCCATCTCTCTTCCAATACAAGTTTTCCAGCCTACCCTTTTTGAATTCATGTACCTATGGATCAACAAGAACAACATACTCTTTGTTAGATACCAAATCAACCGATGTGACACCAAGATCTTGTTGACAGCAATTTCACTTACCAGAGTAAAACTTGTTACAGTGAATGTACCATTAGCAACGAAAGCAGGCAAAGACCTAGCAGCATATTTCCGACCAGCAAATGCAACCATGTAGCCTCCATAAGAATCCTGTTGTACAGAAGAAAAAACATTGGAGGTCAGTAGACGCATATGAATATAGAAATACGGAAAATATCAGCTTTGATCCTCGAGTTATTCATTAGTTCCTTTATTAGTCCTTGTGATATTGGGCCTAGCACATTCATCCCAAGTGAAGTGTGTGATTGTGCTCCAACTACTAATGGAAGCCCAGAAAAGACACAATCTGTTAATTTCAAGAAAGAATTTAGGTATCTCACAAACTAAATTCAGCACCAACAACATACCCGGTATAGACCCCACTAGTATAGTCCCACACTGGGATCTGGGGTAATTCAGCACCAAAATACTTAAAAAGAAACAAAAAACCTAATTCTCTATTTTATCGGAAGAATTTTTCACAGCATGGTCTCTTCAATTACCTCTTTAATTTTGCCCTTTCCATGATTTTGCCGTGACAATGATAAAAATGAGCCTAATGCCTAAACCTGATGGAGTGAAGGGTGTTTGGCTAAAGTTAAAAAGAAAAGAAAAACCTTGGCTTTGGTAAACAAGTCAAATTCCCTCCTGATAGATAGTGCTAGACTCCCTTCCATGGTGGGTTGAAAGAATAAAAAGATGGTTCTTGATAAAAATGGAGAGTGGATTCTAACACCATCCGCATGATCAGGACTTTCCATTCCTTGATTGCACTATAAATGGGTTGCAACAACAACAACATACCCAGTGTAGTCCCACATCTGTGTCTGGTGAGGGAGGTGTGTACGCACACCTTACCCCTACCTTTGGAGGTAGAGAGGTTGTTTCCGATAGACCCTCGGCTCAAGAAGAAATGGATTGCATACTTGTTTCCTACAATAAAAAAGATGATCTGCAGAATCAAAATGAAACAAGGAAGCACAACTCTTTTGAGGAGCTTGTGCATTTTATTGTTGGTCTTTTTTTCACACTTGCTAAGGAAATTGAAAGTGGATTTCTCCTTTTTCTTCTTTTTGGGGCTTGTGTTAGCAGACAAGATAGCTTCAAAGCTTTGAGAGAGCCGACAAGAAGAAAAGAATACAGGAGAATAAATGGTTAGCCAGAGTGGCATCGATAACCAAACTTCCCTTTTGAACGTTAACAATTCGTTTTCTCTATTAGCTTCCGTTAGTAGTTGGATGAAAAGCACACTTCATTCAAATGAAGGATGAATGTGATAGGTCCGATATCACAAGGACTGAAAAAAGAATTAAGCAATAACTCGAACCAAAACTGCTCGCACCATCCCCTGGAAGCATATTGGAGGATGGAAGTACTCAACCACTACCCAAATAAAAGGTACCAATGAGCTTCATAAATTGCAGAATGCAGAAAGATAGTGAAAATGAAGATACATGCATGCATATGTTTCCTGCAACAGTTGAAACATAAACAGTTGTCTCTAGCTACAAAAACAGAGCGAAAAGGGTCCAGATAGGAGAAGAAACATGAAAGGAACACAACAAACTTGATAATAAATTAATCCAAAAAATCCTTAACCCAGTACAAATCAGTAAATAAACTCCCAATATCCCCACCCTCTCCCATAGAATAAACAGAGAAGAAAAAAAGGGAACAGAAGAGGCTTCTCAAGGATGCAGCAAAAAGAAGAGGGGTTAGGGGTTGAGATAAACAAACGAGCATAAACACTTGATGGAATTAACATAAGAGGTTCCAAAATGATCTGCAGATCATTAGCTATTAAGTGTAATAGACTCCCAAATTTGAAGAAGACAACTTCTGTGATATAAGAGGGCAGCAACTAGGGCTGGAAAATGGTGTAAGGGAAAACAAGGAACCATCCAATCCAAGCCATTAGATATTGGTTGGATAACCGACTTTTAAAAAATGGGTCAAATAGGGATATTATCCACGGAAAAAATGGATAACCAAATGGATATTCATATTATTAATACCCATTTGTCTGCCTGTTATTTTTCAGAGTTCTTGTTTTCTGAAAGTCTAAGCTTATTTTGGCTTTTAGCTTGTGTATTTTACCCGCGTCAAATATGGGCAGGCCAAATATTTTATCTGAATCTGTTTAACCCGCCCATATCCGATCCAACCTGCCCGTTTGTCGCTCCTAGCAATACCAATGGAAAAAATAAAAAGCTAAGGCACTTTTTCTAAGATGATAGTCAAATAATAGCACGGTCATATTGCAAGTATGTAAAGCCTTGGAACCCTGTGATCTAGTGCATGAGTTGGTATTTGAAATGATTCACATTCCCAGCACCCACTCACCTTGCCATGAACCCTAAAACACAGTAAGTAGGAATACGGGGGCTGAATGTGAAGCATATCATATTGCTTTCTCACTAAAGCTCTCTGATAGACAAAAGGAAAAACTAAGGGCCATTAAGCACTACTCCCTCCATCCCTAAAAGATAAAAGGTGGAAATGGGCCTCCATTGAAAATTGAAATCAGCAAGAAGAAGATAAAACTAAGCCAAAAATAGCAGCACTAGTATTGGCCTGTCCATTACAAAACCTAATTTCGGAATCCATTAGCTCTTCTTCTTCTCAACCTTAATTGAAGAAAACAGTAAGGCAGAAAGAGGAGGCTGTAGGGCGTTCCGTGCTTGCCATGTTCCCAATTGTGGACGACAGAGTGAGTACGAGGTGCAGATGAGGGAACGAATGCAGAAGATGAGACACCTCGGAAGGTCAGTCATTGTGCAAACCCCAAAAACCATGTCAGAAGCTAATTGCTGCTTCTATTGCGGTGATCATCAAGTCGAGGGGTCAAGCAGCACGAGGGAAAGGTATCAGACGGTGAAAAGACATATTTACTGGAGACCAAGGTGCAATTGCCCCAAAACTTAGAGTTAGTACTTAATTAAAGAGGAGAACCTATTTGATGATGTAGACTTAATTCACCCGAAACTTAAAGTTAATCCAATTTCTGAAATGCCCTTAATATTCTCGCATGATGGGCAAATGGGTCCCTGTAGTTCCAAGATTGTAGTCATTTAGGAGTAAATATTGCTGGCTAAAGGCACCTGGAGTTTGGAACACCACAAATCATAGTTCAACACTCACATCGTATTTCCTTAAATATTAAAGAAACATTTAGCACCATTTGCTCTTTTCTTAGGCTCAGTTACTTGGATCTTTATTAAATATATAAATGATAACAATTCTTTACTGTTGATGTTTTACAATCTTTATTAAAAGTTAGCTATAAGTTGCATACAATTGCTTTCAATAATTATATAAATGACTGCAATTGTTCTCTCAATGATGGTCTATTACTAATTTATGCCAGTCTATTTGTTGCACACTGGTGCTACCAGTGACTCCTAAAACAAAATTCAAGACTGCATTAAGACATAGACATCTGGCAGACAGGACCAATAAGAATAAAATAGAATTAGTGGTAGGAGGCACACATCAGATTAAGAACAAAACAAGAATTCATGAGCACATACCCGTAATGGTACTAAAGGACAAATCAGATAGTTACAGATCACGGGATCTTGCTAGAAAGAAGGAAACAATCATCACTATAAGAATATTAATCAACAGTTCTAGTTCTAGAATTAAGAACCAATGGATACTCGGCCAAAAGAAATATATGGAAGACATATGCTAAGGAAATAATTGTCCTCCATTAGCTTAAAGTGAATGAGATAAAAAGTTAAAAACAGAAGAAGAAAAAAGGAACCACATTACATTCTTCATACATACTAAGTACTCCCTCTATCCCAATTTATGTATCATTCTTTACTTTTTGTTCTGTCCCAAAACAACTAATGCTATTCTATATTTAGAAATAATTTGACTTAAATTTCTCATTTAGCCACCGAATTGTCAATGGTCTTTTGTCGAAATGGAATGGCTTTTCTTTTTATCTTTTTATTTATTATTTATCGTGAATGGGGGAATCATTACACATAGTATGCCCGAGCAACGTATTCTTTTGTTTTACTAGAGCAACCTATGAACTAAGACTTTGAATTTCAAAGAATCTGTTGGTATGTTCAAACCACAAGTTTCAAAGGCTCTTTTTTTTCCTTACTCTCCATGCCCAGTCAAACACCCTCACACAAATTGGGGCTGAGGGGGTAGTACTTTTTTCTAGGAAGACAACAACAACATACCTAGTGTAATCCCACAAGTGGGCTCTGGGAAGGGTGGTGTGTACGCAGCCTTACCCCTACCCTGTGAAGGTAGAGAGGTGGTTTCCGATAGACCCTCGGCTCAAGTAAAGCATATCAAAGTCAAGTATGAAAAGGAAATAAAGTAATGAAGAAGTCATTCTAAAAATAAGGGAGAAAGAGAACAGTAGCAACAACAAATAACATGGTAACCGAAGCAAAGGACCGGAGCGAAACAATATGTAACAATAAAATCGAAGACTAAGATAGTACGAGAGTAATAACAATAATAATAACACTGATAAGGGAAACTAAAAGACACTCGACTATCTACTAACGTTTAGCCTAATCATCGGCCTCCACATCCTCCCATCTGGAAAGACAATATCCAGAAAACTGTGGCTATAACTTCCTACCTTCACAAGACATAATCAAGAGTCAAAATCAAGAACAATTACATCCCCTTGCATTCGTCCTTAGCCCCCCCACCCACCCAACAACCCCACCCAACCCCAAACCAAACCTAAAACCAGAACAAAACCATTTCAAATCTGGTTCCATTTCACCATATTTCCTCAAGTAATCAATAAAAACTTCAACTTTCAGCCTTATACGAAAAATCACATCCCCTTCATTCTTCCTTAGCCCCCCACCTCACCCCACAACCAAAACCCCTCAAACTAAACCTAAAACCAGAACAAAACCCATTTCAAATCTAACCCCATTTCACCATATTTCCTCAAGTAATCAATAAAAACTTCAACTTTCAGCCTTATACAAAAAATTACATCCCTTCTCATCCTCACTTAGCTTCCACCCCCACTCCCAAAACAAAACCCCAAACCCCAAACTAAACCTAAAACCAGAACAACCCCATTTCAGATCTAACCCCATTTCACCATATTTCCCCAAGTAATCAATAAAAACCTCAACTTTCAGCCTTATACAAACAACTACAACAACAACATACCCAGTGTGGGGGTCCGGGGAGGGTAGAGTATACACAAACCTTACCCCAACCTCAGAGGTAGAGAGGTTGTTTCCAAACAATTAACAACATAGATCAACATAAGAGAGAGAAACAAAGACAGAGTTAATCGAGATCATACAGGGAAGAAGTTGGAAGTGTTAATAGTAAGAAGAGAGATCTCATCCACTTTAGGTCTAAACACAGCAAGTTGAGAATTTGCCGAAGAAAGAGATAGCCTCTTATCACAAGGAGACAACTGTACTGAAGTGTTGATGAAGAATGATGTTCTTGGAGCAAATACTATCCCAAAGCTAAACCCATCCGATCTCTGCACTTCTGCATCAGCACAAGGTGAGTACACGTGGTTCGTGTCGCTACGCGATTGTGCTAAAATGGTTAGAGATGAGATTAGTAGAAGAAAGACTAGTAGTAGCCTTTGAATCGCCATTGTTAGAGGGCTCTGATTTCTGTGAAGACTACAAGAGTGGAAAAATGCACAAGGACAATTTGGGCAAGGCACAGCACAGCAATATTGGGTTGCATTGTACCTAACACAATAACATGTTGTCAACTTTTATGTTCAAAAAATATTGTTAAAACATATTTTTTTTATGATCGTGGTGTACGGGCCAACTTCTCGATTAAATTCACGGAATATTTGTCCCCTTCCACCAGCAATATGTATCAGGTAACTTTATCCACCAAGGCTAGAACACATGAGAAGAATCGTTGTCAAAAACATTTTTTATTTTTTATTTTTATAATCGTGATGTCCGGGATACATGTATCTAATCAAACAACACCATACAAAATTGATAGAGAGACTATAATATATTCTCTGCGTTCACTTTTACTTGTCACTTTTGAACTTGACACGCCCATTGAGAAAACAATGATGACATGACTATTTTATCGCATTACCTTTATTAATTGATGTTTAATATATTAAGTCTTGGAAAATGATTTGGAGAATAAGTAATTTATGTTAAGAGTAAAATATTAAAAAGAATAATTGTTTTTTTTTAATATGTAGTAAAAGTGACAAGTGAAAATCTATTTTTGAAATAGTGGATAAGTAAAAGTGAACGGAGAGAGTAATAAAATATACTCCTTTCGTTTTATTTTACTTTATTCTTATACTAAAAATAGATAAACTTGTACCTTTGACTATCCATTTTTCATAGATGCTCGGTTAAGAAGGAATATTTCTTTAGCAAATAAGGAGCTGAGGAGAAATTAGTGTTACAAAGCTAAATTTGAGGAATTTCTTGATATGCTTGGTGATACTTGGGATTATCATATATTTTAGATGAAGAGCATTTTCAGAAAAACATTTGAATTGTTTGTGAATCACATTGAGAGACTATTTATATTGTGCATATTAAAATTTCTGATTAGTGATTTAACAAAAATAATTATTAGTACTAGCTAGTTTTAGAGCACATATGTTTTTCTTATTAGTGAATTGATCAATGTAATTCAATATTAAAAGAATATTTCAAATTTTTTATCTTAAATTCATGAAAGATGAATGAGCTTCTTAACAAAAAATTGTTATATAGTTAAAACTTAAAACCCACAAGTTGAAAAAAGGCACACTCTAATTTAGAATTAATTCATAAATTGTTCATTCACTCATTAACATAATTCCAATTCCCAGCTAGCAGTATACACAAACTGAAATTTGTCACGAAAAGAATATGCACAACATATTCATACATACGAGAAACATATTTTTGAACAATATCTTAGACTCAGAGGCGGATTCAGAATTTGAAAGTTGTGAATGACACTCTCTTTAACATAAACTCATCACCAGTGTTTGACATCGAATTAGGGCACACATTCAACCAGTTCAATCCATTTTGGGCTAATTCAATTCGATTTACAAGATTTGTGATTTATAAGTAATACACGGTCATCGAACCAAAGTAACTTTTATACGGTTCGATCTAATTCTTGGTCAAATACTATTGAACAAAAATGAGAAACAAAAGCCAAAGCAACTTTTATAAGGAGCATTTATCCTCTCATCACCAATACAAGTAAAGAAACATATTTTCATCATGAAAATTTACAAATTATCTATACAAACATACTTAAAAAAATTGATTTTCAAACAAAAATAAAAAGAAAGTATGAAAAAGTAATCAATGAACTAGAACATATAGGTCTTTGCATTCATTATCTTTGTTCAAAATATTAAAAAACGTAGAATAAAATTCAATAGATAAAATACACTTTGGAGTAATAAAGAGGAAAAAGATCAAAATCACATCCAATGAAATATTTGGAGAGCTTGAAAAAAAAAAGATAATTCAGACAAATAAACTAATAGATGAGGATTTGTTTTACGAAGAGTTGAAATACAAAACTAAAGAATATAAAGGAAATTAGGGAAAAAAGAAAAGTATCAAAATGCATTTAAGTTCCTGGATTTACTAAAGAATATAAAGGAAATTAGGGAAAAAAGAAAAGTATCAAAATGCATTTAAGTTCCTGGATTTACTAACACTTGGTGCACAAATCACATTAGATAGATATACATAGTAAAGTAAGCAAAAGGGATTCATGCAAAAATTAAACCGAAACTAAGCAAGCGTTTGGCCATAGATTCTCAAATATTTTTCGTAAGTTAATTTTGAGTGAAGTTTCAATATGTGTTTAGCCATGATTTTTGAGAAAAATATTTCGCTTTTTAAGGAAAAATATGAAATATGATTTATACCCATAAGTTTTAAAAACTATTAAAAAAAGTTTGTATCATCATTTTATAATGAACATGTTCCGTGATAATTATGTCTACCGCTGCTGACTTGACCTATATGCATAAATGCACACATTTTCATTAGTTCGCCAGGAGACAAGAATGAAAGAATTGAAAATTATTGAAAGAGTTAAGTCCTAAAATTGAATGTTGTTACACATCGGATAGATATCGTATATTATATTTGAGTTATATGTATAGTTGCATTGAGAAATCAAAAAGAAAAGAAGATAGTATATTATAGTTGATAGATATGAGATATATTATAGTTGGGAGTGACAAATAGTGAGTTTTTTTTTTATAAAATATAAAAGTGTGAGACAAATTTTAAATTTTAAAAAATATCCAAAAACTAGAATTTAACTCAAAAATTATTTTTTTCTAGTGTTTGGGATCTTAAATTTTTTGCCAAAAATTGACAAATTATATGACCAAATATTTCTTAAAAAACTACTTAGCATTTTTTATAGCCAAACGGGTCTTAAGAAAGTGTGGTGTAACTGACCTTTTAACCTTTCCACGTGTGGTGTTAACCTGCCAAAATAAACTCAGACATAAGCCAAACACGTTTATGAAACTAAAAAAGGGATACAATTTGCCTTGCACTTTCGGGGGTTGTTTGGTTGGGAACAAGTTATCTCAGGATTAGTTTTTCCGAAATTAGCTATCCTGGGATAAGTTATCCCATCATATATATGAGATAACTTATCTCTTCACTATGTTATAAATGGTTAGGTGGGATAAGTTATCCCAAACATGGCAACCAAACAAGATATCAAAAAGTTATCCCTAGACTATTTTTTTATCCCATGACTATTTATTCTAATTCCTCACACCAAACGACCCCGAGTATTTAGGACAACATTGCATCTTCAGTTCATTAAGGTATTGTCTTATAACAACTAACAAGTAAGAAGCAAGTTATTTATATATATATATATATATTAATTTTTGTATAAGTTATATAGTGTTTAGTTGTTAATTAGAAAATAAGTTATTCATGTGCATATAAATTAATACAATATTTGATTTGCAATTTAGAAATCCGCATTAACTAATACGTATATAAGTTATGAGGGAATTAATGTAATATCTTATACTGAGTAGAAGATGAAATAACTAAATACATACCTAACTAATACTGGCATAAATCTAACCAGCTACCAAATAGCCCCTAACTACTTCTATCAACTCAAGTTGTATTAACAATGAAAGTTCTTTGAGATAATTTCAAATTATATATATTATGCAATCCATCAAGTACAAGACAAACCATATTAGTTGTTTGATTCGCTATGACAGTCTTGTGAATTTTGTGTAATTAGCATATCACATGATTTCTTTATTTTATTTTGTATTTTCAAAGAGCTTATTTTTTTTAAAAAAATATTTTCCCAAAATTTTTAACGAAACTAACATGAGAAAAGAGGAAAAAAAAAAATCGGAAAATGTTTTCCTCCATACCGAACACACCTTAAGTCGGTTTCCGACAATTGAGATTCAATTGAACCCTCGCCACAAGCTAGTTCGGACACCGTCGAACACACCTAAAAAATAAGCACCCCGTGATGGATAAAAGGAATTAACCTTAAAGAATTTCAGAATAAGCACAAGAATGGTGATCAAATTTATATAGAGGCAAATTCAAAACTTGAAGTTTATGGGTTCCTACCTTGATCTCGATTTAATACTACGATAATTATAGGTTCACAATCAAAAGCTATGATCAAATAACAGACTGATAGTTCAACACTTTTTTTTTCCGGGGAAAGGTTAAGACCTCCACTGGCAAACCAATTAGACAAGATGAACTAGTGCTATGTATAGTTACTTATTCTGAATAAGATTTTTGTAAGTAGTGGAATTGATAGCAGTCAATCTACCTGATATGTTCTACTTATTGATCTTCTATATTATATTTTAACGACCATCTAAAAAGAGGATTACAACAACAATAGCATATCCACTACTATTTTACAAGTGAGGTTTAGAGAGGGTAAAATGTACGCATATCTTATCCTATTTTTGAGATAGAGAGGTTGTTTTTGATAGACCTTAAATACGCTCAGATGAACAATTATTGAAACATAATTGCAAGAATAATATGACAACAAAATTGCAATACCAAAACAGTTGGAAGAAATACGCAAAGAGGCAAAATAGACACAACCAATAAAACAATAGGTAACACCAAAACGAAGTAAAAAAAAACACTACTCATGTACTAAATAGTAATACTACTAAAAAGAGAAAAGTAGTAGAGGAGACCCCCTGACTCTCCACCTTAAAGGTGCTACACCATTCGACTATTTATTATCCTTCTACTCTAATACTCGGCCTCCAAACCTTCCTATCCAGGGTCATATCCTCATTTAGATACAGGTGAGTATCTTCTTGGTTCTGTTTTGTAATTAATGTGGTGAAGGTGTTTACTTGTATGGTTCTTTTCTGGTATTAGATTGAGTAACGTGATGGGTTTTGGTAGCAGCAGCTGCAGAGTTGTTAAACAAAGCCGTGAAACCAGTAATTGCTGGAAGGCCATACATGTGTGTTGCGTTTGATGAATTGGGGAATGCCAGTGGGTAAGTGATGCCATTGGCAAACCACCCTCATTTCGTTGGGGTGCCTTGCTGAAATGAAATTTATGGAATTAATTGTTTGATGGACCTATTTTACTGACTCTATCTCCGTTGGGTATTTGCTGAATTTAAGAAAGAGAAAGCAATCATTGTCCATCCAGATCGTGTGACCATTCCGAAGAGGCCTGCATTTGGTTGTCTTCATATCAAGAGTTTCCTTGTCGCATTCGCCAAAATTGAATATATCTTGTTATAAAGAAATAATATCTGGGCAAATACAGCAAGTCCGTTATAGGCAGCAACTTGAAGATGTAAAGAACTTTGCAGATAAGGAAAATCAATCCACTTAACCAATGAAGGCAGAGCAGCTTGAAGATGGCAAGAAAGCTCGGAAGATTGTTACCCAGCTAAACATGGAAAGAAATCAGACACAATTAACACAAGGAGAGACGTATCTGATATGGACGTATATCACTCAATCAAGGAACCTTGATTATTGAAGGAAACTCCCTTGGGTTACCTTAAGAGCTACTCACTGGAAACTAATGATTGACCATCAATTCAATCTCAGTGAAAATCAAGATCAAATTGTGATTATCTCCGCGACAATCAAGATAGAGAATTGATTCTCAGAATCCACTCACAACGACGGTCATGAAGTCCGCCAAGCAGTATAAAAGAAGACCAACATCAGAAATATCACACAGCAGCCAAAAGCAAAGAACATATGGGAAGGAAAGAAAGAAAGAAAAACATAAGGGGCCACAGTCTTGGAGCTCGCCATAGAAGTTAAAGTAGAGTAAAGGAACCAAAATGTTGTACAACAACACTTTCGAGTGAAAAATAAGGCTTTCTTTTTAATTCCATCTTTTTATATACAACTTGGAATTGCAAATGTACATTGAAGGAGCCCTAGCCCATCTCAGATGGTTCTTTAGTTCGATCTCTTCCTCCGTCTCTAACCACCCGCCACATCTTTCTCCGATCTTTTTGAAGATGGAGTTAGACCAAAGATGCAAGGGTAAGCCACACGATCCAGGCCCAATCGAGGTTTGTGTTGTTTGGGAGAGTTCCTACAGTCAGCGACCACCAACGAAGCTCAGATGTCTGTTGAGTCTCTTCCAGTTCCCCATTAGAACGTGTTCTCTCCAGATAGAAATTCAAAAAGGAACTGGGATTCATCCATGTCATAGATTTGGACTCCTTGGGCTCCATTCCAGATTGGGGAAGTGTGTCTGAGAAAACTTTACTACGAACTGCTTAATATTATATTTTATTAGAAGTTGATATTTATTAGCTATAAAAGCAAACATCTAGTAAAAGTATAAAATCTGAAAACAGAAAAAGTAAATATTGATAGACAAAACTTAGGATGCCATGTCTAGGTCCTTATATGAAAGAACCAAAAATCAAATCAACAATGACTGTTGAAACAGAAGGGACCATTTTAATGTAAGTCAATTAGCTCTTATCCTTTGGTGTCAAAGGGTGAGTTCCTTTCTTGTCTTGCCCAAGAACTTTCTTTATTCTCATTGGAGAAAGACTCCTGCGGCAAGGTCGTACACATAGGGCTGCATAACAGGTAAGCCCTTATCTTCATCATTCCAAAAAGACAAATAGGCTATACACCTCAGGAACTGTTTTACAATGTATGTTATACCTAATGTTGAGAAGCAAATACACATGCACATGAATTGGTTTCTCAGTATGAAGCTCATGAAAAGCAAACAGGGACATTTTGGAAGATTTACAGACTAGAATATCAATCATATGCTAAAGCTTCCAAACTTTGTATAAAAGGAAAAAAAAATCTGACCTTTCACCAAAGTGATGCAACCAGACCTGCTGTTAGACCTTTAAACTAACTCTGAATAACTCCAATATTGCCTAAGAACTTCTCATTTGCAGCCCAACAACAACAACATTACGCAGACCTTACCCCTATCTTGTAAAGGTAGAGAGGTTATTTCCTATAGACCCTCGGCTTAAGTAAAGCATTTCAAAGCAGGTTTGAAAAGGAAATACAATTGTGCAGAAGTAAATAACGTCGAAAAGTACAATAACAATCAACAACAAATAATACGATAACTGAAGCAAAGTAAACAACAAATAATAATAACAATCAAAGGATAGGACAATAGGAGAGTAATGGTAATAATACTCGGAAGCAAAACTAGACAATGCTCGACTACCTACTCATTTGCAGCCCATGCCTAACATAAAATAAATAGAGATAAATACTCATAAAATGTGGACAAAAGTAGAGTAAAAATCCGAGGCGTAATTTCTTAGTAAGTTACTGCAATGATGGCCATGATATTGCTTCTGAAGCATATTAAATTTTGACTAGTGTGCACAGAACGTACACAAATGAAGTGAACGAGACCAAATGATTGTGAAGACAACCCCTTTCCAGAAAAAGGGAAGTTATAAAGAAGCATATAAACTCTTGACTTTTTAGAGAAATATGTCATCATGTCTCAAAGGGAAGGTAAATAATTTTGATGAGTTCATGTCCACTGTGATTGACATTGATTATTCCCTATATCTTTTTTTTTTCATGACCGTGGTGTCCGGCAAGCTTTCGCACACTCGACTAAATCCACAGGATACCTGTCACCTCCCACCAGCAACAGGTACCAGGTAACTCTATCCACCAAGACTAGAACAAATGGGAAGAATCACCTAGTGTTTTTTGTCTACGTTGGCATTTTGAACCTGAGACCTCAGACATCATGGTTCTTTATCCCACTTCATATATCCTAGCTTTAATTGGATCAGTATCTCAGATCCTCAAAGGTTGCACTCCTCAAATACAGCAAGAAAACTTCCTAGCAGTCCTTTATTTTTTTCAGTCGTTACTAAATAGCACTAAGAGAAACCAGTTGGAGTAGGTTATATATTACGTATAAGATCAACAACCACACCTCAATCTCGACCAGTTGGAGTAGGTTATATGAACCTTAAAATATGCATTCTACTCCATTTGAACCATTTCCATTCCAACACCCAGTGATTAATTTCTTAAGACAACTTAGGAGTTTGACACTAGAAGTGTGAGCATCATTTTTTTTAGAAAGGTAACATTCTAGAAGCGTGTGCATCATAAAGAGAATGGAAATGATGCAGGTGCGAATCTGACCCGATGACTAGTGAAAGTTCAGGAGGTGGCCGTTCAGCCAGTAAGCCAAATCCTTGATCAATTGATGTTATGTTTAATGTAGATTGCAAAGCTATCAAATTACAATGCTCCTCCTTTTACTTGGGCTCAGACTGGCAATATGAGCTCAAATCAGATGCTAAGCTCTCAAGACTCTGTGAAAACTCCCTAAAGAAATAAACAATATACATAAAAGAGCAACCTGTAGAACTTCTGTTTGGATATCAAGATTTCTTGTTTTACTAATTACTAGCTGGTGAATTTTCTTCTGAGGTTAAAATATACCATGCCCTACTTAAGCAGCTTTTGCTATTTGGTTCAAATTAAAGAGGAACAGAACTGAGCTCAGAACTAGTTTTACAAATTCAGGATTATCTGCACCACAGAAATCATTTTCATTCTTTCCCAATGTACATAATTAGTCTGTGATGCAGTTTTAGATAATCGTTTTACACACATATAAGTGATATAACTCAGAGTGATTATGTGTCCACAGAAATCACATTCATCCTTTTTTAATAGTCGACATAAGCTCTGTTTAGTGCAGTTGCAGGTTAATCAATTGTCTTTACCGACTCATATGAGCATGATGGAATCATGTCTGCAGTGAACACCCAAAAAACGAACCAAAGAATATTGATATATGAAACTGCACTAGAAGATATGGTGTTCCTTATATTCAAAAAAGTGCATAGAATATGAACTACTAACATTCTTCATTCATCATAACATCATAAAGAAACAAAAAGAACATACAATTCTTCTAAACAAATGAACAAATACACAATCACAAACACAATTAATGTATAAAGATAATTAGGTAACTCTAGTGGTGTGGAAACCAAGTGGCTTCTTAAGTACTGTTTGTTCCTCTTTGCATAGGAACATTATTAACCATACCAACACTAAGATCATATCAGTATTTCATAAGGGCTTCAAAACGGAATCAGAACTCTCAATACCATATGGTGCAGCAGCTTCATCAACAGCAGCCAGAGCAACAGCTGCAATTGTCCTGACCTTCTTGACATCATCTTTAAGACAAGGTTCAATAATTTCCACCAAAGACTTCAAATGTGGAAGAACAGCACAACCATCAATGAGAACAGCGATCTGCAGAACAATCATAATACCTGTATGACGAGCCTGCCAAGAGTTGCCGCTCTGACAAACTTCTTTAAGGAATGGCAGCACAGCAGGAATACCTAGTGCAGACGCAATATCGCTAAAAGATCGAGCAGATGCGTTCCTGATACATTCATCAAGGCTGTCAATATCGGGAAGCATGGCATCAATCATAGTAGCCAAACCAGCTGCCTTGCTAAGATTAGATCAAACTCATATACAGACTGTTTATGTGTCAACAAAAATCATATTCATCCTTTTTTTCTAGTTGACATAAGCTCTATTTAGTAGTGCAATTACAGGTTAATCGTCTTTACTGACTCGTATGAGCATGATGGAATCATGTCTGCAGTGGACACTCAAAAACTTACCAAAGAAAATAGATAAATGAAACTGCAGTAGAAGATGGTGTTCCTTATATTGTAAAAAGCACATGGAATATGAACTAATATTCTGCATTCATCCTAACATCAGAAAGAAACAAAAGGAAGAAGAATTCTGCTAAACAAATACACAAACACAAACACATTAATTTATTAAAGGTAAATTACAAAACAAACAGAAAGTAATCAAACTTTTTATTATGAACATAAGCGTGTTTAACTAAGTGACAATAAATTAAATTTGCTCCTACGGAATGGCAACACTATAGTGCAGCAGCATGAGCAAGAGCACCCAGAGCCAGAGCTGCAATGGTCCTGACCTTCGGGCGGTCATCGTCAAGACGAGCTTCAACAATTTCCACCAAAGACCTCATATGTGGAAGAACACCAGCAGAACCAACTAGAAAAGCAATCTGCTGAACAATCATAACACCTGTACAACGAGCCTGCCAAGACCTCTTACTTTGACAAGTCTCTCTCAGGAACGGCAACACAGCATTAACACCAACTGCAGAAGCAACAATGCTAAAAGATCGAGCAGCTGCATCCCTAACACAGTCATCAAGGCAGTCAATATCAGGACGCATTGCATTAATCATAGTAGACAAACCAACTGCATTGCTAAGATTCGTTATGATCTCCCTCCCTTCAATACGAGCATCGTAATCTTCATCAATCAACAGAGGTTCAGTCAATAAGAGAAGCAAGTGCACAAACTTGTTCCTCTCCACCTCTGTCGTCATCAAATTCAGAGAAGCAATTTGCTGCACCATCTTCGTCCTCTTTGAAGCAAATACCTGCTCCCAGTGCGCACAATCCTGCTCAATCATCTTCCTCTCCTCCTCTGTCGTAATAAAATTCACCTGCACTGTCTTCATGTTCGCAAACTCCGGCTCCATCTTCGCAAAATCAAATTTTTTTTTCTCAACACTCGAAAGAAAACCTAACAAAGAAACGGAAGATGCTTTGACGGAAAAAGAACCCCAATATATATAGACAAATCTATCCGTATTAGAATGGGATTATAATTACTTTTTTATTATGGTATTAAATAAATAAATAAAAATCTCTCCCTAAAAAAACTACTTAACAAAAATAAGAAAAGCGGTAAATACTTGCCCATATTGGGTATTTACATCAAATCAATGCAATTTATCATGGTTAAGTGATCTAATAAAGTAATTATATACAGTAATTAACTATAGTTAAGTGATAATTGTATATATTTCAAACACATGTTATTACATTCATTGATTTAGTATAAACCCCTGGTGCGATAAAGAAAATGATAATTCTTGGCACTGATTACGCGCTCATACGGGAAAAAAAGGTTTTATTTGTTTGAATTTAATTTTAATTTTAAGAATCAACATAATTTGATTTAATTTTAGTTTAATTAAAATAATCGAACTAAACTAAATTATTATATAAATATATGTTCAAAATTTATAATTACACACGTATATACTATTACTAGATATAAAGAGCCCGTGCTATATGCTACTTTTTCTGTCCTAATTTATGTGATATAGATAAATGAAGAGTCAAACCAATTTGTATGTGGATTTTAAGTTTTTTAAGTTGTTAATTACTGTGATTTATAATACTTTTTACATAATTATTGTGATTTATAGTACTTTCGACGTAATTTTCGAATAATATATGTTACTCTCTCTACTCCAATTTATATGGCACTGATAGAATTTAGAGACTCAACTAAATTTTTTATATGTTTTTTAAATATTTTATATTATCAATTATGGCTGTGCAAATTTATCACATTTGTGTTATCTCAGTAATTCCCAATTCAAAAGATTTATGGCTGTGCAAATTTATCTTCAAGAGTTCATTATAAAAGAAATAAAATAGGAGGAAAATTCAACCCCAATCCATTTGGCTGATTTAAAGGACGGAATTGTATTAAATGAAATATAAACACTATTTAATGATGGGTCAAATTAGAGTACGCTAGTCTTGTGGGTCCCTTGCATGCTTCACTGGATATCAAACTTTTCTTGAAACATTTAACAAACCTCAAAATTGTCAAAAATTATCAAAAAGTTAAAAGAATAACAAATGTAATAAATTGAAGAATAGGGGCAAGAAATTGCTTTACAAAAGGCATCCAACTGATACGTGGAAGTAAACGGAGAAAAGTTTTGGCATCCCAATCAACTCAGCAAAAGAAGTATAACTTTAATCAAGCACTGTACAACTCTTTTATGCATATATTTTAATGAAATACCAAAAATGTCCTCAAATGCCAAGCAGGTGGAAGGAAGCTCCAAACTGTGGCTTCTATATACTGAGAGAATAAGAGAACGAGCATAACAAAATAAAATATTATTTTAAAATTTGAATTTTTAAAGCATCTTTATTGTTAATTTGTACTCTTTTTATTTCAATTTGTTTATCATATTTTCTTTTCTAGTTTGTTTTTCTAAATAATGTATTTTATTTTTTGATAACTTTTAATTTTAGTTTAATACATAACATGTTTAAGATCACAAAATTAAAAAATTAATTTATATATTTGATATATATTTAATTTAAGACTATAAAATTTAAAAGTTTGTTTTACTTTATTAAATTTATGCTAAATAAAAATTAGACAAATAAATTAAAATCGAAGAAGTAACTTTTCTCATATAATTTAAATCTCGTCTTAATATTAATTAATTCTCACTTTTCTCATATAATTTAAATCTCGTCTTAATATTAATTAATTCTCAAAAAAAAATTAACAAAAATAAGAATAAATCAGTAAATAATTTTTTTTAGTGAGCGTAAAAAAAAAACTAAAATGATACGTACTTATTTTTAAACAAGAAAAAATAATTATTTTTTAAAGACAATTTGGGACGGAGGAGGTCGGAGGACTAATGTGATGGCATTAAATATGGGTTTTCCTATTTCTTACGTGTTTGCCACGTGGAACCTAATAAAACTTCCACGTCTCTGTTCTTTATCACTTAAATTGCCAAAAATTCTGGGACTCTTTCACTGTGATCGATGAAATCAATGGCGGTGAAACTCTTCGTTGTTGCTCTCTTCTTCTCAATATGTGTTCTTTTCCCTTTCTCTTCAGCCAATTCCACCGACTTCCAGTATTGCAGTGAGTTTGTTCATTCTAAAATTTATAATTTGTACATATTTTTAATGATGTAATTAGGTTACAGAGGCGAGTTCAGGATTTAAATTTAATGGGTTTAACTTTTAAGATTCTCATCAATGAATTTATTGTACTGTTAAAATTATGGCTTCAGATCTAATATTTGTTAAGATTTTAGTCGAAAGTTATGAGTTCAGTTGAATTCATAGTTAAAGGGCTACATCTGCCCATAGAGAAAATAACCAGAGGCAAAATGGGAATAAATTTAATCTAGTTTCAAACCAGACATGCTTGAATTGTATGAGGTACTCCCTTTGTTTCAATTTGTTTATCTCAATTACTATTTGGATAATCAAAAAATATAAATTTTTTACCATAGTTTCTTTAAATACTTTTTAAATATTCTGAATTGTTAACTATTGTGACTTTATAGTACTTTTTATGTAGTTTTCAAATATGTAAAGATTATTTTTTAAAAAATTGAAGATTCTATGTCTGGATTCACATTGAACATTAGTTAGTTTGATCCTCGTACTCCAACACAAACCACGTAAATTGAAACAGAGGCAGTACGAAACAACTGACTGCACCGCATAATCACAGTAATAAAGATGATTTTGATTCCAACAGCTGGACCTTTTTTGTTTAATAATGCAGATAAGAAGGCCAACTATGCTGTTAAGGTCAGTGGGGTAGATATAACACCTTATCCTGTTAAAGGAGGTAAAGAGACCACTTTCAGTATTGCTGCAACTACAGGTAATTTACGTGATAATTTGTTCTATTGTTTTAATTGGTTTTAGTCTGTTCTGATCTCTTTCAGCTAAAGTTAAGACCCTGATGTAGTGAACTCCGTGATCTGTAATCCTTAAGAAGTTAAAGTTGATCAACTTGTTGATTGTTGAGGTTATTGCGATCGCCTACTTCATAAGATCGATTGGAAATAATTGGTATTTTTGCCTGAGATGCAATGAGTATCGTGCAAAAAATGTGTCTGGCTTGTTTGGGATTATTGAAGTGGTGCATCACCAAACATAGTTGGATAAGGGAGGAGTCGAGGGAATGAAGTTATGCTATCTTTGAAGGAGAATTGGGAGTCGATGCACATTTTTTCTTTAGTACTATGGTATTTGTGGTGCTCTTATTAGGCCTTTTTCCTTTTACACTCTTTCCTTCTTGTTTTGAATTAGACGTGCAGTTGAACTTTGTAATATGTTAAAATCTATAAGTAAAATCGCGTTGGTAGACTAGGTTTCTTCATTTTGAATTTACGTCTGGCTTGTTGGCTTTGTTGGTTGGAATGGCTACAGTACTACCCGAGGGGCGAGGGGGTATTGTTGAGCACGGAATTGAGCCTGAATAATTGAATACTTCACTTGGTTATGTACTAACTGTCAGCTGTATTCCGTGCGATCACTTTACTATGGAATATAGGTCTCCACCATTTGCTTTCTTCAAGTACTTGCATTGCTTCATATTACTAATGTGCTCGAGTATGGGCCTGTACAATGTATCTTTTCTCCTCCTTTGTAGTTTTTTTGTTGTGTTTGTGGGGTGGGTGTGTAAGGAGAATATTTTATGTGAGATTTGCTGTACACAAAAAGCTCTGACTTGAAAATTAGATGTCAAGCATGAAAACAGTGGTAATGGGACAAGAGTCCTTTGGTAGAAGAGTGACCGAGTGAGTTTTTCTCTTGCAGATGAGAATATCAGTGGCGGAAAGTTGGTGATTGACGTCAAGTACCTATTCCTTCATGTCCACCAGGAGTCCCATGACATTTGTAAAGAGACATCTTGCCCCGTGTCTGGTGATTTTGTGATTTCTCACTCTCAAGCCTTACCTGGAATGACTCCTCCTGTACGTCATCTATCTTTTGCTCTAATCTTGTCATGACATCATTTTCAGGTGTTCCATTCTGCATAAATTTCCTCTATAATAAGAACGTGTTCGTCCCCCCTTTCATAGAAGTCTTCGAGCACAAATCTGTTGGTGCCTCTATAGTGAATGCTGAAATCATATATGCTTTAAATCACAACTTATAGTTCTGTTAATTGCTTGTGATAAGCATATCATATATGTTTTGAATGTTCGTTATACCCTTCATGACTCGTTTAGGAATAACCAATTCGTGGGGTCGTTGGAGCATCACAGGGGGGACGGTGACAACTTGTAGTTTTGTTATGCTCTAATTCTATTGCTTGTGGTAATTGTTTTAACTTCCCGTCTGCCGCATCCATTTTGTGAAGATTTTCTTCCCCTTTAGCCTTTTATGATTCTTCGTCGAAAGAAGCTTTTAGAAGAAGTCAGGCTCATCTGTAGCATTTATGCAATATGTGTTGTCGTCTACACTGATTATAGCTGACAATGGCCTCCTTGATATCCAATTGTTTTGAATTGGACGAAAAGGGTTTTGCCTGTTTCCGTCGAACCTAACAGGAGTGGTCAGGGTTCAAAGTTCTTCATTCTTGTTATATACGATTTATTGGTCCGAGTAAGATGCGATTTCATCTAAAATGAACAATTTATAAAAAAAAAAGAAATCTTCCTGTGGGATTACATGGATTTCATATCTACTTATGGTACTGATCATCAATTCTTGTTTCATTTCCCTGATATTCAATTGTGTGAATTGGAAGAAAAATGTTATTTTGCCAGCTTTGTGGAACCTAACAGAGAGTGCTTTTTATACATACAGGGTTCATATACTCTTACGATGAGAATGGTGGACGGAAGCAATCGTGAATTGTCTTGCATAAACTTTGGCTTCAGTATTAGTTTACTCGCGGAATCAAAAGCAGTAGCAGATATATAGTTAAAGTTGTCACTTGTGACTACACATTATGCTCTACTAATCATGTAAATGAGTTCCTACTGTTTGTCCCAACTTTGCTGGCTTGAGGTCTCATGTGTAATAATACCTTTCTTTATGTGAAGTCTATTTCAGTTACTCTTTCGTCGTAGATTTAAGTACTTAATGTGACTCAGGTAAGATGATAGTTGTCGACTCGCTTTTGCCTGGTTCATGTTGGTACATTGTTGAGGTGATATGAATGGACCACTGATCGAAAATCGTCTCTATTCCCGAGTAGTTGGAATTAGATTAGTATTATGGATCCCAAATAACTAGGATTGTGCAATTGAGAATGAAATTTTGACGTCTATTTGGTAGGGTGATAAATTGATTGTTCCAGAAAATTCTTATTATTCTTCAAATATCGCGTTAAAGGTGTGTTACCGAGTTTTTTCCTCTATAGCTTCTCCATTTGACTTGCTATATATCTAGTTTAGTGCTAAAGATTATGTATAACTAAAAAATGGATATTCCAAGAGTGTACGAATAGGGAACTTCCTAAGGGCTCGTTTAGACATGCATATGATTTGAAACCATAGTAAGATATGATTCATCCTTTTTTTGAACCTCCTTAGAGGGAACTTCCTAAGGGCTCATTTGGACATGCGATATGATTTGAAACCATAGTATGATATGATTCATCCTTTTTTTGAACCTCCTTAGCAGAAAAATAGGGAACTTCCTAAGGGCTCATTTGGACATGCGATATGATTTGAAACTATAGTATGATATGATTCATCCTTTTTTGAACCTCCTTAGCAGAAAAATAGGGAACTTCCTAAGGGCTCATTTGGACATGCGATATGATTTGAAACCATAGTATGATATGATTCATCCTTTTTTTGAACCTCCTCAGCAGAAAATTATACTCCCTTCGTCCTATTTTATATGAGTTACTTTGACTTGACACAGACTTTAAGAAAGAAAGGAGAACTTCGAGTCTTATCCGTTGGTCAATCCATATTTTGCTCCATTCTTCGAGTCTTATCCGTTGACTCATTCCTAATAAGAAGAATATCAGAGTGAATTGCAGTGCCAACATAATCAATAGAGCGAAAGATCAAAAACACACCTAAAATATTTTTTTTTTAAGTTTCATACTTGAACTATCAGGTGTGCGAGTTTCTTACCTGAACTATCACCAACTATTTATCAAAACACATGACCGTTTATTTTTCCTACCTGGAATATCATCATCATTCAGGTAAAAAAAGTGAACAATCGATAGTTAAAGTGTGTTCTAATAAATAGTTGGTGATAGTTCAGGTAGAAAACTCAAAAAATCGGGATACTTGTGGTTGTGTGTGTTAACTCTAATCAATATAGACAAAGTTATTAGTAATGAATACAGGAACACACAATGGTTGGTAAAACTATCCAAAGACTACTTACCACATTATCTGGAATTTAATCCTCACCCTGCCAAGACAAATTTTATTAATCATATATTTGTATATAGTAATCCATTTTCTAGACTTGCAATCTTAGATTTCACATTTTTGTTTTTAAGAAAAAATAAGTTTGTGTATGAGGCTATGTTACTTACACTCTTCAAAAATGTCATTGGGTGCATGTTGGATCTATCAAAAGTAGTACATTCTTGGAGAATCATACATGGGAGAGTCCGAGCAACGACTTAGGTTTGAGGTATACACCAGACAGCATAGCAATTGTAGATACAGATGCCCCATAGAGAAAACCATGAACTGCACACATAAAAGGGGGTTACACAATGGAACGTACATGTTTTCAATTAAGAATCAAACAAGCTAGCTAGTGAGGTGAGAGGTTTAATTACTTTAATTACTTGGATTTCAGAGGCAGAATGTTCCTGGCAGAAACTCCTAACACATGAAAAGAAAAAGGATAAATTGGCATCCATTCAATTCAATGGTGCTAAACAAGAATATAATTATGCACACACTTACCTTATTTGTTGTGTGGGTGCTGAACCAACATGACCAAATCCAAGAAAAGTCCAATTGTCTACACAAAAGAAGTTGATCAAATCAAAATAGTATTAGCTACAATAAACAAGTTACTTTTTAAGTTGTCATGTATACTAAAAATAGTTGTTTTAAAATACTTGTTAATTTAAAGAATCAAGAGAGAATTAATTACTTCTTTCCAACTTTTACAAACAATTCAGGGGGCAATATCAACCAACAGTTATCATGCAACAATCAGAGTGGTATGAATGAATATGTATGATCAAGTATATATAATGAGTTTAACAAGCACAATCAGGTTCACATAGTTCACGAATATCAACAGTTCAATTATATCGCAACTTATCAGATTCTATCAACCGTTAATAATTTCATAAGAATTTCCCATGGCATGGCACCGATGCCGTATAAATGCTCGTTATCTCATTTATACGGGACCCCCTCATTACCAATTACCCTTATGTTCATTCAATACAATAAAACTAACACTTCGAAAAGAAATAGAAATCTCTACTTGCCTCAAAACAAAGCCCAAGTGTCAAGTAACGAACTTGCCCTTACGTAATGCTTCCGAATGGTCAAAATCTGTTCAAATACATAATCACTAGTACGTCAGATTTAAGCTAAAAAAGAATCATTACTCAGCTCCCAAATTAAGAATTCTTACTCTATGAACCTTGGACCTAAAACCTAAGTTTGTCAAAATCACAGTAATTAATCGTTTGAGCCAATTCTCGAAATCTATGTCAAACCCAAAAGAAAATGGTGACTGTATTCCAATATAATACATAGGAGACATTAGACACTCATCATTATTGTCTAATTATTACACAATCGTTCTTGTCATCACTAGCTCATTATTGCTTAATTGATTTATCAAACCTAATGGCATCAAGTTTCCAGCAAACAAAATAAATGGTTCCTAATGCCAAATGCCACCTCCCCGTACAGTAGTGCACATACTAATTTCTCTTCCAATGAACAATTGAATAAACAAGTGGTAAAACTAAGAGCTTTAGGTTCTGTAAAGCTATCCATTATCAAAATATTATCTTCACACACATGCCAAAAAGTCCAAGAAATTGAAACACCCAATTTCACCGTCCAATAAGGAAACGTTAGTTAGCTTCCAATTTCCTCCTAATCCTATAATCACTATCCAATTATTGGACGATCATCACATTGTCATTGCCCACCAATGGTTAATATATAATCATTACTCAATCAAGTATAATCTACATCAAATTCTCGACTTTAATTTCAACCAACTCTCACGTCTTTATTAGCATAGCAGTAGGAATAAATTCGCTGAATATTATGAAACTAACCTGAGGTTGGAGATGATTTCCTCCGAACTGCAGTAAACGTGTACTTAGTGTTCAGCCGCCTTAATTTCTATTATCACTCTTTAATGTCGTAAACCCTTCCCACTCAAATTCCTTCTCATGTATGGGTCACATAATATAAAAAGAAACACTAAAACATCAATTCGAGGTCGTCTTGACTGAAAGTTAACCATGGTAAGACTTCACTTTCTTAAAAACTCAAGAACCCAACCGATGACTTAAATAGCTCCCGAACACTCTGAGATTCGTGTTATCCATCCCCAAAAATTATAAATCACATATAAAGACTATGAGGAGGGTTAAAACGGGAAAAACAAGTAAAATTGCACAAAATGGCTTGGAGGGTCGTTACATATGGGAGTTAAACTAACTAATGTTTGGTGTAAATTCGAAAAAAGAATCTTCAATATCTTTGAAACAAAATTTACATATTTAGAAACTATATAAAAAGTACTATAAATAACAATAGTGAACAATTTAAAATATAGGAAAAAAACACATATATACTATATTAGATACAATATTACAACTCATACCAATAAATTCTAGTTTTTAATATCTACCATAAGTTTTCTAGCAAAACCTACCAACTTAATAAAATCTAAAAAATAAAGAAAAACGGAAAAAACATAATCAGGAGCAACAAAATTCCTAAAAAATGATTGAGGGATATCAATCAACCCAAAAATCTATCCTCTATCTTAACATTGACATATCTCCTCTCTACGCTATATCCTATATCTTAATTCCCTTATTTTACTCCTTTCTATTATCACTTTAGTTATGATATCAACTTTTATAACTAAAGGAGCCAAGGAGAAAGGAGAGGTGGTTTGGTCGGAGCTAGTTGGAGAAGAAGGGAGAAGGGGGTGATTTTAGATATTAAAGGTAAATATATGCTATAGGTTGTAATAAAAAAAAAAGCACCCCAAAAAAGGGTAATAGTTGATCTAAAAGAATTTATTTATGTAAAAATTCCTTTGATATTCCTAAAATTAAGGATCTAGTTATTAAAATTTTAAGGGATGAATATTTTTTATTCATAATTTAAATGTCATTTTTTAAATTCTTATGTATATAAACAAAATATAATTCATGTATATATAAATATTATTCATAAAAATTGACGTATAAATTTAGTTGATGTATACGGTAAATATAATATGTATACATAAACTATATTTTATTTATATAAATAGAAATATTAATAACAATTATAGTTGCAACTACATAATGTATACATAAAAAAATTAATATGCCCATGTATACATAAATTCTATTTATAAAAATTGTCATGTAATTTTAGTTGATGTATACGATAACTGCAGAATGGATACAAATATGTATACATAATTTTATTTTTTATATATTATTATAATACATGAGTATATTGCACAGTTATTGATGTGTACGTCAATAAGATATATTTCATTCAAAGCATATTGATACATATATTCAAGATTGTATGCATTATATCAACTGCGTATGTATTCTCTAAGTCACTGGAAATGCTTTGCTTTGGATAGTGGACTCGTGCTGTTGACTTTTGCTTTGTACATACCAATAGTTTTGACTAATTGACAAGAAGCGTAATTGAATTATACTATCGGCAAGAAGCGTAATTAGGCTTCCGTTCTTGATGTGTTATATACAACAACAACAACAACAACAACATACCCAGTGTATTCCCACAGCGTGGGGTCTGGGGAGGGTAGAGTGTACGCAGACCATACCACTACCTCAGAGGTGAGGTAGAGAGGCTGTTTCCGATAGACCCCCGGCTCAAGACAAAAAAGCCTAAAAATAGGCTAAAAAGGGCATATCAATGATACATGATAAAAAACAAGATAAAAGAAACAAGAGACGGTAGGAAGTAATATGTAGTAACAAGCAACAGACAGACAGACAGAAACAGAGCACTGCCACACAATACTACCACAAGAAATCCAAGAACAAGAGACTATAAGCGTGACACTACGATTACTAGTCGGGACACTACGGAAAAACACTCCTACCTACTAGCCTATACCCACTTCTACCTACTACTCTTCTACCCTAATCCGCGTCCTCCACATCTTCCTATCTAGGGTCATGTCCTCGGTAAGCTGCAACTGCGCCATGTCCTGTCGAATCACCTCTCCCCAATATTTTTTCGGTCTACCTCGTCCTCTCCTGTAACCCTCCATAGCCAACCTCTCACACCTCCGCACTGGAGCATCCGTGCCTCTCCTCCTCACATGGCCGAACCATCTCAACCTCGCTTCCCGCATCTTATCTTCCACCGACGCCACACCCACCTTATCTCGGATATCCTCATTCCTAATCCTATCTCTCCTAGTAAACCCGCACATCCATCGCAACATCCTCATCTCCGTCACCTTCATCTTTTGAATATGAGCGTTCTTTACTGGCCAACACTCAACTCCATACAACAAAGCTGGTCGGACCACCACTCTGTAGAATTTGCCTTTAAGTTTAGTAGGCACCTTCTTATCGCACAAGACTCCAGATGCGAGCCTCCATTTCATCCACCCAACACCAATACGATGGGTGACATCCTCATCAATCTCTCCACTTCCTTGGATAATAGACCCAAGATACTTGACACTCCCTTTCTTTTGGATGACATGTGTATCCAGCTTCACTTCTACGTCATCATCCTGAGTCGCCTCACTGAACTTGCACTCCATATATTCAGTCTTGGTCCTGCTCAACCTAAACCCCTTCGACTCGAGGGTCTGTCTCCAAACCTCCAACTTAGCATTAACTCCTCCGCGAGTCTCGTCCACCAAAACTAATTTTTTCTAATATAATTTTTTCTTTTCTTTACAGGGTTCCTAACTTCCTATTGAAGTGCATAGCCAGAAGGGAGCAAGGCCTAACAAGCAGAAAAGGAGGTGAAAATAGAGTCAGGGTGTGTTCGGTATGGAGAAAAATATTTTTTAGGAAAATAAGTTGTTTCTTACTTATTTTCTTGTGTTCGGTATGCAAGTAGATTTTTTTTCCTAAAAGCATTTGTATATATCTAATAAAAAATAATGAAAACGAATAGGGCAAGAGGGGATCGGGTAAGGAAAAAATTATAATTTTTTTAAAAAAATTAAAATAATTTCTTTTGGAATGGGTGTGGGGGATAGGGGGTAGGGAGTCGGGTAAAACACTGCACTCTTCCCTACTATGGAGCCAACTAACCTACTAATCTTCTACCCTAATCCGTGTCCTCCACACCTTCCTATCTAAGGTCATGTCCTCCGTAAGCTGCAACTGCACCAAATCCTGCCTATATATCTTGGACTGTTTTGAGCCGAGAGTCTATCGAAAACAACCTCTTTACTTCATCTCTGGAGTAAGTCTACGGTTTGCGTACATTCTACCTCCCCAAATCCCACTTGGTGCGAATATACTGGGTATGTTGTTGTTATTTTGGAAGGGGGCGGGGGCTAGTAGGGGGTGGGGGTGAGGATAGGGGGTAGGGATGAGGTAAGAAAAGAAATTTAAAATTTTTTAAAAAACAATTTTTTTTTTTTTTTTGGAGAAGGGGGGGGGGGGTCGGTTGGTTGGCTGGTAAGGGGGTGGCGGGTGGGGGTCGGGGTAGGGGTGAGTTAAGAAAGAAATTTGATTTTTTTTAAAAAACAAATTTATAAAATTTAAATATTTTTTTTGGAAGGGGGGGGGGGGTTGCTAGTAGGAGGTGGGTTGGAGTAGGGGGTGGGGTAAAAAAAATTGAAATTTTTTCAAAAAAATAAATTAAAATTTCTTTTTTTTGGGGGGGGGGGGGAATGTGGGGGGGGGGGGACTTGCTTTTCTAGGAAAAATATTTTTTAAAATTTTTAGCCAAACGAACATGAGAAATCCATACCGAACACACCCTCAATCACTAATTTTTTGGTAATATTTGGTAAGAAAATGGCCATATTCTGAAATTTCAGTGAAATTTTATGATGTACTAATATTCTTGAGTTTCACTTATAGAAGTTGAAATTTTAAGACTGTAACTATTTTTTTAAATCATAGAATTGATAAAGTGACTATTTATTTATTTTACCCAAAAAAGAGGAGATGTTACTACTTGAATACTCTTCTGCACAACCCTCCCAAGTAATATGAGAGGATGAATGAGATGTCTCCATTCTTAATTAAGGTCTCGAATTCAAATATTGAAATGGAAAAATTTTTAATAAAAAAAATTGCTTCTCCCGTAAATGTGAAATGATACATAAACTGAGATTTGAACCCTTCACATACAGTGTGAATTGAGTGGTGATCTACCGAGCTAGCTGTCAATCATCATATTCAATATATCTCAATGTCGAACAAGATAGAGCTTTTTCAACTCTCTCAAAATGAAATCTATTGCAAACCATCAAAGAGCAACTTATCTACAAATCGCCAATTATTATTAGTAAGTATTGACCCTCACTACCTCTTTTCATTGTCACTGAAATCTACATTTTAAACCTCGGAATGACAATATAGTATCCTTGTAAAACATTTCTGTCTAGAACCAGAATATCAAAGCAGAGTTAAAAACATCTCTAGTACCATCTGAAACATCTGAATTTACATCATATGATTCGTATTAGCTGCGGGGATCCAAGTCCTCATCGTCCCGAGCTATTCGATCCAGGTTTCTGTGGAATACCTCCATCAGCACAAGTCTCATTTTCCGGGTCCATTTGAAGGTTGGGAGGTGGAGCAGGAGAGTCTCTCATTATCATGTGACTCAGATTGTTTAGTAGTTCCTGATGGGTTAACCTCAGCTTCTGACACAGTTGGGATATTAAAGGGCCTCATGGGAGAGTATGTACCAAACTTAATCTCCCTTTTCCTCTTCCTGACTATACGAGGAGAGAACAAAGGATACCGAGGTAGTTTTTCACCTGCATCTGCAGAGGAAAACATAAACAAAATGATAAGAAATTCAAACAAGGGTACATTTTCACATGCAAATTGCAGCCTGCAGGCAAACAATTACCTGCTGCAGCAGAAGTACAAGTACATGTCCTGAGGAATTCCGTTGGAGGAACTGAAAAACTTGCAGGCTTCCCTCCTACCATTTCAGTTTCAAGTGCACGGATGGTGTCGTTATCAAATATCTCCACATCATCCCAAAAACGTAGAATATTCTGAAGCGGGGATACACTTTCTTCCTTGATTTGAGAGTTATGGTATATCCTGGCAAGCATGGGACCCAATACGGGCTTAAAAGCAAGAGCCTCATCGTCTAGGTCAGGAGGATTGACTCGTCTCCGCAAGCTGCACAATTCGGAAAATAAAATAAGAATGTAGTTTACTGTCATGTCCATTAGTTAGGCGAGTTTACCAAAAATATAGTGAGAGGATCAAGTGTATAAGACCCAATAGTTTTCTTGATAAAGTAGAACAGATGTAGGAATATTTATAGAGACCTCCCCCCTTACAATTTATAAGAGATGAGCTTGACGTATCTTAGCTACTACGAGAAAGTCAGTAACATGCAGTAAAGAAATAATTTGCAGTTGAAGGAAGCATAGACAAAAAGTGAAGGGGAATTCAGAGTTAAATATCTAGGAATCTGCAGTTCATTAAGCACCAAGATATCAAATGCTACCTATCATATAAGATGTCACTGGCAAGATGAACTATAGGCAATTGCCTCTCCAAATCATCTGTGGCAAACACTTTGTGTTTGAGTGCCTCAGCAAAAGCTGGTACAAATTCAAATCTCCGCCTAAGCCAACTCTTGACTCCTTCAATTGATTGCTTTGTAAAGGTAAGATTATCAACAAGAGTACTCAGCTCCTTCTCACCACCTGATGGAAGAGGCTTAGATAGGCCTTCGAAAGGTTGCTGCATAGGCCGAGGGAAAGCCAACTGTGCTTGGTGCTGTTGTTGAGAAGCTACATTATCAGCTGCAGAAATCTCGGATTAAAACATAATCAGCTAAACAAAAAATTATATAACAACAAACATGACTAGCATAAGAAAATTAAGTGAGGAAAAGGTACATAAAAACAAATTTAGCGGAAAGAGAGCAATAAAAACAGCAATAGGAAATGTTTCGATTTCATAGAATGTGCAGAAATATATCCTTATCTACTTTAGCATAAGCAATATTACAATGCATGTTTCTTCTTGTTATTTTTCGGAAGGATACATTTTAACAAATACAAGCAGCTCAAATTACTTACCTTCTCCGGGAGGCTGGTGGCGACGGATAGCCTCGAGGCATATCCGGTGAAGAATCTCCTGAATTGCAGCCTCAAGATTATCGACTTGATGCTGCAACACTTTAACAACTGGAATGGCAGAGAGTTCTTTCTGTAAGCAGACTTCTTTGAATCTATTAAGATAAGATCTCTGCGTGCTAAGTTGTCCTTGCAAAAGACGGAACTCTCTGGATATGTCGCTGGCCTTACATCCGCAGGGGATGGGTATGCCAGGAGAGTCCATATTCTTTTTTTTCCTGTGCACGCAAATGAAACTCAATGAAAAGGTAAAACCTACATAAAGGAATACACCGTCTGTATAAATTATCACCAGCAAGAGACCAATGGCAGATAGAAGATCGATGACACCTTCAAAAATTGTTTTCTTTTCTTTCAGAATTAAGCAGTCTTCGATTTAATATAAATGTATTAGAGACAAAGCATGTGCGTGTTTTCCATTTGATGAAAATTTATCTGAGAATAATAAGTCAAAAACAGAACCACGATTGTTGTGATCCAGCAAAAACCATTACCGTAACGCAACAGATTCCTCTTTCGTTTTTTCATTACTTTCAACTCCCCCGCGTTGGAAAATTTGTGATACCATTTAAGTTCTCATCAAAAAGGTAGCTCTATATGTACAAATGAATTTTCCACCACCATCAAGGGCTCTAGGTTCTTTCGTTGTGTTTTGGGACAATCGAAGAGGGTTCTTTGTTTTCTATTTTGGTTGAGCAAGTCATGTGAGGTGCAGGAAATCTTACTCAGTTAAGAACTGGATTTTGGAGAAGAACTGTTAGTTTTAGGATTTACGACCAAAAAAGTATCAAGTTCTGAAAGATATTAATGTTCTTGATTTCAAATACTCAGTCGTACCAATCATTCTTATGCCCACATTTCACCACACCCAAAAACAAAAACAGAAAATAATAATCAAAAAGAAAAAAAGAGACATACACCTTCTTCTTTCCCTTTGAAATCCTCTTGTTCTTACTGTTTACAAGAAACTAACATTAGAATTGAAAGAAAAAGATCAATCAGAAATCCGAAATCAGAGTTAGAAAAAATACGACCTAGGTGGGGTGTGGGACGGGAGAAGGTTGAGAGAAGAAGAATCGACCGGCCAATTAGCTGTTTTCCGGCGAAACCCAGATGGAGAAAGAGCCACTCGGAGAGGAGAGAGCAGAGCGATTTTGAGAGGGAAAACCAAACTTCTTAACCGTCAAGAAATTATTTCATTTATTGTAGCCAGATGTCAAATAAACAGATATTTACAATTATATTAATTAACTTGGAAATAAAAAAGATGCAAATTGAACCCAAATCTCAACGGTCATGTACATTTTTTTTTTAATTTCAAAATTTTAAATATTACAATACTAACTAAATTATATTATTTAAAAAAATAATAAATGACAATTTTGTATGACTAGACTCGAACCTTCAACACTTTGCTATATGTGTCCCTTCAACCCACATATATAGTCCGCGTCCAGATTAATGGGTGCTCAAATATTCGAAATACTATACATGGATCCGTCCCGCACTAGATCCTAAACATTCATATTTCTTGATCAGGGGTGTGTGCTCTTTCGTTTAAGTCAATTTTTTATCTACAAAATGTTAAAACAATTTAGTCAATTTTATAATATTAAAATTAAATCAAATCGAAATTAAAGAACATTTTGATTATTTCTTGGACGGTGCATTAGTCAAATTTTCTCTAATTGGTCTAATGGCCTTGTTTTCTTGACTGTTACAGGTAGCTTTTCTTGTGTACTGGTTAAATTTTTTACTAATTATAATCTTTTAAAGGAATACATGAGCATAAAGACCACACAAACACTTAACAATATCGATGAAAATCTTTCACATTATGGATGTGTTCGGTATGGAGAAAATTATTTTTCTATTTAAAAAAATAAGTTGTTTCTTACTTATTTTCTTGTGTTCGGTATGGGAGGGGTGAGAAAAAACTTTTTAATTTTTTTCGGTGGGTGAGTGGGGGTTGGGGGTGGGAAGGGTGAGAAAAAACCTTTTTTTTAAAGAATAAATTAATTTTAATTTTTTTTTGGGGGTGGAGGGTGGATGGTGGGGGGCTGAGGGTGGTGGTGGTTAGGTGAGGTAAGAAAAAAAATTTAAATATTTTTTGAAAAACCAAATTAAAAAAAAATTAAATTCTTTTGGGGTCGAGGGGGTGTGGGGCTGGGGCTTGGGGAGGGGGGGGAGGGGTAAGGAATTTTTTTTTTTTTTCGAGTTCGGGGAAGGAGGGTGATGGGGTGGGGGGCTGGGGGTGTCGGGGTAGGGTAAGAATTTTTTTTGGATGGGTGATTTTAAGAATTGTATGAACATTGTAACTTGTTTTTCCTACTTTGATTAATGAAGTCATTTTCCTTGTTTTTAGTCTTTATTAGCTTGATCATGGGACACAAAGGAAGGAGCTTTTAGAATTCAATTGGCACACACAACCCCAACTCTTCCTTAGCCTCTTGCCTTGCCTGATCTTGAGCTCTTCGTGCTTTACTTCTGCTCTAACGAGAACTCTAAGATGAGGGAGTTAGAAGTCGGATTTGAAGCTGGACTTTCCCTATATGACATTTCTTTAAAGTCCGCTTCGAAGCTTCCAGGTTTACTTGTTTTATATTATGGTTATAGAGAATAACTCGGTCCGTTGCTTCCATCAGGTTAGGGTCTTCAAGCAATATTGGGACCCAAGGGCAAAACAGTAAACTCATTCAAGTATTTGTAAAAGAGTTACAGTAACATTCTTTTCAAACCAATCAAATTGTTTTATTATAATGTAATTGACCTAAAAGCCCCTCAAGCAGGCATGACAATCGTCAGCTGCTTTGAGGGCTCTTCTAAATAGTAGTAGTAATAATTCATAAGAAAATGCTAATTGTTTTAAATAGGCTTATCGCTTATCTTTTTAATTATATAAGAGGCTTAATTGAGATTACTTTTCTGCTATTTGTTAAAGTCTTTGTGTGTTTTGTATGATGCTTAATCTGAGCCTAATTAATTAACCTTAAAATTTTATTTGTTTAGATCCATATCCAAATAGGAAGTCTAATGCCTCTTGGACGCAAAGTGGAATGGGTAGGCATATTATGACGCATTAGTCTTTTCATTTCTCTAGTGCGCTCTTAGGATTAATAACAACCTTAATAACCACCCTAGACAGGTAGTCGGAGATGATCGTCTGTGCTCGCTGATTAAAATGAGCAATCCTTAATTGGATTGTGAAGTATTAATTTATGTTGCATGGGGTGATCCTTTAGGCTAAAAAACTTCTCCTCCCTAACTTGTTTTCTTCCTACGTAGGGAGTGATCTACATGATACGCCTATAGCTCGATAGTCATTGCACTTTGATTAGGAGATCTTTTAAGACTTCGCATGAGGTTGAGCGATTACTTCCCAACGTATAGGTTTTATAGTTTTATTCTTATGTTATTATATGCTTGGGGTAGTATTATTATATCACTTACTAGTAATTAGTGTATCTTTGTTACATCACTGTGGCAATTTTGTCTTTTCGCTTATCTTCAATCACAATTTATATGCGCATTTCTCTTTCACTTAGATTTACTAGTAATTGAATTGGTCTAATTTATTTACTTGTTTTAAAATAAAAGTTTACTTGCTTACTCACTTAGTCATATTGAATTAATAAATTTATCGATCTTTGTTTTATCACATTCTCCTCACATAATAAATGAATCCGACAGAGATCAATATCTTTGTACTTTGAAAAGTGTTTAAATCTTTCTTTCGAGATAATTTAAACCTTTATCCGATTCTCTAATTGTATAAATATAAAATTAATTTAATGATAATTAGTTAAAATGGTGCCCTAAACCTTTATCTGATTCTCTAATTGTATAAATATAAAATTAATTTAATGATAATTAGTTAAAATGGTGCCCTAACGCACCTCAATTCATTAGGTGATGACTCTTCACTCTTTTTATCCAAAAAAAAAAAGTTATAACATTATATCTTGTTTTTCGCGAGAATAACCTCTCAAGTTATACAAACAAAAAGTATTACGTAAGATCTGTGGGAGCCTTATTTTGTCTGTGGTTTTTTAGGTGATGGTACCAAAAGCCAGCTTTGCAGCACCAGGTCCTATCAATATATGGTGCTATATAATATTTAAAAAGTTACTATATCTTTATTTTTAATTATTATGAAATAATTTAATTCATAACTAATAGAAAGGAAAACGGATTAAAAAGTCATCATGAAGTACATTTATAAAAATTACTCCTTCCGTTTCAAATTGATTGACCTATTTTGACTTAGCATGGAGTTTAACAAAATAAAGAAGATTTTTAAATCTTGTGATCTTAAATTAAAGATATGTGAAATGTATCAAAATGTCTTTTAATCTTATGGTCTTAAACATGCCATGTGAAAAGTTGAAATTAAAAAGTTATTAAAAATGAAAAGGGTCATTCTTTTTTAAACAGATTAAAATAGAAAGTAGGTCAAACAAATTGAAACAGAGGGAAAACTTAATAAAGATTATTGTTGGATATATGGGATTCCTCCGTGTTTAGTTAGAGATATCGAGTTTGAATCTTGGTAGAAAAACTAATTCTTATTAGAGAGCGATTTCCCTCTTAAATGGACTTCACACATTGCAAATTCCAATTAATCTTCAATTATATAAATATTGATTAAGAAAATCTTGAAAATCAAAACAGAATATGTCTTAAGACGATCGCCCATGATGGGATGCCTCTTCAATCTCAACCATACATGTTGAACCCACAGATTTACTGTTTTCACATTTCTTCTTATATTTCTTCTCATGACTCTTTTTCCTGAGTATACAACAATACGATCATTTTGTAAATGAGTATTCTACAAATATAATTAGAATTGAAGTAAACCATGCTATCAACACCTATTCCTAACGATAAACCATATTTTGCACTTTAGTTTCAAAAATCATTATACTGTTGTGAAATTGTGGTAGTTGACAGTGAGATTTTAAATTGAAAACAAAACATGTGAGTTTTCAATTAAAAAAATTACTACTTTGTAGATGGGTCATATATAATGGAACCTTAAACATGTCTAGCGGGTTTAAGTTAATCCTTCAGATATTATGAGAAAAATACTCTATTGACCTATGTAATATGTATAGTATAACCGATCCTATCGAAGAATTGTTTTGTTGACCTTTGATATTTCGAGAATGAGACATAATTGATAAGGTGCCGACCTGCCAACAGACATTGTGGGAGAATACTCTGAACCATCATCAGAAAATGTTGCTTAGCGTTAACACATGCTTCTAGAGCTACTCGATTAGCTACGGCACCTGGCGCATTACCCCAAGAATGTCCTAAAGTTCCTCCACCGAACTGTAGTACGGAATCATCCCCAAAGATCTCGGTCAGAGCAGGCATATGCCAAACGAGTTTGGTAGCTTGCTCCAGTCCAGTTTCAGAGGTTCAGAAGCCAAAGGCAACTCTCAGACCATTTGAGTTTACAGACTCTGCCGCTTAGGTGACTACGAGATAGAACATGGGTTCACCCGCTCAAAACTACAACTAGACTACCAGTAGAGGAACTGCTGAAACCAAGTGGATTTATTTTTTGTCCCATAATCCCCCACTATTATACATATCACGATACGTCATAGCTGTAGATTTTTTTTTCCATCTCGTTTTTTTTAACGAATACATCTCGACATATTCATCATCTAAAGATATATCTTTCATTACAATAGTTATATGACAGGTCGATCTTTTTATCGCTTCCTTGAAATTTGTCAAAACTGTTATCACCTATGATTGATTAAGAAAAAAAACTGGAAACAAGAGACCTGGTTTTTTTTCCAGTTTCTGATTCCAGAATGTCTGCATCAAATAAGCATAATTCTAAGGCTCCAACAAAGGCAGCTTAACGTAATGCTAGTGGCGTTGAACAACATGCATCATTGATCAGGAATCAGGATACTGCAGTAGAAGTGATAAAGGCTAATTAGAAAAAGAAATTTTCAAAATAATTAAAGAGAATATTTTCAAAGTCATTCCTAGAGTTTTGTTGATATCTCCGACAAAGTGGCAAAAAAATAGGCAATTGACCAAAGTCACGTAGAAAATCGACTATTGCATAAAGCGCCAAGCAAATATGAAAGTAAACCTAAGTTGAAGAAGGAAATCCGCTATAAAATTGGACGAAGCATGAAAATAACATGAAAGAAAACTTAAAAATCTTAAAACAGAAACATGAAAGAAAATCTAAAAATGTCAAAGATAGAAACCTGAAAGAAAATCTAAAAATATCAAAAAGAGATATACCTCGGGCGGTTGAGAGATGGAGGAAGAAGCAGGTGAGAGGGATTAGGAAGTGAAGAGGCACAAATTAGAGGAATAGTCACACACGAAGTTAAGTCACTTTAATTCGGGTTTCTTAATACAATAAATAAAAAGAAAAAACAGATCTAAAAGCCAAAATTCTGAGAAAAAAGATAAATATGTTTCCTCATTGATAAGAGGTGCCACACCAGCATCCTTATAACCTTCTTTTATATGTATATATATAGATTTGTTAGGTCCACTGGTAGCTTAATCAAAAGGATACACATCTATCTATAATATAAAGGAGGATCATAGACTAGGTAATGAGACTCCTCTCTGTGACCTCCAATTGCATTTATCTTCTTTTTTTTTTTTACCTTTTTTTGACATTTCTCTCTCCATTTCACTATACAATAATAACACAATAATCTATTTTAAAGCATTTTCATTTTTCTTAAATAATTTATTTAATAAGTCATCTCCATAACTCACGCTACTTCATATTCTCATGACTTCTATTCTAATAATGTCCATTAATCTTGTGCCTTTAACTCACACATTACCATCTTTATAATTCATGCTCTTAATAATCTTCATTACTCAAGAAAATTAAAGTTATAATGGACACAATATTTTAATTCTATATAAAAGGCCATATATAATTAATCTTGTGAGGTACAATACTATACACTTGAGAAGCATATGCAGAAGGAAGTCATGAAATATTGGAGAAGATTCTGAATTTTGTTGATAATCAGGTGCGGAGGAAGTATGAGTATATGCACAAAGATCTACTTGATTTGACTTTCCTGCCTAATAAATTTCTTCATTAGTTTGTTATTTTAAGCTTTATATTATATAAATATGATCTTTCTCCTTCATGACTTCTATTTTTATGGTGCAAATTGCAATATTCTAATGTTGTGGTAGTTGTAATATGGAGTTAACCTGTATATAGTGACGACTTAAAGAAATTTTCTCTATTAGAATCGATGCAATTTTTTTCTTCTTTTTTTTGCGTAATTCAGCAAGTGATTTGCCTCTTTCTTGGATAATTAATTTTACTTTTCTGAAAGAAGATTTATTTTAGTACTTTACCATTATTTCACATTGTGAAATATTTTTTAGATACGCAGGGGAAAAAGTATATCAAAGTATATATTTCAAATCAAAAGTTCAGCTTCATTCGATGTGCAATAGAAATGAAACAAATTTGTTATTAGAGAATATATTTCAACAATTTTCTATGACTTCTCTTTAGGCTCTCACTCTCTCACTACATGCCCAAGAGACATGACCAACCTTGGGGAGCAAAAAACCAACTGAATTCAGTGTTTCAAAAACTTCATTCACAACCACTGTCCAAGGTAAACTCATTGAGTGTTCGAAAAATGTCAATTATAGTTCCGGTTTGGATTCTAATTCATCAATTGCCTTGGCATTTATTTAGATGGGATGTAGTGTCAAAATTATTGAGTGTTGTTGGTAATGCTGTAGCCCGGATATGGATACTTACTCTAAGTCAAGGGGAAATGTTGCCAAAATTAAGGTGGAAATATACCTCTTAAAACCTAAGCTTGATCAAATCTGGTTAGGCTTTAACAGATTGGATGGTACTGAAGATGGAGTTTGGCTTGATATAGAATATGAAGATGCCCACAATTATTGTTTATATTGTAAACTTCAAGGTCATCTGGAAACTCAATGTAGAAATAAAGCTAGAGATGACAGAATCAAGGCTCAAAAACAGGAAGCAGCCAGCAAGTAGAACAAGGAAGAACCTAACAACATTTCTCAGAATGATGTTGACAAAGCTAACATAGGAAATCTTGCTATCAACAAAAGTGAAGGACATGCGGATAAGTCAACATCTGATACTATCAATAAGCAAAAGGAGGGGAACATGGATAATGACAAGGTCAAGTCCAAGAGCCCTACTACTTGGATCCTTCAACACAATAATTCTACTCAAACAAGAAGTGCTCTTAATGCTGAGCATAATCAAAGTGATAGCAGTCTTCAAACTGATCCAGTTCAAGGAAAGGGAAAGAACAAAATAAATAGGAGACAGAGAAAGGAAAAAGATAAGAAGAAAGAAGAAACTGAGAAATCTCAATCTCAGGAACCAAATGTTATGCAAATTCAGGAGAGCTCTGATTCCGAGCCGTTGGACTTAGATTCTCTTTGAACAATTGTGACAATGTTGCTCCAAAGACTAGCAATTCAAAGACCAACAATCCAAACAACAGTGACAATGTTGCTCCAAAGACTGAAAATCCAAACAACAGTAACAAAGTAGTTTCAAAGACACAATCAAAACAACAGTAACAAAGTAGCTTCGAAGACCAACAATTCAATGCTCCTAAGACAAACAATCCCAGAGGTTTAAAGTGAGGTCCTACAGTTAGTGAGACAGACTCTTCCTATGAAGAAGATCAGGAAACTGATGAAGAGGAAGGAGGTACCTCTGACAGTGAGAATGAATATGAGAGCATGGAAAAAGGGGACACCTCCAGCTCTGAAGACAATGATGCTATTGCTGAAGATCTAATTGAGACTTTTGTTCCACATACCAATATGGAGCCGAAAGTCAATGAAGCTTTTGGTGATATTGTTGAAAATGACAATCTTCCTCGTAGAGGGAGTGGTAAATCTAGCAAGAGATACAACAAATGCAGAGGTGCTACTACCTCATCCAATGTGACTGTGACTAGATCACAGGCCAAACTTACTTCCTAATCGTTCTTATGATCAAGTCTCTTATCTGGAATGTGAGGGGTATCAAAACTAAAGGTGCCCTAGAGAGACTCAAAGTTATCAGGAAACACTCAAAACATTACCTTTCTTGCACTCCTGGAGCCTTTCACCAAAGCCTCTAAAATCAATAAGTACAGTAATTTCCTTGGTTTTGATTTTTGTTACTCTAATTGCGATAACAAAATTTGGACATTTAGTGACTCTAGCATCAACTGTAACATCAAAGAGGATGCAGAACAGACTGTAACATGTGCCTTGGAGTGGATAGATATCAAGCTTCTTGTTACTGTTGTCTATGCCAAATGCAAGGCTCATCTTAGAACTGGTCTTTGGAACAATCTTAGGAATTGGTCTAATAATGCTTCCATGCCATGGTGTGTCACTGGGGACTTCAACTGTATTATTGATCTGGATGAAAAGAAAGGAGGCAACCCTCATAGGATGGACAAGAGATTACCCTTCATTAATTGCATAACGGATTGTAACTTAATGTATCTGGGGTACACTGACTCTAACTACACTTGGTGTAATGGGAGAAGTAATGAAGCCAGGATCTGGAAAAGCTTGACAGACTCTTAGTCAACAATGCTTGGATCATGAAGTTTCAGGATTCCAACGTTACCCATCTAATTAGAACAGGTTCAGATCATTCACCATTATTTTTTTCCTTTTCTGCAGGTTCCAATCAAAGGATCAAATACTTCAAATTTCTTGATCTTTGGACAGAGCAGGCTGACTTTCAGGATGTGGTAAGGCAGGCATGGAATCTTCAGGTTACAGGAAGCTCAATGTGGAGATTACATCTCAAACTGAAGAATGTTTGCAAACATTTGTCCTGGTGGTCCAAAAATTGCATTGGAGACATCTTTGATAATACCAAAAAATTGGAAACTGAAGTGGAGAACCTGGAAAAGGAACTGGAAAGAGATGGATCTACCACCATTAGACAGGAATACAACAAAGCCAATGTTGAATTAATTAAGCATTTGAAAGATGAAGATGCTTATTGGAGACATAAAACTTGGCTAAAATGGTTTAAAGAAGGAGATTATAGTACTAAATTCTTTCATGCTGTGATTAATAGTAAGAGGAGGAGGTTGCAACTGAATTCCATCAAAAATCATGATGGCAATTGGATTGAGGGGGAAGAACAGATCGCCAATGAAGCTGACTCCTTCTTCCAAAAGCAATTTGCCAAGGATGATCATCATAAGAATTGGGATATCTTGAAATGTATCCCTAAAAAGGTGTCCACTTCTGATAATAACTTTCTCACTGAACCGCCGACCATGGAGGAAGTCAAGCAAGTGGTCTTCGCTATGAGTTGTGACTCTGCTCCTTGACCTGATGGTCTCTATCTGGTAAATTCTATCAGTCTTGTTGGGATATAATTTCTCATGATATCTTGGATATGATTTTGGATTTATTTGCTGGCAAAATCATGCCTAGAGCTTTTACTCATTCATGCCTTATTTTTGTTCCTAAAAAAGAGAGTCCTAAAACCTCTGGGCTTAGACCAATTAGCTTAAGTAAACTTTCAAGCAAAATTGTGTCCAAGCTCCTTAATGGTAGGCTCTCTAGGATTATGAACAATATTATTTCCCATAATCAAAGTGGTTTCATTAATGGTAACTCAAGAATTGGTCCAAAATATTGGTAAAGGTGATCATGAGAATGGTAATGCCGTTCTTAAACTAGATATGACCAAGGCTTTTCATAGTCTCTCTTGGTCATATCTTTGTCAAGTTATGAGAAGCCTTGGCTTTTCCGAGATCTGGATTTTTGACATGGTTTGGAGGCTCATTTCTAATTGTTGGTATTCTACTAGGCATGGTTTTTTTAAATCTAGTAGAGGCATCAGACAAGGTGATCCTTTGTCACCCTCTCTATTTGCTATTGGTTCTGAATTGCTCACCCTTTTGATGGATCAACTTATACAGGAAGGATTTATTGCCTATCATGTTGATAGAAACTCCCCTGAGATCACCCACCTTTGTTATGCTGATGGCACCATCCTTTTATCTTCTGGTGACCGTCACTCCCTCTCTTTTATGATGAATAAATTAGCTACTTATGAGCTTGTTTCCTGGTCAAACGGTAAATAAGCACAAATCTAGTATTTACACTAATTCTATAGCTTCTATTTCTATGATTGAGGAGTTTAAGACTATTACTGGCTTTAAACATTCTCAATTTCCCACGACTTATCTTGGTTGTCTTATCAATATTAGTAGGAAAAAAAATCTCTTTTTTGTGACATGGTCTCTAAAATTGCTTAAAAGGTGCAGGGATGGCAAGGCAAAATGCTCTCCATGGGGGGCAAAGCTGTCCTTATCAAGACAGTGCTACAATCAGTTCCTATTCATCTGCTCTATGTGCTATATTTCCCTAAAGCTGTTATTCTCCAAATTGGAAAGTTTTTGTCTAACTTTTTCTGGGGTGAGCTTAACGGCAAGCACAAATATCACTGGAAAGCATGGCACAAGCTATGCTATCCCACAAGTGAGGGCAGTGCTGGCTCTAGAGCTATTGAAGCCTCTTGTAAGGCCTTCACTGCTAAGTTCTTGTGGAATTTCAGATCCCAAAACACTCTTTGGAAATCTTTCATCTACTCTTAAGTATTGCAAAAGAATCCATCCCGCGGCTAGAAAAACAATCTATCTTCAATCTCATTCTTGGAGAAGCATGATGAGCATAAAGGATGAGGTTGAGCAACATATCATCTGGAAATATTAGATATATATTAACATCTCTCCATATTTATGACTAAAATAAAAATGAAAATAAATACGCAAGTAATTATGTCTTAATTTTTTAAATTAATAAATATTATTAATTATTTATTTTTAGTAACGATAACAAGTAAAGTGATCCGAAGGGAGTATCTCTTTCCCTGATAGGTCTTGAATTTTCACTGAAAGTGGAAAGCTTTGATTGACGATAAGGTCATTGAATTTTCACTAAAATAGGAAGAGGGTTAAATGTACCCTAAAATTAAAGAGAAGAGGACGTTACAGACTTATTTGAACATGATTTGAAGTTGAAGAGGACGTTACGGACTTATTCAAAACATGTGATTTGTTAATTGTGAAAATCAACTTTTTTTTGTGTGTATTTGAACAAAATTCAAATTGCATGTCAAAATAAATGACTGTTAAATCTAGATGACTCAATTGATATGAAAAAAGTATAATATGTGGTGTTATTTAATTGAATATTTCATTTTATTTTTTTATGTTATGAATAATTTACACTAAGTAATACAGAGTATTTTTTGTGTTTAAATAGTATACATGAAAAATAGAATTTAAGGGATTAGAATAAAGGTTAAACTACCAAAAAGAATATACCTCCTTACCATATTTATTAATTTTCCCACTATTTTATTTTAATTACTTAATATACCACATGTAAACACTTTGATATATCGTTCCAGGTCGTGATACATCGCCCCGATGTATCAATCAAAGGTAATTATTCAGAGGTGAGGCGATGTATCACGCTTTGGGACGATGTATTTGAGCGAAGTGAGGTGGGAAAAAGAGTAATTAGCTATCAAAGATGTGTGTTTTATGTAAGTTACCCTAGAATAAAATAAGATTAATAACTTATTTGTCTAAGCTTATTTTTTATTGAAAATACTTTTTTTTTTTCTTAAAAGTGCTTAATTTATAAAATGAAGGTGTTTGACCTAGTTTTTGGGAGAAAATAAGTGCTTCTGGAGAGTAGTAGAAGCTGTTTTTGAGAAACTAAAAAAGTAGTTTCTCACCAATAGCATTTTTTTGAAAAATATTTTTGATAAAAATACACTAAAAAGCACGTTTAGAAAGTTTGATCAAACATTAATTACTGCTCAAAAGTATTTTTAAATTTATTGACCAAACACAAATTAATTTTCACCAAAAATGCTTGATTTAAAAATACTTTTAAAATAAATACTTTTTAAAATAAATTAATTTTAAAAGCTCGCCCAAACAAACTATAAGATAAAATGTCAGAATAAAAATGAAAGATAAATTAAAAGAATTGGTCATACCTCCTCCTTTCTATTTCCTCCTCTTTCGCTTATCTCTGTTCCCTGCCATATTTTGTAATTTCAGTGTAGCAAACAAAGAGATACGCATAGGACCACAAATTATTTAAAGATTTTGAAATTATTTACTACTCCATCTGTCCCAAATTGTCTGATACATTTCAGTTATTGAAATTTAAATTATGTGAAATTATTATGATCATAGCAAAATTATAATATTCAGTATTTTTTTATATAATTCATGAATATCTAAATTTTGATTTTGAAATATTGAGTCAATCTTATTTGATATTTGTGATTGCTTATGTGGTAAGCACCTCCACCTCAAAGACTTGTCTGATCATAAATATTGCAAGTAAACTTTGGAGAAAAAAATTGACAACATTTGTTTGGCCATAAAATTATAAGTTTTAACAATAAAAATTAATAAGAAATTCAAGAAGCCATAAAATAATGTGTTCATATCAAATTTATGAATTTTTTGTAATTGTGCGAATGTATTTCTATATATGATTAAAATATTATAATTTAGTGTTTATCTTTTATAATTGGTGTATAATTAATATATAACATGTGTATAAATATTATATAACGAGAAAAGATAATTATACGATGATTATACATCAAATATTTAATAATTATACATTAACTATTGACCTAAACATTATGTAATGAAAAAAAATAACTATATATTTAATATACAATGAATATACATCAAATATTTAATGTCTATGTATCAAGCACCAAAAAAATATCCTTACCCCTATAAAATTGTAGGATTAGAGTCAAAATTCTACAATTACTTAAACTATTAATCTGTTTAATAAAAGTAAACAACTCGTGAAAGTTGGCTATAATGAGATTATCAAAATAAAGCACGACTATTTTGAGTTTAAAGATTATATGGACTGCTATTTGAGTGAATTTTTCTTTTTATAACTTACCCCAGACTTTATTCTTTCCGTTTCAATTTGTTGATCTACTTTATTTTTTAATCCATTTCATAAAGAATGACTCTTTTTCCTATTCAAAGATCAGCCCCCGGACTCTGTGTTTTCACATTGAGAATTATTACAAATGAAGAGATGTCAAAGGGGCCGGCTTTTCCCTTTTTATCAACTCTTAATTTCAACTTTTCACATGACATGTTTAAGACCATAAAATTAAATGATATTTTAGTACGTTTGACATATCTTTAATTTAAGACCACAAGATTCAAAAGTCTTCTTTATTTTGTTAAACTTCGTATCAAGTCAAAATAAGTCAATCAATTTATGAAGAGAATATATTTTATTAAAAAAAATTCATCAAGTATGACTTCAACTATAATTCTATCTACCCAACTCCTTATTAAACGTATTCTTATTAAAGAGATAATAGAATATGAAAAAATTATATTAAAGTATATAGCTAGTACGTTACTACCGTTGTTATTATTTTTATTTTTTTTGTATCGATAAATCTTCATAACTAATTATAATTTTAAAAATATAGTTGGTAATTGTATTTTTAGTAGTTTTATAAAATATTGTGGTGTTATTTAATTGGATAGTTCGCACCTTTTTTATGTTTATCAACATGCGTCGACTAGTTTACACCAAATAATATTTTTTGTGTTTAAATACTACCATGAAAATAGAATTGGAGAATTAAAATGAAATAAAGTTAAGATGAAGTATCAAAATAAAAATTGAGGATAAATTAGAGGGCTTGTCTATGTATTCGACTAATATTAAACTTAAGAATTTTTACATAGATAGTATTTTATGGAAGTTTTATTATATTTTTTAAAGGTGCTTTAAATTTAATACGGTCTATAGCATATTATTACATTTTATAGCTGATTAGTCCTTTACATAGACGATGGACATGTGTTGTCTTCTCCATTTTCATAAAAACTTCTTCTCCTTTCTCGATCACCTCCTCGTCTCCATCCAATCTCGTCGAAAATGACTTTTTCGGTGAACAAAACAATAAACATCAACCACCTTAAATAAACCCAACAACAACAAATACCCATTAAAAAAATAATAGCAGAGAGTAAAGATATCACTTTTTTTCAATCAAAACAGCTCAAGACTGGAAAAAAAGCGAAATCCAGACCAATAATAAACAAACACAACACAAATTAGAAGAATTTTTTTGTAAAAAGGTATTAAAGATGTTTTTATTTTATTTTTTCAATTAGAAAAAGAGAGACAGAGAATGATATTTTGAAACATTAACAGGCAGGTTGGATGGTTTAACTAAAAATTCTACCCCAAATACAAACAAACTAATAAAATTTCAAGGTAAAGGAAAACAAAAAAAAACATCATTTTCTTGAATGTAAACTAGCAATTCATGGAGTCAAAGGGGCCATTTTTGTATAAGCATATATATATATATATATATATATATATAACTGTTTCTGGCTATAAGGGTGTGAGTTATGTTGTTCAGCACTTTCATGGATGGTGTAGAGAAGAGACAGACCGTTCTAATCTTTAAAAAAGCAAAAAAGGTATAGAAGCTCCCGAGAAAGTTAAAAAAAAGGAAGAAAATTTACTCTTATATTAAAATTGAAGTTTTTAAAAGTTGTACTACAATTGTATTGAATATAAACGATAATTTTAATACAATTCAAATTCAATATTATACATTATTATAAATTCGATAATTATTATTCTAAAACAATATATATATATATATATATATATAATACATTTCTAACAACGTAAGCTAATTTAAATAGTACGAGAATGTTTTGAAATTCACATATAATACTTATAATATATTTGTATTAAAAATATTTTAGTTATGTATTCATCACGTGCTATATATTTAATTCGAAATGTATTACAATGTTGTTTCTTTTTCTCTCTTATTAATAATGTTAAAAACGTTTTATATCTGAATTTCAAACATTCAAATACTATTCAAATTAGTTTATGTGCTAGTACATTAAAATTGTGTTAGAAATGTATTATATATGTATTCAGCTGATTTTGCTATTTTTGGTAAGAAAAGTAAATCTATAATCTGTAAGAGTAAGATTATACTATAATTCATAAATAAAGCTTTATAATTCATTATCTATGTAAAAAGACCTACATATTTTCACCATATTAAGTAGCTTAATTATGGTAAGTTAATATAGTTTGATGTAAATATTCGATCATAAACAAATACACATATGACCACAAATTTTTTAAGGAATTTGAAATTATTTACTACTCCTTTGTCTCAAATTGTTTGACACTTTGAGTTATTGAGATTCAAACTATGTAATTTTTTGATGATTAATATTTTAAAATGTATTTTTTTTTATCATAGTGACATAAACAAAATCACAACTTATAGTATATTTCGTATAATTCATGAATATTTAATTTTTAGTTTTGAAATATAGAGGTTATCTAATTTAATATTCGGGGTCACTCAGGTGGTAAGCAACCTCCACTTTTAACTCTAAGATTGTAGATTCAAGTCATCGATGGAGCAAAAAATATAGAAACTCCAAGAGAGGAAAAATTTAATTCAATTTAATTTTGAAGATTAATCAAATTGATGGTCAAAAAAGAAACATAACGACTAGTTATCTGTGTTTTTGTTTTAGTAACTGCTAGTTATCACGCTCTTTTCTTATGTTCTTATCATACAATAACATATTCAGTATAATCTCATAAATATAATTGAGGAGGATGATGTGTGCAAAAAAATTATTTTTATTTTATGCAAATGTTATTTTTGATGAACCCTATATTTTTATCGTAATGTCATTAAAAGATTTGAGAATGACATGGTTCAAACTTCTCCATGATGTACCTCATCATGTATGAATCGACTATGTTACATTAATAAAAGTTCTAATTTATGAAGTAAGAATGTGAAAAATAGTTGAAGCTATTAATATTTCATTTTAAAAAGTAAGAACTATTTAAATTTAAAGTTGAAATTTGAGGGACTATTTTGGACATTTTTCTCACTTTTTAGTCGTTTCTAGCAATTATTACTTTTTAAGGAAAATGCACAAATTTAAATGATTTTATTGGAACAAAAAAAAGACAAATGACTTTATTGAAACATTTTTCTAAGTTGAATGACCATATAAGGAATTGGCCCCAATACTCTTTCAGTCCTTCACCACCTTACTCAAACAATCATATTTGAAATGTTAATTATCCTTTTTCTGGGGTATCAGGGTTGATATACCAGGAATAGTCATTTATATTTCTTGAAATTTGAAAAAGTCACCAACAATAATGATATATTCAATATAATTTCACAAATAAAATCTGAGAAAGACAAAGTATACAGAGACTTTATGATCCGCACCTCATAAAACAAATGTGATTGTTTTTGAAAGACTCTCGACTCAAGAAAACCTCAAAATGATGAATCGATTATATAAATAGAGCCCGTCAAACTTTTTGAGCTACTTCCTCTGGTCAACTTTACTTTGTCATATATATATTTGAGATAATATGACCCATAAAAATAAAATGTGTAACTAAATATTCGATCACAGTACAAAGGGTACTTTAAGTTATGCCTTCTCCCTTTTTGTTTTCTTCCTCATTTTCCCTCTACTACGGTAGTTTGAAAATGCCAACAGTCATTAAATATAGTTATGATAAAAATTAGTTGCACAGTAAATATTATTTATATTAATTTTTAACAATATTTATATTGGAAAGTGAATGTGAGAGGTAAGTTTTTTTCTCTGGAAATATGTGCGTTGTGAACATGTCCATTTCTAATTATACTATTGGGTTAAATGAGCATTTTATTTGGGATCCAGGTTGAGGACATATATTATGATATTAGTGATTAGTGGCTTAGAGGAAAATATGTTTGTTATAACTAGTGCTCATTGGTATCAGTAGAGAGGCTAGGTAATATTGTTTTTCTCATCTCTAATTCTTCCTTCTTTGTTACTGTTTCATTACTTCCTACTGTAATTTCTCTATTTCAATTCATTAAATACAATCAATCTTTCCTGTTATTGAATATGTTATCACTGTTTTAAAATTAGGCAGTTTTGACATTTGCCTTGGGCTTATCTCGGGGCAGGGTATTGGCAAAACGCTTCAAAGGTACACTTGTAGGATTCAATTCTGTGAGGCTTACGTCTTGAACGCCCGATTGTATATGTCCAATGTTTGGGGTTGGCTTAACAGATTTTACATGGATTATGTGTCAAATTTTTTAGTTAATATTATTGATCCTCATAATTCTTTAATAAATGAATCATGCTTAATTAGTTTTTTTCATATATAAAAATAAGAAGATTGAGAATAACTCAAATTCGTAAAATTACATATTTACTATTTGAGAATATTATGAAGGTGAATATCACTTAACATTTCTTTTAAAAATACATAGTCGAATTTTATATCTTCATTTATCATTAGCCTTTCTGTTTTTGTCATATGTCTCAAAATTATCATGCTTTATTATTTTTCTATTTGAAAGTAATTGTATTTTTATTCATAGTGTAGTGATGTTTTTTATAGTACTAATAAAGTTTATTGATTATTTATTAGGGAGGTATAGTATGATAGTAATATAATTAAGAAATTGTGATTATTTTATTATTTGAAAGTTAAGATGTTTGAGTTGATTTGCAATTCATAATACCTTTTGTATCAATTCATAATACCTTTTGTATCAATGCATTATTTATACTTGTAAAATCATGTTAGTAGTTTTATTTTCTTTGAGTTTCTTTAAATCATATTTTCAATTGTTTTAAAATATCTAATGTATTTTTTAAAATAATTTTTGTTTTATTATACTATTTTACTATATAATAAACTAAAATTTTAAAGATGGGCTTACGCCCCATATCTCGAGGCTTATGTTTTGCCTCGTACAAAATGTTTCCACCTTTTAAAACATTGATTACTACTTAGTAGACTGACTATAGTTACTAGTACGTAGTAGTAATAATTGGCCACCCTGGTGATGAACAAAGATGAAACTTTGTAATTCATGCACCGAACTCGAAAAACAAAGATGAACAAGGAATTAAATTCTTAAAAGAAGAAATTCAAAAAGCAAAAAGAATATAGAACGATATTCTACCTAAAAATTTAGAGGGTTTTAGGTATGTAGTTAGGTGCAATTGTTGTTATGTTTTTTGGAGATTTTGGAGAGAGATGCAAACAATAAAATAGAAAATATGAATGAAAATTTTCTCATATTAATTTCATTAATAATAAGCCTTTATATAGGCACATAAACAAAGTAGTAGACTCCTCCTATATCTAAAGTACTAAACTCTTATTAAAACTAATAAACTGAATATTCAACTAAATCAATAATTAGACTCCTCAAATAACTAAACAACTAATTATTCTAGAAACTATGTAGCAGTAACAGATGCAATATCCAACACTCCTCCTTGCTTCTGTTGCTGCAATCTAGTAAAGTTCGTCCTCCTGAGTTTCTTCTTCCATTAGTAGTGCTTGTGAGTTGTTTTGATCTTTGAACTTGCACACTTTTGTAACATGACCTGTTTGTTTGCAATTTCCACATATTGCGTCAGATCTCCACCAACAAAATTTTTCTAAGTGTGTTTTCTTCTTGCAATATTTGCAAGGAGGATAATCAATTTTTTCTTTTTGGTATTTTACATAAAAAATACTTTCATCAACTTTATCTTGTCTGAAAGCTCTTCTTTGCTCTTGTGCTTGAAGAGCACTTATTAATTCTGCAAGAGATATGGTAGAGAGATCTTTAGACTCTTCTAGCGCAGAGATTTTTGACTCAAATCTCTCTGGAATAGTCACAAGAATTTTTTTCTACTATTCTGTTATCTTTAAAATCCTCGCCAAGCAACCTGATTCTATTGACAATCAAAGAGATCTTGTCAGAATACTTAGTGATGGTCTCACCCTCTTGCATTCTAAGAGATTCAAAATCTCTTTTCAAATTCAAGATCTGATTTTGTCTGCCTCGTTCACTTCCTTGATACTCCTTTTCGAGTTTGTCCCAAACTTCTTTCGCTGTCTCACATGCAATTATTTTAGAGAAGATAGAATCTCCAACTGAATTTTGAATCACAATTTTGGCTTTGCATCTTCTGGTTTTCTCTTCTGAAAGAGTTTTGATTTGGGCAGAAGTAGAATTTTCAGGGAGTGGTTGTAAAGGTGATCCTTCCGTTACAACTTCCCACAAATCATAAGCTTCAAGATAAGACTTCATCTTCACTGCCCAAATTTGATAATTTTCACCAGTGAAAATTTGTGGAGCAGTCAAAGAAAGACCATTGCTTGCCATGGTTGATGAAAAATAGGTTAAAAGTGGTATGGATTAAAATTGGTTAAAATTGATATTGGTTGAAAATAGCCCTGAGCGTTAAAAGTAAGCACGGGTTAAAATAAGTTGAAAATGAGTATGGATTAAAAATAGTTGAAAGTTTTTTTTTTTCTCAACAAAGGCACAAGATCATGAAGGCGCTGATACCACTGTTATGTTTTTTGGAGATTTTGGAGAGAGATGCAAACAATAAAATAGAAAATATGAATGAAAACTTTCTCATATTAATTTCATTAATAATAAGCCTTTATATAGGCACATAAATAAAGTAGTAGACTCCTCCTATATCTAAAGTACTAAACTCTTATTAAAACTAATAAACTGAATATTCAACTAAATCAATAATTAGACTCCTCAAATAACTAAACAACTAATTATTCTAGAAACTATGTAGCAGTAACAGATGCAATATCCAACAATTGTAAAGTGTGTACTAAATTTGTTGAGACATAATAAATTCATATGCAACGTATCCTGCTTTTCTGCCTGTCTTTTCCTATCATATTATTGTAATTCATGAATATTATAATTGGTTATAAATCACTTGACAACACAATTAAAGAGAGCTTCAGATGGATAGACCTTTATATTTACTCTTTACATACACTTAGCATTGTTTGGTAATTGACTAGAGTTATATAGGTATTAGTAATATAAGGATTAATTATTAAGAAATTTATGTATTATTTTATATAGGTATTAATTATGTAAGAATTAGTTATTCATATATTAGTTATTCTACCTTCTACCTTACATAAATTAAATATATATTTTCTCATAACTTATACATGTATTAGTTATGATTTCTAAATAATAAACCAAACATCATATTAATTTTATACATGATGAATAATGTACCTCCTAACCATCTACCAAACATGATATTACTTATGCATGATTTAACACCTGCATAAACTCACCTGAATTATTGTTCTTGAAGACTACATATGCCTCAATTATTAGTACTGATATTATGAATATTCAAATATCAATGAAGGGTATAATATAATAGTTAATATATACTTTGCTCTTAGTTAATGTTCCTTAAAGAGAGTGCAAAAAAAAAGAAAAAACATGAGAGAGATCTACCTTTGTAGCCATTATTTCAAGTTTCTTTTAGCCACTACTTCAAGTGACCTCTACACAATGTAATTTTAGATTGAATTTAACCGTGAGAACCAATTTGACTAATATGAACTTCAATTGAAAGAAAATTAATTCATAAAATCAAACAATCTTTTCAAGAAATAGATGCATGAAAACTACGTAACCAAAATCCGGCACTTTGAATATTAAACTAGAGTAGATACAAACTGATTTTTGTATTCAATTGTCATTTACTTTCAACATGTCACTTCTTCTCCAAACTCACCCCACCTTAATATGTCTTCTTTCCAAGTTCCTTTCGGATGCTATACGTACCAGTTCTCAAAAGAAGAAAAAAAGAGTACCTTTTGGATGCTAAATGATTTTTAAAAAGGTCATTTTTCTGATTGCTTTGGACACATTATTTCATCTTGCATATATTATTGATTGAAATGAAAACATCCTCTAATTATTTTTGCTCTTTGTTTATAAGCTTTTCTACACAAAGAGGGGAGGAACTAGGAAGTGCTTACTGCCAACTGGACAAGCGAGCGAAAATCTGAGCTCAACAACGTATTTACTGTTCGGAGATTCCTTGATTTTCTTCCTATGCTTTTAGTCAAGCCTGTAATTCTTTTTAGTTAATGGATTGGTTCTCATTTTTACAAGCTTTTTAACCTTTTTTTTTAAACTGTTGATGCGCTTCTTGATAAAGAGAAAAGAAAGAAGAGAGTTTATAAGAAGTTACATATTTTGAAGAAGAGAAAGCATTGTTTGGGGGCAATTAGCAAACTTATACAACTAGCCGTAAGCATTTGAGGGAAAATCAATTCCCGTGCATGTAAATTTAAGTCGTACTTAAAACATTTTGCGGGCGTTTGGCCATGAAAATTAAAAAAAAATTCACTTTATTTGAAATTTTTGGAGTTGGAGTTGGAATTTCGAAAATGACTAAAAATAGAAAGTATGACAAATAAATTGAAATAGAAGGAATACAAATTAACAATAAAGACGTTTTAACAATTCAAATTTAAAAATATTTCTAATTAATAGGAGTATTTTTTTTTTGTTAGGCTCGTGCCTAGCAGGGGAATTCTTCTACTAGTAGTATATATACGTGTGTTATAATTGTAAATTTTTTGAACATATATTTATATACTAACTAGTTCTGGGCACGTGCGCTACACGTGTGTGTCGCACTAAATCATTTAGAGTTGTGATATTGATATATATACATTCTTTAAAACACCTTTCTTGTGAGTAATTAGTAATGTAGCTACAAAAATTAGAAAATGTATGTGCAAAAAAGGTTGTGGTATCTGATGAGTGATTAATGGTCTATTAGAACAATAAAGACTATCTAAACATGTGTGTAATGAGTAATACAAAAAGTGACTTTAAAAATCAGGCGCTCCATTTGAAGAATAGTCTACGTGATTGATGAGTCAATTATAGGTGCATATGGGAGTCAATGTCCTCTAGACCCGAAATTTAAAACCATCTTATTTTGTTAGGCCTGCACAATTTGTAAGTAGTGAATTATTTGTGCTATTATGGGCAAACATGTTAATTAATGAGCTTATCATACCTAAAACTTCCTTATAGACGATGTTCTTTGTGTATGTCTCACATCGTTGTTTTGGTTGCTTTGTTAGGATCAGAACTTTTGTTGTGGACATCGATATCCCTCTTGAAAGTGCCACATACAATTGACCATGTGAGAAAACATGTTGGGGCAAATACAAACCAATGTTAGGAATTGTTTGACCTTGCGCTTTATTTATTGTCATTGCAAAGCAAAGGCGCACTGAACACTGCTTCCGAATGAATTTGAAAGAATAACCTTCATTTTCAAGTAGAGAAAATTAAATTCGTAGAAGAAACACATGCTTAATTGCACAATGGCCACTTGTAATTTCTGCGTGCAAGACATTGTTGTCAAAGCCTCTACATATCAATCTTGTGCCATTACATAAGCCATTTGAAGGGTCTAAATTCCTTAGCAACATGATGGGCGCATTCTCCTTCAATACTAACCTGCGTATAAAAGGATATGTTTAAGTATAGGCCTATAGTGTATTAGATATATCCCGATGTTGGCTGTGTGTCATTTCTTCAATTCCTGGAGTGAAATTTAAGGTAGTTGGCGACACTTGTCTTATCTTGTCCCAAAGAGCATATGCCATTTTTTGGTGATCTAGAACATAATGAAATCATTAATAACAATTGTTAGTTTCTCTAGTGTTCATTTTTTCATATAGAGGTAATAAAGATCGATAGTTCCCTAGTGTTTACTTTCGCATATAGAGTTAATAAATACTTATAGTATAGAATGCATTGATGCCTTTCTCAAATGTATGAAGTTTTTATTTCTGCAAAAGAGTGTAGTTGAACTTTCTTTAATAAATAATGTGAACATATTGATAGTTTTGTAAATCAGTAAATCTAATTCATTCACGTATTAATAAGTAAATTACTAATAAAAGTAATGTCAGATGAAGTTGCTCGTTCAGAATAGTAAAGTAATTTTTTAATATTAGGAAGATAATAAATACTAGTAGTTAAATATAGATAGTTAAATAAACTCTACTAGAAAAATAATTTTATTTTTTTTCAATTTGATCTTTTTAACAATCATCGGTTGTTGCTCTGTATTTTTTTTAACCTTCCTGGTCCTTGTGCTTTTTAGCTTTATTATGGGTGTCTCATCATCACTTTCATCTGGGGTATTTTGTTTTTCAACCTCATATATCTCTGTAGCTATCTGTTTCATGTTATCCATTATCAGATGTTGATTTGCAGTGACATCTTTAAATTCCTGTTCCTCTTACTTATTAGTGTTATTATCGGGACTTGAATCTCACTTTTAGCTGCTTTTGATTTGTTTTGTGCATAAGATTTCTCCGTAATAATCACTTAAATTTGTCCAACCATCTAATGTTGCTCTGCATTTTTACCTTCAACTTTCTTGGTCCTCTTGATCTTTTATTTTTTTATCGGGGTTTCAACCTTACTTACATTTGCTATAAATTCCTTTTCAATCTCATGTATCTCCACAATTATCAAATTCATTTTCAAATTTTTCGACGTAAAATTATAATCAATCTTCACAAGGATATTGAATTATTTTCCCCGACTAAATAGCAACTTGCGGTAGTACCCAGATTCCTCTTTCTGTAGCATCAAAAAATTTAATATATTAGTTTAAATATTTACTAAACATAGGATACATAAAGTTGTTCGTATTGATTGATCCTGTAAGTATTAAGAAATTTACATTTTCAGATGTCGAGTGAACATACTTCTCTACATCGCAATTAAAAAAGTATCGTGCAACATCCAAACAATGTAATACTTAGAGGTTGCCCCTCAGCAGTGACATCAAACTTTAGCCTATATTTGAATCACATTTCAAGATTTAATTGTTAACTTTTTAGTTGTTTGCTCTAGTAAGTATTATTTTTGGCACTTGTTTAGCTTACCTCTTCTCATAATTATTATCTTCACTCCTACAATAGGTATAAGTTGCACTACTCTTTATAACCGTTATTTGCCTGTAGTATTTTTTGCAAGCATGATACCACAGGTCCTTGTTATCATCAATGATGGTAACTTCGGCATCAAACTTATAGTACATATCCTATATGTAAATTAACAAATTTAATTTACATTTTAAACGTATAAATTGAGTATTCATTATGTTATATATTTGCAGAGATATGTACCTTTATATTGGCAAGTGAACCGTTTAAAATATCAGTAATTTTTACTTTGCGGGCTATTCGCATTAATTTACTTAGCATTAAACTTATGTCGATCTTTTGTGCCTTCGTGTTGTCATGCCTGTAATTTATAAATATTAATTGGAAAAAACTTCTAATACCTAGCATGTGAGGTTATCACTAAGTAAAAAGCGAGGTCCGTTGTTTATCATTTCTGGAGGTCGTTCGCCTTTTCAAATAGCGGATTGATTAGCAGATTACTAACAGGAGTCGTGGAAAGTACAAAATCTTCTATTATAAAAGGAGTTATAAATTAAGTAATATTTTTAGATAGCGCAAAATATTATTCAAATATATAATGTCGGAGAATTTATACCTTAATAAATAGAGCATTTAACATCACAAAAGGCAAGTACTGATTTGAAAATTTCAAGGCTTTCTAACAAATCTCCTTCAAATTCAACCAAGTCTTCCCACAAAGTCATGATTTTTCGATCATACCTCTATATGCAATATTGAGAATCTTAAAAGTTAAAGTTTATTCATGTGAAACAATTTATATTGCAGGTGCAAAGTAACTATAAACTTACCTTTTGCTTGGAATAATTACTTTTCTCCTTTTGCTGCGTTCTTCTCCACTTAGTGCTTTCACTTTGATTAAAATACACACCACATCTAAATAAAATATGAATCATTAAATATAGGCTAATTTTATATGGGCAATACACAACGAACATGTACGAAATTTATCAAAGAGAGTCCCATTACTAGTCTTTTCAGCTTCATCCAAGGAAATAAAATCACTCGAGAATTATTGAGTCGTAAATTGATTTTTGCACTCAACGATTCCTGTGTTGTGGTTGAACGCAAGTTTGAGGTCCTTATGCACAGATAAGAAGTTTGGTTTAGCTTCATTTAACTTTCCATTTATAATGTAATAGCTTTGATTTAGTTCAAATAATTTATTTCATGTGTGGACGTCTTTTTATTGAAAAGAGTTGTTTGTATTTTTGTTCCCTGTGGCAAGACGTATAAGCATTAGAGTCACTAAAGTAGGCAACATATTAACTAATGGATATAATACACCATTAAAATAGTTACCTCTTCATCAATAAATATTAGCTGCCAACGAATGCCTTCACCATTTTCTATTTTGTACTCTTTTGATAAGCCACGTCGAATGACTAAGACTTTAATCATCCGTTCTGTTGTATGTTTCTTCAAATTGCTAATTGGTATGCGTAGGTTTTCTAGCTCTTCTACACTTGCCATTGCATTCATGTTGTAGTTAGAAGGTACTAATACAATATATATTTTTAATGTAGAAGTGATTTTTCTCTATCAAAAATATAATATGATCCAAAAATATACTAATTCTGAAGTTTTGATTTAAAAAGCGAGCAACTTCAACTAACAATAGTATAATTATCACATTGGTTTTAAGAAAATAAATACAAAGTCAAGAAGTATTACCAATTTTGTGGTGCAGCAAGCAAGAAACTGTTAAAAGTATTAAAACACTAACTAAAATCAAATTTTTTGAATCAATTATGCTATTAATTTCTGCCAACCAAATTCAATGATTCAACAGATGATAAAGCCAGTTTGCAGTTATCCACGTCATAAATTGATGGCAGTGAAATGAACTTGTAAGATAAAGCCAACTATTTCTCTCATGCATATCTTGAAAACCACATTTAACAATAATATTTAGGCATTTGATATTAAGCAACTTAAATGAACACAAGAATCCATCCACAATATTTAGGCATTGGCGAACTGCTAGAAAAGTGATCCATCAAAATTAGTCATGTGCCACAGAATATCAATTAGTCACTATGCTGTGATAATTGCAAAGTTCAGTACTACTGAAGATCTTTTGACGGAAAAGCTATGACAATTGCAAAATTCAGTACTATTGAAGATCTTTTGGCTAAATTTTTGTTTTGGGAAGGAGAAATTTTAGAACTTGCGACACAATTGGTGAAAAATAAATCAACAGAAAGATAAAACTAAATCATCAGAAAAAATAGAGCGTCTCCAACTTATGTACTGAGGGATATTTTACAAATAAATATCTCCAATTCACACTAATTGCATCACACTAAAGAGCGATTGTCCATGAAACACGAACAAAACAATCGCTACAGCAAGGTCAAATTGAAGCAGACCAGATGTAGATACAATAAATTCTTTCTTAGAGTAGTCTGCTTGTTGACAACCAATTTTATCCCCCCTTTTGGTTATTTTACTCATTCGAGCATCTATTTTGTTCACGAGGCCAAAAATGCTATTTTTACCTACTTTTATAAGATTTTGTGTTATTAAATATTATTCGCATTTTTATTTTAGTACTATTATTATTATTATTATTATTATTATTATTATTATTATTATAAATATTATATCAATCTTCAGTTGCAAATGTATTATATTTTATTTGCTTACTCTTTTGTATTTATCTTATTATTTTTTAATTTTATAAATACTTGGGCAAATATTTTAAAGTTATTATTTGTTTTATCGTGAATACTGTTAAATTACTTTTGATTGCAAAATATATTTTTTTATGTTAATACATTAATAACATTTTCTTAGTAATTTAGTAGTTACTTTTTTACATATATTTTTAGTAGAATTTATCTAAATTCAAATATATTGAGTCCAACTTTCAAATTTTTAAACTTGGTTAAATCTTGTCATATCCATAAAATTCTCTTACAAAAATCAAAAAAATCGCTTCTTTAATTGATAGAATATATTTTTTTTCTAAAAATATAATCCTCTCTTATTATTTTTTGCCATGTAAAAAAAAAAAAAAAAAAAAAGAAAGATGATTCTTTTCCATTTTTTTACACCCTTCCCCAACGTTCATATCCCCCTAAATATATAACTCCATCAGATTTTTTTATCTATTCTTATTCCCTCCCTGTCAACGTTTTTTTTTTCCTACTATAATAAGCAATACCCTCTTCATTTCTTTGGAGTTTTTTCTAAGGGAAAAGGGTAGAGGTAAATTTAAAAACGTCGATTCTCCCCTTTTTTTTTAAAGCTTAATTATATTTGATTTTGTCTTCTGTAATTTGTTTGAAAGAAATACACTTCATTGGCTGAAGTTTTTTTTTCTTTTTTTTTCTTTTTTCATATTCTCGTCCGTATGGTGAACTGTGTTAGCATGTGTTGAATTAATTTGTCCTATATTTATTGTGAATGGGCTGCCTTTCTTGGTCATTTAACTTTTTATGTGTTATTACAATATAATTTTTTATTTTTTTTTATAATAATGTGAAATTACCATTGATAACAAAGAATACAAAAGAAGAGCACCTAGGACTAAGCAGAATCACCTTCTAGAAAGGGTGCCCCAGTCATCTAGGTCTCACCAAAACACACAGAAATTCCAACCAACTACACAGTATCAACACTACATACATATTCTACGAATTAAGTCTCTACAACCTTCTGCTCTTTTAGAGTGTTGCAGCCCTTCTACTCTAATCCTCATATCCCTCTGTATCTGTTGTATGACAAAATTACTACTTACATTTGTATGTTTATTTGTTCATCACATGTTTTAGATTAATAGGTAGATTTACGCTTAATTTATTTACTTGTCTTAAAAATAAGGTTTGTATGCTCATCATATAGCCATGTTAGTTTAATAATCAATCCACATTTGTTTATCACGTATCTCCCCACATAATAATGAATCCGGCAGGGATCCACAGTTGGGGACCTCGAAGGGTACTTAACATCTTTCTTTCGAGATAACTTGAACCTTTACCTGATTTTCGGTTGCGTAGACATTAACTTAATATAATCGTAAGAATGACGCCCTAACGCACCTTAATTCGTTAGGTAATGACTCTTCACCCTTTTGTAATCCTAAAAAAGAGTTGTCACGTCAAATCTCGCTTTTCGCGAGAAAAATGAAACACGACACTGCTTCAATATAAAGAGTAGAAAGTACCAGTGTGTTTGATTTATGCACAAAAAAGACAAAGGATGATCGTTTGACGCGCAAAGAAGACAAAGATGGAACCTGCCCTGACACAAATGGTGAGAAATAAGACCGCAAACGAAAACACGTAAATCATCATGGAAAACAGAGCAATTCCAACTTATGTGGTCATGGATATTTTTTACAGATGAATATCTCTACTTCACACTTATTGCATCACATTAAATAGCTACTGTCAATGAAACACCAACAAAGCAATTGCTACAGAAAATTTAAATTGAAGTAGAACAGACGAAGAATCAAAAGTAAATTCTTCATTAGAGTAGTCTGCTTCAATATAAAGAGTAGAAAACAAAAGTACCTGACAACAGTGTATTTGATTGACGCACAAAGAAGACAGATGATGATTGATTGATGCACAAAGAAGATAGAGGATGATGGGATAAAGACCCCTTGTTGTGGACATTTATATACGTAGAATTCAACCTTGAGGAAGTTGAGGAAAAGAGAATTTACAACTCCGAACGTGCGTTGGAGGCTCTTAAAATTCTAACGTACTCAGCTGAAATGTGTATGAGACCATTAAAATAGGGATTAAGGAGTATTAATTTAGGGCACCTAAACTTCTAACTTATTATGTGTACGGGACAATTAAAATAGGAATTAAGGAGTAATTAAGCTTGGCTGTTGAACTTCTGATTTCATAAGCTCAACCTACGTGTATTTCAGCAGTAAGGGGAAAATATATTATTTAATATTTAATTATCAATTAATCAGATGATTTATAATTATTTTTATTTAGTCTAGGGGTAAAAAGGTAATCTGACTTTTGGCATATGAGCTTCTTACTTTTAATATAACTAGTCTCTATGAACGTGCCTCGCACGTTAATCCTTGACAACTATTATAAAAGTTATATCTAAAAATAATAAACTTTCTGTTATTCCTTTGATCCTAAAATATTATTTCATCTTACTGAGGACATAACTTTAGATAGGAGAGTGTGGAGATCGCGGATTAGGGCAGAAGTTTAGTAGATAGTGAAGTGTTGTCTTGTTTTTTGACGGGTTTACGGTTGGTGGTGTTTGTCATAGTATTAGCCCAATTTTTATAGTGTCCTACTTTTGATTATCATCATCTGTTGTTTAGGTGTTTCGGTTATTGAACTGTTTTATTGTTATTACTATTCCTTATTAGTTGCTATAATTTTTTTACTATTGTTTTTCCTTTTCATATCTATTTTGATTTGTTGTAGTCGAGCCGATGGTCCTCTGAAAATAATCTCTCTACCTCCACGAAATAGGAGTCTACGTTAACTTTATCTTTTCTAAACCCCACTTGTCAGATTTCACTGAATATGTTATTGTTGTAGACTCTCGTTGATTTGAAACTACTGATAGTACTTGATGAAATTTACCTCCAAGAATTATTACTTTTTTGCCAAATTTATTTGACCAAAGAATTTGCACACAGTCTCATCTTATCCTTTTTGAAGGATATTTTGATCAATCAGCATTGTTATTTATACTTTTATAATAACTAATTTCTATGTACGTGCCTCGCACGTAATTTTTAGACATAGGGTGTAACAAATTGGTAATGATCATAACGTTACTGTAAGATAGTGCTAGATATATAGGAGCTCGTGCTAGCACGAGCCCAATATATATCATTTGTTCTTTCTCAATTTATGAGATACATATGAAATTCGGATAGTCAATTAAATTTTTTGTATGATTTTTAAATATTTTGAATTGCTAATTATTGTGATTAATAGTTTTTTTTATATATATATTTTTCAAATTATATGTGGTACTCCCTACATCTCAATTTATGTGGCACCAATAGAATTTCGAGAGTCAACCAAATATTTTATGTCTTCTAAATATTTTAAGCATTAATTGTTGCAATTTATAGTATTTTTATGTTATTTTAAAATAATATATGTTATTCTCTCTATCCTTATTTATGTGGCACTGATAAAATTTTGAGAATCAATCAAAAAAATTATATGTCTTCTAAATATTCTAAGTTGTTAATTATTGTGATTTATAACACTTTTTACGTCATTTTCAAATAATAAACGTTACTCCCTCTCTCCTAATTTTATGTGGCACGGATAGAATTTCGAAAGTCAACAAAATTTGACTAAAAAAATAAGACAAATCGACTAAAAGGGAGAAGTACTGAATTACCCTTTGCTAGAAGCAAGCGTGTAAAAGGACAAATATATAGTGGAAATTGAACCCCAGTCTTTAAGGTAAATAGCTCAATCTTTAATCAAGTGCACCATTTAGTCTTTTTGGAGCATGAGTTTCAGCAAGTAATATTATACTCCCTCTGTTCCACTTTATATAACTCACTTTTCTTTTTAGTCAGTCCCTAAAAGAATGACACATTTCTACATTTAGTAACGATTTAACTTTAAAATACTCATTTTACTCTTAATGAAATGATTTACAACCACACAAACATCTAAGACTCATTTGAGATCACAAGTTTCAAAAACCTTCCTTTCTTTCTTAAAGTCTATGACAAGTCAAAGTAACTCATATAAAATGGGACGGAAGGAGTACTAATTATAAAAAATATATACATAAAATATCTAATTTTACGGAAAGACCATGAATTCTCGCGTCTCTTTTTTAAAGCTAAATTCGCCCCTGTTTATTAGTAACGATGAAATGTTATAAGTAATATAATATTCTTTCCACTGTAAGAGTCGTTTGATTGTTGATTAGAGTTATATAGGTAATACATAAATTAGTCATAAGAAAATTAATATATTATTTTATACAAAATTTAATTATTCATATATTGGTTATTTCATCTTCTATTCTGTATAAAATAATATATAATTTCCTCATAACTTATACATGTATTAATTATGAGGATTTCTAAATTAAATGAAACGTCATATTAGCTATGTTGAATCTTTTATGTAGCAAAAAGATGCTACCAAATATGATATTACCTATGAATAATTTAGCTCATAACCAACTACCAATCGACAATATTCCCTTTGTTTTAATTTATTTAATATATATTTTTTAATCTCTTCAAAAAAAGAAAGACCTTTTTTTTTTTTTAACAATTCTTTAATTTCAACTTTTCCCGTGACATGTTCAAGACCACAAAATTAAAGAGCATTTTGATATATTTGATATATCTTTAATTTAAAACCACAAGATTTAAATTTTTTCTTTATTTTATTATAAACTCTGTGTCAAATTAAAATAAGTCAATCAATTTAAAATGAAAGAAAGTATAGGGAGTAAATAATATCAGTCGAGGTGAATGAGGATCGAAAAGTTAATTGGATCCACCTTATGAATGATAGTTCAAAATGCATCGTCAAAAAGTATAAAATGTCGACTAAATAGAACAAAATAGTTTCACCAACAAAATATACAGATCAATCAAAATAGCCCATTTATATACATACAAGTACTACAAAGGCTCTACAACAAATACTACAATGAGTTTCATCGACAATTAAAAAAAGGAAAAAGCGATGTAGAGTTCATTTACAAAAGAAGGCTCGGAAAACGATGAATTTACAGAAAATATGATAAAAAGTAAAGTAATAAAAAGATAAAGTAAGGGCAAAATGGATGTATTGAAAAGTCATGCTACAGCTAAAGCCAAAAAGCATTAAATGATGCAAGTTAATATTTTCGTCCATTCAAGCAAAGTACACATAGACTATACAATCTCCTAAGCAAAATGTACAAATAAGTAAAGAAGAAAAGCCTGTTAATTGACTAATTTAACCCTATAGCTGACACCTCCTGCATGTTTCAGCTTAGTAAACTCTCTTTTATAAGATAAAATACTAGGGGGTATGGCCCGTGTCAACACATGTCCAATAGGATCTCCGTAATGTAATGTAAATGTAATAGAAGAGGCAGAGTCCACATTGGTAGCTGAAAGGATAGAAAAGCTACATATAAGGTGTAGGATCTCTTAATGGTGTGAGGTCTTTTAAGAAAAACCTTGCGGGATTGGCCTAAAACGGATAATATCACACCATGTAAGAGTATCTTTGGGCTGATTGAGCCCAACAACTGCTATCAGAGCCAAGTTTAGCAGGATGAATATGGTGATGTGGGGGAGTGATGTGGGGTGTAGGCTTGGTTTGCTTACCGTTACGAGCTTGGAGATTCACACACAAGAAAAAGCTAGTTGTACTAGGCTTCAATTGTTATAAAATACTCAAAAACAATGTGGGTGGAACTTAGTTCGAGCGAGAGATTATTGGGTGTACGAACAAAAGTCACACATTGATAGCTGAAAGGGTTGGAAAGCTACATATAAGGTGTAGGATCTCTTAAGGATGTGAGGTCTTTTGGAGAAACTGTGCGGGCTTGGCTTAAAGTGGACAACATCACACCATGTGAGAGTATCTTTGGGCTGGTTCACCCCAACAAAAATAAAATTGAGTGATTTTCTAAGATAATTACCATTAGCGTTAAATGACTTTTTGAAATAAAAATTATCAGTGAAATACTGACCGTCTAAGAAATTAGCTCTCTATTACTAATAGGTTGACTAGTAGTAGTGATAATTGGTCACCATAGTGATCCCGGTGGGGAAAATCCTGGCAATCGCTATGAGCAATGCTGACGCTAAGTCGATTTTTCTGAGATTCTTTTAACGAGGTCAAAATTTAAACGTTAACGCCAAAAGATTCTATGAATGCAAATCATACAACTTTTTGAACTCGAAAGCAAAGATGAATAAGGAATTTAAATTCTTAACTGAAAAGAGAAAATTCAAAAAGCAAAAAGAATATTGAACGGTCTACCTAAAAATTTAAAGGGTTTTTATTAGGTAGTTAATTAATTAGGTGCAACTGTAAAGTGTAGTACTAAAATTTGTTGAGACATAATAAATTCATATATATGCAACGTAACCTGCTTTTCTGTCTTGTCTTGTTCAAAATCATGTTACTGTAATTCATGAATATTATATTATAAAATAATTGGTTATAAATCACTTGACAACATTAAGGTGTTGTTAGACTACGGATATTATTCACTTTATTTTGAAAAATTAGTTTACTTTATTCTAACAACTTTGTTTGGTCATAAAAATACCGAATGCAACTTGAAGTTGTATTTCAAATTTAAAAAGCAACCCAATACTTATTTTCATTTTTTAATAACTTTTTTTTGAAAAAAACTTCTAAATTTGGTTTTCATAAAATAACCTTATTTAAATTATATTATATTTTTTTAAAATTATATTTTATGTTTTTTTTAAAAAAAAATACATTTAAATTTTAGATAATTATTGTAAAAACTATGGTCAACACCAACACCAACTTCAACCTTGCAAATTTCAAATAAAGTGAATTTTTTTATTATTTTCATGACCAAACGCCACTAATTAAGTGGGAAGTTTACTTATTTTTTTAGTGTTAGTATTTAAGTAAAATATTATTCTAAAAGTTTTTGCATATAATCTACACAGATACTATGAGAGGTGTAGGGGGTCGGGGGTAGGAGTGTGAGGTGATTAGGATGGGGGCTATAATTAGTGGAGTGAAAATGAGGTGTATTGGAACTCAGAAGCTGGAGATGATACAATTAATGTGGAATATTATCGTGAAATTTGTTTTTTCTATTTTTTTTATTTTTAAAAAACTTACTTTTCAAAAAAACATATTTTTCAAAAAAATTAATCAACCGAACATAAAAAATTTGACGAAACACACCCATACAAGCAAAATGGAATAGCATCATCATGAGGGAGACTCCTTTTACAAATCAAAAGTAAGTCCATTAAGTGGTCATTTTCCCAGATTAGTTATACGTAAATAATAATTAATGTAACTAACGTTTATTTGGTGGAGGGATTATACAAGATACCTACTTCAGTAGCATTTTTGTTTAATTTTCTTCTGTATTATTAACACACTTTTCCTAATTTGATATCTTATCTTATTAAATAATTCATTAAATTGCAAACTGCAGGAGTAGCTACATTGTCCTGTGAATGGTCAAATGGCTCCCTTTCCTCAAAAAATTACACTGCGCATATGTACTCTTTGTCGAGTAAATTAAACCGTATATATAGGTAAAATATTAGGTTTCAGAGGTATATAACAATATATACTGAACACCCTTTGTCGAGGAAATCTTTTTTACTTTTTTCAAGTTTGAACACGCTTGAAAAAATTTCTGATTTCGCCATCGTTTAGCAATGTAAATTTACATATCATTAACACTTGATATATATGTTATATATAGAGGTTATTTTTCTTTAGGCAGCCGACCAAATATTGTATTTTACTTGTTCGGAATTTTACATTGGGATTAGTTTTGATTTCATTAACGAGACTAATTAATCAATAACCTCTACTAATTGTTTTTTAGTCAACCTATTAGTTAATTACCCCATTCGTTTCATATTAGTTATTTTTTTTAACACGCATCTTAAAAAATCATAAATAACAAGGTAGTTTTACTATTTCATTCCTTAAAAAACTTTTTTGAAACTTTACAAGAGTAATATGGGAAAAAATTAATTAATTATCTCTAAATATAGTAAGATGGACAACTAATATGGGACAATTATTTTTAGTAATTAGGTGATCAATTAATATGAGACAGAGGGAATATCTCTCGTCAGATCCATAAAACAATAGGAAGAAGAAAAAAAGAGAATCGAATAATACAACAAATTCAAGAAAAAATTGACTAATCAATGTTTCCCTTTAAAGGACTAATTATATTTTTACAACTGTATGAAATTTTTGAGAAAATATGGTCAATGTAAAAATAATAATAAAAAAAAAAGTAGAAAAAGAACTAATTAATCTACAGTTTACACAGTGCAATTATACGAAAATCAACAAGATCAAGAAACTAATGTCATTTACCAATGAAGAAATCTCTGGTAGGAAGCATACGTTTCTCCTTAACGAGCCTTATGTTGCGTGAATCTGAATTAGTCGGGTCAGTAGCCATCCCAAAGGTCTAGTTTCCAAAGAAACAAGATCAAGAAACTAATGTCATTACCAATAGGAAGCGTACGTTTCTCCTTAACGAGCCTTACGTTGTATAAATCTGAATTAGTCGGATCAATAGTCATCCCAGAGGTCTAGTTGCCAAAGGAACAACCTCAGCTAAAGGAGTAGATTGTGGTGTTGGCAATGGAGATGTTCTACAAACAGGACAACTTGGATTCAACATAAGCCAAGGATCCACACATTTCAAATGAAACAAATGTTCACAATCTGGCAACAATCTCAACACATCTTTATTCTTGTAATCAGCTAAACATATTGAACAACAACTAGCTGTTGTGTCCTTGTGATTTACCTTAGCTTCAGAGTACAACAACTTAGGATAACTCGAAAGAGTTGTCTCGTCGAGCCCCATAATATCGACTATACAATTGTTGTTGTTGTTGTCGTCGTCTTGGCTACCATGATGATCATGTTGTACCGCACTTCGATTAATTCTATATCTTGATCTTCTTTGTGGTGGTGGTAACTCTGTCGTTTGATTTCTAGTACAAAAATATGATGTGAGGGTTATAGTTGTAATTAAAAGAAGAATACCTACCGAAACACCGATCCCGTACCCGAATCCTCCGATATTACCCGATCCGAGGAACCCGCCGGTGCCGGAACTTGGATCGGAGATGGTGGTGGTGTTATTCATGATGTTTTTTTTAAAGAGAATTATGGCTATGGGAGTGGTTTTGGATTTGGTTGGCCATTGGTATTATAAGACCAAAATTAAGGAAATGGTCCAAAATAATGTGAAAGTCAACGGTATTGATTGAAGGAAATGAATTTGGACTTATTAATACATATACTATTTAATAAAAAGAGAAAAAATGGAAGTGTTTTCTTGTGAACAAAAATAGACTATAGTGCTTTTATTTTTTATTTTTGTACTCTCTTCTCAAATTATAGTAATTTCTAAAAATATTTATCTCAAATTATTTGTATTTATAGACGTTTAAGCCAAAAAAAATATTCATTTTAACCTTACTTTACTAGTTACTATTCTTGAAGAATATAAATACCTCAATATCATGATACTATACATATTGTTCAAATATCAATGAAGAATAAAATAATTAAAACATTTTTCTAATTTATATTACTTACGAGGGGTGTAAAATAAAATTATGAAAGATAATTTGAGACTCGAAGTCGGTACAATTCATGCTTCGATGAAAAGTTTTGAGATGTCAACGTCCTTTAAAGTCTAATCTATCATTATTTTGTAAGTTTTGTTTCATGTGAGCTACGTTTCTTCAACTTTAGCCAATAGTAAATTAGTTCTAAGTTTGCTTACAAAGCTAGTTAATTAATAATTTGTTTGACTCTCTCTCTCTCTTCTTAATGAGTAATTTACTAATTGCACGTTCCATGCACCAAAGATTTAGGTGCCTATTTTATGTATCTTATCACAAGAGGATATTAATATAACTTATTTTTGTTATCTTGCTGAAGATATAAGATTAATTAGTAGATAATCACAAATAAAATAAATTGGGGGGAAAATTACATAGGATTTGGATCTCACACGGGATAATGCACAAATAGCAATTTCGACCGATGTTTAAGTCATGTCGTAAGTTTATAAAATTTTGCAAGTCTATTCACTATCACTTCAGAACAATATATTTTAGACATACGAAACTAAAATTATAAAAATTTATGTTTTTGTAAATTTTGTCTAAAATTGGTAGGCCACATACATAATTGAATTTCAACAATATATGGTTGAAGTTCGATCATTTTTATTTGCACTTCAGCTTCATGTGGCTGAAAGTCATGTATTTATGCCTCATTTTTAGTTGAACAATTTATTTTTTACCAATAAACAATTTATTCTTCGAACTTCAACAATTCAACACACGATTCAAGATTCAGGTCTACTCCAGATGAGCTTAAATTTAAACCCTAAAATTCAAATATCATAAAAAACAAACTCCAATTTTTAATTTCTCAAAACAACAATAAATCTAACAAACCTATTTCACAACAATGGCGATTTGCCAATATCTTTTAACCCTTTTTAACCACATCCATTTTATTTTCTCTCACTTTTATATTTGAAATTTAAGACCTATTTCTTCAAAGCAGTAAACTTTAATTGTTATAGATTCGAAAAAGAAAAAAAACACTGTTGTATTATATACAATATCTAAGAAGAAGAAACAGAAGAGAAGCAAAAGAAAGAGAAGGAAAATTAGGAGGATGAGGAGGATATCACAATTAATTATGGCACCAACTTAGCACAAATTTGGTGCAATATAAATTTCATTAATTTCTCCAATTTTAAGTTCAGATCACAATTTGAATCCACCAGAATTCAAGATACAAATCAACACTTTAATTCACTTCTACATTGATAAACATACATCAAAAGATATAGGTACCCTATATATAGACTATATTAATAATTAAGAATTAATGAGTAAAAACTAAAAAGGTTAGGTCGGCCGGGTCATGAATAGTTTATTTGTGTGGGACCTTTAAAAAAAATTATATTTCTTAAATTTAGAATAGAAAAGTTTTTATGAAAATCAGTGAAAGTTAAGTGATTTTTAAATTTAAAAAAATAATGACTTTCCTGCAATAATACTATAAGTCGATGACATTAATAAATTCATGTAACTTGCTTCTCCCTGTCTTTAAAAATTATGGTGTTGTAATCCATGATCAATATTATTATTGGTTGTAATTACTCACTTGGACACACACGTAAGCTAATCTTGCAACAACCTAAGCATGTCATTATCCTTGTAATCAGCTAAACATATTGAACAACAATTACTAGTCGTTGATGAGTCCTTATATAACAACTTAGGATTATAACTCAAAAGTGTTGCCTCATCAATCCCTATTTCCACCACCACACAACTACGTCGTTCAAGTCTTCCTGACGGTAACTCTGTTGTTTGATTTCGAGTACAAAAGTATGATGTCACTGTGATGGTTAAAAATAATAGGATCAATGCTAGCGGAAACACCAATGGCGTACGTAGTCGAATCCTCGGATTTGTTCCGATCCGAGGAGCCAACCGGTGCCGGAAGTTGGATCGGAGATGATGGTGGTGGTGTTATTCATGATGATCTTGTGAAAATTTAAGAGTTGGTTTTATTAGAATATTATTTGGTTAGCCAATTTATAATTTGGTATAAGACTAAAAATAAATTGGTCCAATTAAATTTCTTTTGGAAGTCAACGGCTTACGTGGGAGATTTGGAAAAAAAAGAAAAGAGGGAAGATTGGTGGCGTTTTGGTTAAAAGAAATGAATTTAGACTTGAGATAAATGAATAAAAAGGAATATAATAATAGAGAAAAAAGAAAATGTTAAATACTAACATATTATAATGATTAATTTATGTTGATGATATTTGAAATTTATAATCCTAATAATGTAGTATAATTTAACTGATTTTTTTAGCTTCATTTCATGCTTGAATTGAAGGTTTGAGATGTCAAAGTCCTCTAAAGGCTAATCTATCCCTCGTTAAAAAATCACTATTTTATTATTGAAATTTTCACTGAAAAATGTCCACGGGCTATTCCCATATATATTTTGATTGAATTAATGAGAAAAAAAAATAATAGTATTTTCTCACGAAAAAAATAGGAAGCTTCCTATTATTTTAGTGAGAATTTATTTTCCATCATGCATTTTTCAGTGAACTGATTGAATGAAAATAAGTGAAAAATTCATATGTATACAAATTTCTCATTAATTTGCAATGGAAAATGTTTATGTTTCTAGTAGTACATTTTCTTGTAAGCTTTGTTTCATGTGATCAACGTCTTTTTCTGCTAGGTACGAAATTCTTCAACTTTATAGTAAATTAATCAGTTGCAAGCTTGCTTATATAGCCAGTTAATAATTTATTTGACTCTACTGATACGGATTGTGATGGGATGGTTGAAATTCCTTCATTTTTAATTAGAAATCTCATATTCGAGTCATGAAAATGTAAAATATCATGTTGGGAGTGTCACCTTTAGAAACAAGCCGAGCAATGCATGAACGCGAATTTAATTTATCCTCAATATAAATATCGAACATCGAATTATTAACTAAAAAAATATTTGACTCTCCTCTCTTCTTAATTAATGAGTCTACGAAATGCACGTTCCATGCACCAAAATTTTAGGTGGTTAATAGTTTGTCTCATGCCTATTTTATGTAATTCTGACTTTAGGCTATGACATTAAAATTTGAAAATATACTCTCTCCATTCCATATTAATTGATCACTTTTTTTTACGCGTATCTTAAGAAAGCATAAATAAGAAGGTATTTTTACTAATTCATCCCCTAAGAATTTTTTTTGGAACTTTACAAACAAGTGTTCACACTTTCAAAAAGAATTAATTACAATGGTAATATGAGAAAAACTTAATTAATTTTCTCTTAATTTAGCAAGGTGATCAACTAATATGGGACAACTATTTTTTTTAAGTTGACCAACTAATATAAAACGGAAAGAATAACTTCTTTCATATACAAAAGCTTGAAATGTTTTTAGGAAAATAAGGATAACAAATATTATTATATATAAAAGTTTTGAAAGTTCAATAAATATAGTCATTTATGTAAAAATTCTAATCATCTCATTAAGTAATTTGTGCTCATTTCTTATTTAAGAATTTTAAAACATTTTTCTTATCTTTTACTACTAGTCAAAGGCATAATAAAGATTTTCATCCGTATCGGTTATCGAACTTGCGAATATTGGATTACTGAAAATTTTGATTCGATTCGATAATTCAATATTTGATGATTTATATTTATTTTTATGAGTAAGTATTGAGTAGAAAGGAGTTGGGATTCTGGTTAATTATTATGGTACTGTAGAGTTGTAAGTTTTTTTGGAAAAAAATTCTAGTACTTATTCTTTTAATTTGTTTGTCTCATTTTTCTTTTAGTCTATGTAAAAAAGAATGACTCATTCCTAATTTGATAACTCTTTAATTTTAATATTTCACGTTGTATGCTTAAGACCACAAGATTAAAAGATATTTTGATACACTATACATATCTTTAATTTTGAAATTATTTACTACTCCTTCCGTCCTAAGTTGTTTGACGCTTTTCACTTCTCGAGATTCAAACTGTGTGAACTTTTGACTAATATTTTAAAAATATATATTTTTTATCATAATGTCATGGAAAAAATTACAACTTGTAGTACTTTTTATATAATTTTTAAATATCTAAATTTAAATTTTAATATATTAAGTTAATTTAATTATCCAATTTAATTTTGAAGATTAATCAAATTAATTATCAAAAAAAGAAACTTAACAACTGTTAAAATAGGGATCGAGGCCTAATATGGTCTCTTAAGTATGCACTTCAACAATTTAGTTCTGTAGGTTTATCAAAAGTTACTTTCTTGTTCTTAATTTATGTGATATACTTGCTTTTTTGGTCAATCTAAAAAAAATGATACAATTTTTAATTTGATAAATATTTAATAATATTATCAATATTTTATCCATGTTAGATATCACTTATTTGAAGAAGAAAAATCTATAAAGGTGTACGCTTCTATTTAAAAATTTATTTATTTTAAGGATAATTTTAGTACATATCAAAATCTTCTCATATTTTAAAGTTTTCGTATCCGATCAAATTATACACATAAATTAGAATAGAGGAAGTACTTAGTATTTTTGATCTTCATGATGAAATCAAACTTTATTTGTTAGATTTGACATGAACAGTAAAAAAATTTAAATCTTTTTTCTTGATACACCGTCCTTAGCAAGTCAAGATTTGATTAAAAAACATAGAAGAATCTTTAATTGACCACGAGATAAAATATATTTGTTGTGAAATTGTGTTTTATTCATAAATTGTCGAGAAATAATAATAATAAAATTATTAATAATTTATTTTGATATTCTTTATTTCTAATTAACCATATGATTAATACGATATCCACAAAATTTATAGATATACAGATGATTGAAATGCATTTAAGGGAAGAAAGTTATTTATGATCACGTAATTCTAAAATATAATTTTGTGAGACATTTAAATTTCAGTCTAATACTACTGCTGACTAATGGCTATATTATGTGTTTGTGATGTATTATCTTAAATTTTATTATATTAAACTTTATTTATTAATATGAATATTTTGAGTAGTTTAATTGAAGTTCTAAAATATTCTACTCTTGTTGTAATTTGCAAGCTTAATTAAGTTCAAAATACAAATTAAGTAATTTATGTTCATTTCTTATTTGAGAGTTTTAAACACATGTTTCTTATCATTTATTAATCAAAGACCTAATAAAGTTTTTCAACAAAAAATGTAGTGCAAAAAAGAGAGTATTAAATATTGAGTAATAATAAATAAGGGTAGTTTAGTCAAATTACACTCTAGTTAATGTTTTTTCCTTAAGGAGCGTGTAAATTCAAAATATGACAGTCCGGAGAGAGAGTATTAAATTAAAGATTTTCACTGGTTGTTATATTCTTCTTTAATTCCCTTTCATTCTCAACTATTAAATCTCGTAATTAATATTAATTCAAAGAGTTCATGATATGTTGTTAGTTTATTAGTTATAGTCACAAATTATTCAATTGTGAGAGTCCCCCAAATCCAATCAATTGTTGATTTAAATAAGTTTCATTATTTCACATTAAAAAATAATATCAATTAATTGCATGCAACTTGTTACGATATGTGGTGCCATTTGCAATATGAAAATAATAGTTACGTTGTTTGAAAATAAACACTTCGTAAATCCTAAATAAAGTGTTCTCATTGACATATTCATCATACAAATTATAATATAATCCTTTATTAAGTACAAACTTAACATATACATCATTGACTTTGACAAACTTGATTTTTGATAGTGAAATCAATCATATAACAGAATTAAATAATTCCAAAATTTCAATCATCAAACTTGCTTCTAACAACATATATATTTTCCTCCGTCTTAATTTATGTGATGGTGTTTGACTGAGCACAAGTTCAACAATATATAAAATGACTTTTGAAACTTGTGGTCTAAAACAAGTGACAGATATTTGTGCGACTATAAATCATCTTATTAAGAGTAAAATGAGAAATTTAAACTTAAATTATTACTCCCTCCGTTTTAATTTGTTTGACCTATTTTGACTTGGTACGAAATTTAAGAAAGTAAAGAAGACATTTGAAACTTGTGGTCTTAAATTAAAGGTACGTCAAATGTATTAAAGTATTCTTTAATTTTGTGGTCTTTAATATGTCACGTGGAAAGTTGGAATTAAAAAGTTTCTAAAAAAGGAAAGAGACATTCTTTTTGATACGGACTAAAAAGGAAAGTAGGCCAAACAAATTGAAACGGAGGAAGTACTAAATATAGAAAAATGTTTTTTTTAACTGACTAAAGAAGAAAGTGTATCATATAAAAAGGGTCAGACGGAGTATTTACCGATAATATATTTTATTTTTAATAGTGTAAATAAAAAAAATTGTTACACTGATAGTGTGTATATAGTACGTAATAAGCAAATGTTGGCTCTTTTGCTCCATTTCATGCTTGAGTGGAAGGTTTGAGATGCCAACGTCCTATAAAGTCTAATCTATTATTTTCTTGTAAGCTTTGTTTCATGCAAGTAACGTTCAATGCTCATTTTGCTCCTTTTTTTAAACTTGTTTACTGTATTAAAATATATTTTCTGGTTTATTTTAGTATATTAAAAATATGTAATACAATTTATTTTGTTTCTCTTTAACATTAACTAGTATTGCGCGATGCGCGGACAATATTTAGGCTTCTTCTGATGTCATTTTGATGACGTATCTTTAATCAATAAATGTGTATTAGCATTAACCATCCTTTATCTTTGCAAATTAAACAAAGATTTAACCCTTGTAATCTTGTATTAGTAGTATCTTCAATAAGATTATATTAAATAGCATGAGAGATTATGAGTTTATTAAGTCAAAAACTTTCTCCTTTCATATGAAAATTAGTCCTTGTAACATATCTAAAGCATAATTATGATGAGAGTTTTGGCAGATGTTCATCATGACATATGCTCCTTTCTCAAAATGTAGTCCATCGTTTCTTTCGGTGTCACTAATCAACAACAAATGAAGATCATATTTGGGCTAATTTTTCCTTGTAAAGACAGTTATATTTGCTTAATGGTTGTCGAGAAATGTACAATTGTGTAAATATGCGAGAGGATACGTACATCATAATATAAAGAAAAAAAGTAGATGCATCCTAGTTCAAAGGTCAAACATATCATTTAAGTTGTTGTCAAAATAGAGAACCAACGGTTTTCAGTCCTAACATGTAAGATCCAGATTTATACATAGTTCAACGTATGAAATAGCTTAAATAAGTCCAAGGAACAAAGCTGCAGAGTTCCATTGATATCAACAGAGAGATTATCACCAATAAAATCAATTAAATGGGAAGGAGGTGTCTGAATACCAGTCACAGTTGTACAAAAAAACCTTCATCCTCCATTATATTATAACAAATGTAAAGGCAGTGAGTTGGTGCAGTTATTTATTTTACTATTACTATAATAATAATAATAATAGATGTAATGGCAGAGAAAATTTAAGTTTGTCTTGTTAGAGTAAAATTGAATAGAAAAAATCAAATTTTTTTTGTGAGAAATCCAAATTTAGAGAATGACCCAGAAAAAGTATGTAACGCATACACACATCTCATTAAGAGTATTGATACTAAAGAAGAAGCTAAATCAAAACACAAGCAAATAATAAAAAATCTGAAGTTAATTATGGTGGATTTGTCTCAAATACTCCAAAGCCACATTCAAAAATTCAAAAAGGAGGAGAAAAAGTAAACCTGCAAGAAGATCAGAGGCAAAAGAATTTGTGAATAGATAGAGATTAAAAGAACCTTTTACACTTGTCAAGAATAACTGTTACCTAATTGTTTGGCTTTATTTGAATATTTTTTAATAATTTCTTTGTTTTGCTTTATCTATAGCTCTATCCTATGAGAAATGGGGAACGTGGGTATAAGAAGTTATTTCATTTGTTGTGGTACAATCTCTCATGGGCTTAGATAACAAGCCCAGAGCCCAGTTGATAAGCCCAATCAGCTCACGAGCCTCATGGGCCAATGAGAAAGATTTTCTTAAGGAAATTACGTGGAGTGTCCCCAAAAGTGAGTGATCTTCAATTTTTGCCTCCCATAAGAAAAGTCATTAAAAAATACTCTTCATTCCTTTTTATGTATAGAACAAATACATTTTTGCCCTTCTGACTTCTACACCACAACTCTACATGTTCATTTGTCTCTCAACTTTTAATTTTTATTTTTCCTTTATCTTTTTAATTTTTTTCTTTTTTCTCAATTTTTTTTAATTTTTGTTTTCTTTTTTCTCAACCTTTATTTTTATTTTTTTTATTTTTTCTTTTTCTCTCAACTTTTTTTTTTTTTCTTTTTTTTCTCAACCTTTATTTTTTTTAATTCTTTTTTTTTTCACAACCTTTTTTTTCTCTTTTTCTTTTCTTCTCAACTTTTTTTTTTCTCTTTTTTCTTTTTCTTTTTAATCTTTATTTTTTCCTTTTCTCTTTTTTCTTTTTTCTTAACCTCTATTATTTTTTTCTAATGAACAAAAAGTTGGATAATCCGCAAAGAGGATCTTCTTTCTTTGGAATCGAAGTAAACTTAAGAGCGTGCTTTGTTGTTTGGAAATCTTTTGGAACAAGTTTTGCCTCTAAGGCAAATGTTATAGAACATCTCATAAATCAAGACACAATGAGGTAGTGCCAAGTCTTGCTCGTGGGGCATAACTTGTTGTTTGGAAATTTTTGAGCTAAGTCTTGCCTATAAGGCAAGAGTTATAGAGCATCTCATAAATTAAGACACAATGAAGTAGTGTTAACTCTTGCCAATGGGGCATAACTTATTTTTTGGGAGGCCCCTGGGCTAAGTCTTGCCTCTAAGGCAAACGTTATAGAGCATCTCATGATCAAGACACAATGTGCTAGTGTCAACTCTTGCCAATGAGGCGTAACTTGTTGTTTGAAAGTCTTTGAGCTAAGTCTTGCCTCTAAGGCAAGAGTTATAGAGCATCGCATAAATCAAGACACAATATGGTAGCGTCAACTCTTGCCCATGGGGCGTAACTTGTTGTTGGGAAGTACTTGGGCTAAGTCTTGCCTCTTAGGCAAGCGTTATAGAGCATCTCATAAATCAAGCACAATGTGATAGTGTCAACTCTTGCTCATAGGGCGTAACTTGTTGTTTGAAAGTCCTTAGACTAAGTCTTGTCTCTAAGGCAAAAGTTATAGAATGTCTCATAAATCAAGACACAATGAGGTAGTGTCAAGTCTTGCTCGTGGAGCATAACTTGTTGTTTGAAAAATTTTGAGCTAAGTGTTGCCTCTAAGGCAAGAGTTATAGAGTATCTCATAAATTAAGATACAATGAAGTAGTGTGAACTCTTGCCCATGGAGCGTAACTTGTATTTTTTGAGAGGTCTTTGGGCTAAGTCTTGCTTCTGAGGCAAGTGTTATAAAGCATCTCATAAATCAAGACACAATGTACTAGTGTAAAGTCTTGCTCATGGGGCGTAATTTGTTGTTTGAAAGTCTTTGGGCTAAGTCTTGCCTCTAAAGCAAGAGTTATAGAACATCTCATAAAAAAATAAAGGTCGACAAAAATGATTAAAAAAAAGAGAAGAAAAATTAAAAATCAAAGAAAAAATTAAAAAAAATAAAGGTTGAGAGAAAAAAAATAAAAATTGAGAAAAAAAAGACAAAACAAAAAATAAACGAAAAAATAAACGTTGAGAAAAATAAAAATAAAAATAAAAATAAAAATAAAAATAATAAAAAATAAAAAATAAAAAGGAGAAAAAATAGAATTGAGAGGAGAAAAGGAAAAAAATAAAGATTGAGAAAAAAGAAAAAAACGTAGAAGAAAGAATAAAAGAAAAAATAAATGAAAAATAAAGTTTGAGAAAAAAAGGTAAAAGAAAAAATAAAAAAGAGAAAAAAAAATATAAAAGTTGAGAGGCAAATGAGCATTGAGAGTTGTTTAAAAATATTTGAGGTATAGAGGGGCAAAAATGTAGTTGTTCTATACATAAAAACAAGGAAGACTATTTCTGTAAGACCATTCTTATGGGAAAAAAAAATACAAAGTCACTACCTTTAAGGGGCATTTGTGTTGTTGTCCCTATTAATTCATTCCATACTAATTTGACTAAATTTGAAAGAAAAATAATAAATTAATTATTGAAAATGATTAAAAACATCATATCATAATTTTGAATTTTAAAAACAGAGAAGGGCCTAAATTACCCTTCAAGTATTGAAAATGTTACAAATATACCCTTCTTCCACTTTTGGGCTTTAAAATACCCTTTTCATCCACCTTTGGGCTCTAAAATACCTTTCTCATCTACCATTGGGTCCTATTTTGCCCTTTCCCTTAACAAACTCTTTAGGGAAAATGATTAGGAATTTCATTTAATATATAACAATATTTTATTTGTTAAAATTTTAATTAATCAAAATCTATTAACTCACAAACTCAATTCGGATCCCAGATTTAGCTCTCTTCTTCATTTCGTATCTCTCCATTTTTTTCAAGTTTTTATTTAGATTAGAGATATATGTCATAGATTTAATTTAATGACTGAGATTTAGTAAATTAAAAATAAGCGTTAATTATAATTAAAATAATTAATTACTTTTAAAATAATATTTTAATCTCACAATTTTAGTTGTACAAGATATCTTTCCTAAATATAAAAAAATATTCTCACTTGTCTTGAGGCTTGAGTAAATTTTGTCCTGCATCATTTTTACTTTAATTTTTTTTCACTCAAATTATTTTTAGCCTAATTTTGGATGTTGGAAGAGAAGTCTTCCCGCTTTTAAAAAAATTACAACTAAAATTTAGCATAACTTTTTGTGTATTATAAATAATATATCAATCATATATTTGAATATTTGATAAAATAAATAATAATATAATTCAAAATAAATTTAATGGCTAGAATTGTCTAATTGCCTCATATTTTAGAGTAAATAAATGAAAGTAATTAATTATTTCAATCATAATTAAGACTTATTTTTAATTTACTAAATCTTAGTTATTAAATTAAATCTATGACATATGTCTCTAATTTAAATAAGAACTTGAAAAAAATGGAAAGATGAGAAATGGAGGGGAGCTAAATCTGGGATTCAAATTGAGTTTGTAAGTTAATAGATTTTGATTAATTAAAATTTCAATAAATAAAATATTGTTACATATTAAATGAAAATCCTAATCATTTTTCCTAAAGGGTTTGCTAAGGGAAAGGGCAAAATAGGGCCTAAAGGTGGATGAGAAAGGTATTTTAGAGCCCAAAGATGGATGAAAAGGACATTTTAGAGCCCACCGATGGAAGTAGGGTATATTTATACCATTTTCAATACTTGAAGGGTAATTTAGGCCCTTCTCCGTTTTAAAAATTTAAAGATCTTGAATTTCAGAATATTGTAGAAATGGTATACAAATGAAATTGTGTCAAATATTTTTTGAAATATTTTCGAATAAAGAGTGTATCACATAAATTGTAGTAATAAAAAAAGTATATTTGTTAAAGAATGCTACAATCTGTTCACGAAATAATTTATTGTGAAGGAGTAATAATGTTAAAGATCATGTAAATTATGAAAATTCTGACCTTGTAAGCTACTAGGAAAATGACCTAATGGGAAATATCGAGTTAGTAGGTTCAGAATAAATATGAACATAGTTTAAATCATCTTCTTTTTCATATTAGTACATAATTCGAGTCGAAAATAATGAATTCAATTGAATCCAAACTAGCCATGTGATTATATGTTTCCTTTTATTGTCCCTTTTTGCCTTTTTCCTTTCATAACACATTTTTTATGCTACTTTTACTAATAAAACTTTTTCTATTCAAGAATATATTCTTCTTTTTCAAAGTATATTTATTACAAAGATGATGCTTTCTAGCAAAGCACCATCTCGCCAGAATCTTAATTTCCAACCATCAACTGTTTTAAAGTCTATGAGTTCGAGATTATAGTTTTTTTTATGTTATTAAATTTTAAATTATTAATAATTTATATATTTCATGAATTTTTAAAAAATAAATATAAGATTGAATTAAAATTATTGAATTTGATCGAACCTATAACATGTACACTAGCTTCGCACATGGTTTCTGATGATTTATATCCTAAAAGGGTCAGTAAATTTATTCTATGAATGCTTGGTCTTGTTGCACTATTAAAAATAGAGGTTTTTTCATTGCAAATTAATGAGAAATTTGTGTTATAAAATATGATTTTTTCACCTCATTCTCATTGAACTAGCACATGGTGAAAAACAGATTCTCATTGAGATACTAGGAAGCTTCTTAATTTTTCCGTGTGAAAACACTACTATTTTTTTTCCTTTTCTCACTAATTTCAATCAAAATATTTGTGAAAATTGCCACTGAACATTTTTCAGTGAGAAATTTTAATGAAAAAATAATAATTTTATAACAGTGTTGTAAGGTAAATGAAAGTACGCCAAATATTTACATGCAGTCCTTTTTTTATTACTTGTACTTGTATGCATCTCGATTGTTTTATCGAGTATCTATTAGTATTTTTTATGATCACTTTCATATGTATTAGGTAAATCTGGACATCGCGGAGCTTTCCTCCACTCATTAATCACGATGCCACATTTTTATGTGTGTTTACATAGCAATCTTTATTTCAAACTGTATTATTTATCACAATTATGTGACCAAAAATTGATATAAAACGGACAATTCGACGCACTAACCTTCTGCTATGCGCGGATTCGTAAAAAGATCGGATTACATCAATTTATTATACACAGTCTTACCTTATATATTTTTATAAGAGGTTGTTTCCACGACAAAATCTTATGTATGTAAGTATTTATTACTTGCTTGATATTAATAAAGATTAGATGAGTAAAATCTTAATGAAATTATCGATGTCTTAATCTTGTGCCACCATCTAAACCACAACACTTATCTCGTAATTTAAGCATTGTTTGTATCATAGGTACATCGTACGTGTCTCCCATGATCTTTGCTGGAGTACACACCTTTTCCCAAATTCCAACTTCCTTGAAGTTTTCAACACCTTTTGCCGAATGAATAAAATTTCTTCATCTTTAATTAAAAATTTTGAATTGAGCTTTGAAAATAAAAAAGTTGAACATTCCCCCATCTGCAACGACTTGAATCTGTATTAATCGAATCAGTCGGTATGATTATGAATTAATCGAGCCCGAATATAATTTTAAAAAAAGACCTTTTCAAGACTTCCAAGCACACTATCTTGCTTTATGCGTACTTTACCCATCTTACCCATCTCCAAAAAGGTCTCATAATTCATTTAATCTGGCTATTAACTCAGATATCAATATTCATTTTAAAAAAGATTACTTAGTAATACCAAAATGTATCAAAAATATGTCCTTGTAAATGTTTTTTTTAAAAAAAGATGCACATTCCATATTCTTATTAAAAACAACATTTTCAACATGTGTGTTTGCCTTTTATTTATTCTTATAGCTTTCTCATATATATGTAATTAAAATTCTGCTTTGTTGTTTGCAAATTAAATCAAATTCAAGAAAAATCCCATGTTAGATATCCACCTTGGTGGTCTCATATTAGCTGAACTTTCCCCTTTCAATCATTAATTTTTCTCTTGAGATCTGCAACTCTGCTGCCTTAAATTCTTTATTTTCTTCTTCTTAGCTTATTCTCAATACTAAAAAAAAACAAAAACTGGTAGTGTACTTTAAGAAGAGCTGCTGAATGAGCTGAAACTTTGATGAACATATACACTTTTAGCTAAATTATAATTCTTGAAAGTTTGGTCTCTCCTTCAGTAAGTATTCCAATTGTTAGTTTTATTTATGCTCATTACAAGCAGAGTATGAACTGTTTCCATGTGATTGTTGATGTGATGTTTTTGGTGATTGTATTTGATTTAATGAGTGGAAAATAGATGAGAATGGAAGTGTGATTATGTTGGGGTAAAACAGTCCAAAGATACTCTTATAATGGTGTGGTATTGCCCGCTCTGGGCGTGGTTTTCTCCGGAAAGCCTCACAGAGTTAAAGAGTATCACTACATACTTTTATCATGGTATGATATTGTCTGTTTTAGGCCAAGCCCGAATAATTTTTTTCAAAAGGCCTCATACCGCGTTAAGGAGTTTGCACCTTATATGTAGCTTCTTTTTTTCAGCTACCAATGTGGAATTTTATTCGCACACCAAACAATTTGTAGGTGGGTGATGAGTATTTGATCAAGTTTCATAACATATGCATCTGAGCTGGTATTTAACTGACTTTTGTGTTGTATTACACAGAAGCAGATATCATCTGTTGTGAGCCCATATTGGATAATGATATTTGCTAGAAAGCTCTTAAGATTTTTACTCTTATCTTTGAAGAGGTCAAGGTGTTAGACTGCCTGTAACATTTTTGTAGTCTTCAGTCATGCTAAAATATCCCAAAAATAGTACTAGCAGTACTTTGGTTCAGGCTATTGTGTATAATTGAATTTTGATAATGGCATGATGCAGAATATTAACAGAACACTTTGCATGGATATATCACGAGTCGATAGAATTTGTTCGCAAAAACTTTGATGTATTGTTATGATTTACAGACATTTGTAGGAATGTTTGTGCTTTGTTTACAAAACCAGTTCGTTTACTATAGTTTTTTTTGGCTTTTATGAATTTTAGAGGACAATTCCCTTTTTTGATTGGAGATGCAATATGAAGGACAGTGGTAACATCTCTCAATACAGAAGCAGATTGGACCAGACACTATCGTCTGATGATCTTGTCGATTATGACAAGCTTAAGTCCCTTGTCAAGAACCAAATCCTCCGCTCATCAGAATGTGATCATCTTCACGGTCAGTCCTAAGTCGATTTCAGGAATATGTCATTGAACTAATTACTACAAAATCTATAAAATCAAACACATACCTTTTTTTGGTGCAGAATGTAGTGAGAATCTAGTTGACAGAAGAACCAAGGAAGTGACAAACTTCCTGAGTATGTTGAGGAGTGCATCAGTAACTGATTCCGAGGCATCACATGATGGTTGGAAAGTAGGCTATTTTTCCCAATATTTATGTTTCTCTTAAACTAATTTGACAAGCAGTGGTTGTTGCTTGTATTAGTACTATTACTATCCGGTGCTCCGTTTTTTTAAAGCCCTCTCTTAAGGCAGGGAATTTTGGCTACTAGCGATAAGTGATTCTAGTTCTCTACTAATGGCAGGTAAAACAGGACAGTGAGGAGATCCGTGTTATGTACCGAGAGGGACCAGAAGGCACACCCTATCACACCCTCCTAGCTGAAGGCTATGTGGATGGCCCATTAGATGTTTGTAAGTTAAATTTATACATATATATCTCTTTTCCACCCCCTATATAGTAGTGAAAAAGCTTAATGTAAGCAAAAAAAATTCTATTTCAGGTTTATGCATCTCATGGGAAGCAGAACTCTACAAGAAGTGGTGAGGTTTTTGTATGTTTGTGACACTTGAATGCAGACCAATATGCTTCAAATGCAACAGATTATTTTCTAACTTCTTCTCTGTAATGCACTATTTGAAAGTTGTTATAACGAAAGAACAGATAAGGAGATAAAAACCTACTTTTCTTTTCTCTTCTCGATCATAAACATATACTTTTACGGATAAAAACTGAACGTATACGTCCACAATTTATAATGAGACAAGCTGAAGGAAGTAGGTGGAGAGTTCGAAGAATATAAAGGTTGTTTAGTAGTGTCTGTGTTTTCATATCAGTTGCTGTCTAGATTTTAAGAGATAGCAGATATTTTCATTCAGTGTTTTGGTGGGAAAACTGGTACTGGAAAAAATGGTTGATCCAAGTTTTATCTGAAAAGTGATAATTAGAGACTAAAATGCTCTTAACTAAGCTACTATCAATTGTGCAATACAAGTGAAACTAATCTTACAGAAAACAAGATCAAAATTCCATTTCAAGTGATTTGTTTGGTAACAATTGCATTCGAGACTAACAATTGTGCCACTTTCTTATCAGGTGGCCACAAACTATGATTCCAACTTTTAAGATCGCGGCATCCCAGTGCTTGCAAAAGATCAGAACTGGTGAACAAATTTGTTTAGTAAGGTTGGTCCTCCTGTTGTATTATTAGTCGCGCTCTGATGCTGCTCCGAAATGTGCTAATATCTATTTAATTACTTGGAAGAAAGGATGAAGCTCTCAAGGCCATTGTCAGCAAGGGAAGCTGTGTTACATTTCTTTGCATTTGAATACTTTCAAGATGGTCTTATAGTTGTGGTTGCCAATACGGTAAGCACGTGAAAGTCCATGAGGCTCGTTGATGTTTCTTATTTTTCTTAACTATATATACGTCCATAATCATATTCCTGTATCTTTTTTCCAGATCTCTGACTTGGATAACGTTGATAGAAGTACGCATGGTTATTCCAAAGATGGGATACCCAATGCGCAGGATGTAGTACGAGTTGATCTTGTGGGAGGTTTTGCTCTACAAAAAGTTACTGATAATCGGAGCTACTTCAGGTACACTTCTCATATATCCAAATGCTAGGGAGGTGCGGCAAGGTTTCACCTGGTATATTCTTAAAGACACTTGTTAAGAATGCCAAGAGCTTTTTATGAGGAGGGATTGAGCACGTTCTTACCAGCCGAGCTATATGGATTCTCCGGTTGATGACTTGCCTGTGTGAGCTCCACATAGGCAATTCAACCTCAGATGAAGGAAGAGGCTTGTGGTCAGTTGTCAGTGTAAAAGTAGTCAAATTTTGAGAACCGTTTAGGCTGAGCAAAATGGAACCTAGGATTCATAAAGTTCGCCGCAACTAGTTTAAGATTGATGTGTAAGTTGATTGATTGTTATAGAATGAATGCATCCATGGGGCTTAAGGAACAGATATGCAAGCGGGAAATAAGATTTGATTAAGTTATGAATGAACTAAAGATTGCCACTTTTTACTATCAATTTTGATTTTCTTCTACTTTAAAATTTGCAGGATGATAGGAAATTTGGATATTAAACTGGACTTTATACCTCCAGCATTAATTAATTTCGTAGCAAGACAGCTCATAGGTGGCGGTTTCAAGCTTTATAAAAAGGTTTGCCAACTTAGAGATATTTCTGTTTTATACTTGTAAAGATATGGCACCTTGGCCTAACTCAACCCCAAAAGCTAGCTCATGAGGGGAGGATTGCCCAAGTCCATATAAGCAAACCACCAGTCCATTCCCCAACCAATGTGGGACTTTTACCCACTCTAACACCACCTTCACACCCAGGGCCCAATTGGAGCGTGGACCGGGAGCCCAAACGGGAATGGACCTGGCTCTGATACTATGTAAAGATATGGCACCTGGGCCTAACTCAACCGTTTGGGCTCCCGGTCCATGCTCCAGTTGGGCCCTGGGCGTGAAGGAGGGTGTTAGAGTGGGTAAAAGCCCCACATTGGTTGGGGAATGGACTGGTGGTTTGCTTATATGGAGTTGGGCAATCCTCCCCTCATGAGCTAGCTTTTGGGGTTAAGTTAGGCCCAGGTGCCATATCTTCACAATACTTAATATTGCCAACAAATAATTTACTATGGTTATTGCAGGAAGTAGCTTCAGTTGCTAAAGGTGATGAAGACTTCAGCAAGGCTCTGAAGGATCCACTGTACGCTCGAATACGTGAAGCTATTTACTCCGATAAAATACCTAATGGTGATATAGCTTTAGAACTGCAAGACCTGAAGAAAAATGCAGTTCCTCTGGATGAAGAAACTAGAAAGAACAATGATGAAAAACGTCCCGAGCAAAAGGTTCAGAGTGAAATCGAGGAGATTGAAGACGAAGCCTATGAAAAGATCGAACATCAAAGTCAGGATGACAGAAACATACATGATTCTCCAGTCAATCAACTTGTACAGAAGCCAAGAAAAAACGAGAATGTTGGTATTAGCCCTGAGGTCAAACAAGCTTTAGGAACTTTGGATAAGGCTATTTCTATCATAAGGGAATATAGATGTAACCTGGAAATTAGTACAGTTCCCAACACTAACATAATGTCACTAGAAGCAGAGGCGGACAGTCTACAAGATTCCAAATCATCCGAAGTTGATAAAGATCGTAGAAACATTGGAGATTTTGGTGAAGTATCTGAACAAGAATTTAGAGAGGCAACCTCTTATGATCACATAAATAGCTCTTGTTCCAGGTAAATTTTGTTTGCTAAATAACTGGCTTCTATGGATGATTACAGATGCATGAGGTGAACCTAGCTTATTCTGCAAGAAATCGTTCAACTTGCAACTTATTGATTTCAGTAACTATTTGTAACTCATTACAATTTAGAGTGAAGATTGAAGGAAAGATTGGTGACCACCAAAATATAGTTAAAATCTATGTTGTTCGGACTCTTCAAGAAAGCCTACAGATGTGTAAGTAGTGCATTTCTTAAGGATCCGATACGGGTGTGGTAACATTTTCGGAGAGTCCAAGCAACATAGGTTAATATGGCACCCTTTGAATAGTCTGCATTCCTTTTGAACAAATATTGCTTTGGATCATATGCTAAGTTATTTCTTCTATAACCGAGAAAATCACTATTCTAACTTATTAAGTATTACTTTTCTCAGGCGCACGAGTTCTAGTTTGTGCACAAGGGAAGCACCCCATAACAAGATTGCTCCAGCATCACCTGATGTTTATGCTGCAATTCCTATTGGTGAGGCACATCACATTGCTCTGTGCTCTTCGATAGATCAAGAAACAACAGGGAAAATAATGGAGAAGATATTGAAGGATGACAATGTGACGGTGGCCAATGAGGATGGCATCCATGAGAAGGAGCTTGGTGAAAGAAAAACTAGAAAGCTACCGAGATATTGCTGCTTGTATTTTCTCTCTGGACAGGTTTTTGCTTAAGAGTGAGCAACTTTATTTAGAGGAGACTAACACAATGTTTGTCCAATACAATATCTCTGTGCAATTTTTATGAATTGTACTTGAGCTCAATAGAAGCTGAAATGTGACACCTGCATGTATCAGTGTATATGTGAAAAATGTAAAACAATTTCCCTGTTACTGGAGTAGTAGGAATCATTTAGTTTTCATTTTCTTTTGTACTACATATGGATATGAAGCATAAATGTGAGAACTTGATTTAAGTTTAGCTGCAAATACGAAATTTAATGAACATTCCATCTGGAATTTGAGTTGTTAATATATTCGTATTGATAATCCAAAACAGAGAACAATCCAGCAAAACTGTTGCTAACACAAGCAATTAATTACATCCATAGGAAAAATCGAAAAAGTAAATCTAATGTACACGTTATATATAGTATTGAATGGACTTGTCATTAGCCAGATCTTTGAAGTGTGCATCAGTTGTTCTTTAGCTTGCATCTTTTGTGTCACTTCTCATCGTTAACGTTCATTTTTGCAAGTAAAAGTTATCCTACTACTTTCAAGCAGCCTCACTTTGTTGAGCAGATCTTGTATGGTAATAGAAGCATCCTTCAATTTGCTCTTTAAACTCTCTTCTTCCTTAGCCCGCTGTTTTCTTTCTTCTATAAGGATGCGAGCTAGAGTCTTACTCCTGGCTCTTTCATGCTGCCAATGGCGCAAAACCTGTTGTAAACTATTCTTAGTACTATTATTCTCTTCTCTCAAGTCATTGGCCACAGTATCTTCCATCTTGACAACTGGATTTCCTGAAGTTTGCCTATTTGATGTAGACGCTTGCTGAGTGTGATCTCCAGGCATGGTTTGATTTCTTGCTTGTACTGAAGAATGAATTGGTATCGTGTTATCGTGTTCTCTTACAGTGGATTTTGATTTAGATGTATCATCATGACAGGTTGTGTAGCCGCCGTTGGAGCTAAAGGGGGAACAGTATTTTCTTTTAGGCGCAGAAGTGTTTCCTGGAATTTCATCAGTTTGCTTATTTGTTGTACACACTTGCTGAGTTTGATCCCCAGACATATTTTGATGTCTTGCTTGTATTGAAAACTGAAGCTGTAGCACTTTACCGGACCCTACATTCACCTGGGATGCTTCGTGCACCGAACTGTCCTTTACTGAAGAATGAACTGGTCCCATCTCACGTTCTACTCCGGATGATTTCAGTTTAGATCTATCATCATGACAGGTTGTGTGGCTGACGTTGGAGCTGAAGGGGGAACAGGATTTGCTTTTAGGCACAGAACAAGCATTTGGTTCTTCCTGATCAGGAGAGACAGTAGGGTTCTTGCGACGCTTAGCATAACCAATGAAATGGCAGTTTGAAGACCAATACTTCTTCTGTATAAATTGTAGGCGTGCCTCGAGTCTAGCAAGGACAATTGTGCGCTCAAAGCCCTGTTTATCATGAGCTGGTTCAACAAAATTAGCTTCTAAGACACCTATCACACCGCGACCATCGCTCCCAGCAGCATTCCACACCCTCCAGAAAGGCTTAATGAGCCTATTCTTGTGATAAACATTGAAACCTTGAATATCAATGTGATGTTTTGCATCTTTCACAAAACCAATAGTTCCTTCAGCTACAGATGTTTCATAACCAACGGATTGTGGTCTGTACATAATCTCCTCGGACAGCATCATGTCGTTTACCAGATTATGATGTTCAACATCTTTCCCCCTCAAAATTATTCGAAATCCAGGAGCAAGCCTCAGATACAAAATCGAAGCATAACTCCTTAAAGAATGTTGATAAGTTAGAAAATGCCTCGAGTTAGGATATTCTTTCGCCATCTGAATCTTCTTCTCATCTCGACTAACGCCCCTGATCTGAATGTCATGTGGATCCGTGTCAAAGTCAAGCTCCGTGGCTCCTTCTTCATCCTCCCAAAGATTGTATATGACTATTCGCGTGCCTTGATCACCTTTCAATAACTCAAACTGCTGGAAGAGACCCTGTCCACTCTCATAAGGAGACCATTGTACTATCGTCTCCAAATTCCTTTTCCAATCATCAGCTGTAGACCGAACCAACATGTCCCAAATCTCTCCCCTCCTCACAAAATCGATCATAGGAACAACGATATCTTCTTTCCCCGTGCCCCTCAAAAATGTATACGACAACATTCCAACACTCTGTGTCAGCATGCTCGTTGCTCTGTCTTTCCCCCGCGAAAACACAATCACATCAGCCCCTAGCCTCATACTACTCGTTTTGAAACCGTTTCCATATTGACCAATCGTGTTAGCTAACTTGCTTTTCGCGGAGTACCCAAGAGACATGCACTGGCGCATCCTATCAGGAGTCATTCCACCACCATTGTCTTCAACTACCAACATCTTACTCCCAACATCTTTCTTGTTGTCCAACACGTCTACGCTAACATACGTAGCACCATTGCAAACCTCATCCATCGCGTTGTCCAGTAGCTCAGCAAAAGCACCCAATGCCCATTTATGACTTGTAGCATTCGAATGCAAGAATTTAGGGTGAACTCTCACATGATCCATGCCAACTGTTTGATCAACACATGCAAACTCTTTATTGCCATCATAATCTCCAGCTTTCCAGAATTGCTTACAACTAGTAGTAGTAATTGGAATAGCAACAGCAGGGGAAGCAGCAACTACCAATTCATTCTTTGGACGAATCGACAAAGGAGCAATAATACAAGGCGGACTTTCAAGTTTCATCTTCTTCATAGGACTTTGTTGCGTATAATCGAAACAAGAACCAAAACCATAATTGGTTATTGGAATCATATGCATACCTGTGTTTGTTGTAGTGTTACGAGTATCGTCTAAATCGTCTGTTAGGTCGATGATTTCTTGCTTGATAGGCATGCTGATCATGTTTGTGAAAATTAACTAAAAATCAAAGAACCAGGTTCTTCAAGAATGTAAGAAAAAAAAACTATGGGGAAAATATTTTACTTATAAACTCAACTAATTCTCTTAAAATATGTGACAGAAGCACCCTATTTATAGAACTAAAAATTCAGGACTACAAAACCAATTTCAATAAGAAATAGGACAAACAAATCCTAAGTAGTATGAATAAACTCAAGTAATTCTCCGCTATAAGAAAATATATGTGACAGAAGACCCCTATTTATAATATTTGAAAACCAAATTAAACTAGGAATATAAAATCTATTCCAATACGAATTAGGAGAACCAAATTCTAAACTAGACATAAATTAAATAAATACTAAATCCTAAACAAATTTGGTTTGGTACTCCAATTTTAATTATTATTCCAAGGTATAGTTCAAATCCCAAAAGGAACAGGGAAACAGAAATAGTGCAAGAAATAGTCTTCAATTTTTTATTTTTTATTTTTACTTGCACTCTACAATAAATTGATATTTACTTAAACCAATCCTAAACAGACTATGAAACAAATTGAGAATATACAGAATTAGTATTTGAAAATAATTAAAGTACTACAAAATTAGGTGGAATCCTACTACTTTGCTAAACTTCTATCTAGATTTTTACCATATTGTGTCAAAAATATCATGAAAAAGTTTTGCTTATTTTTCAATAATTTTTAAAAATTGCTTTCTTTTTTAGTCTATCTAAAAATGAGTGTCTCTTTCATTTCCAACATTATATATGATAAATTTAACATCACAAAATTTAAAAAATTACACACATCTTTTTTTTTAAAACCACAAAATTCAAAAGTCTTATTTTGTTTCTTAAAATCTGTGCCTAATTAAATTAAGATACTTAAATTGAGACAAAATGTATTACTTATATTTATAATGATACAAAATTTAAAATAATGAGTTTTTTTTTATAAAATATAAACTTATGGATCAAATTTTGTATTTAAAAAAGTTAAAATCATGTTTTAGAATCCCAAATTATGATTTTTTGGGATTTCATCTCATGAAGCTAATTTGAAATTATGAGATAAAATCGCATATACAAACGCTAACTAAGTACTAAGTAATTTTTTTTTACTAATTTTTGGTGTATCTTTTGAAGAATTGTAACCACAGTTTTGTTACTTTGTTTTAATTACGTAGTCAAGACAAATGAAAATTTCCAATAAAATTAATCTTTTATTACAAACTTTTTTATTTTTAGGACAGACTAAAGTAATTTGTATCCCAAAAATGGAGTGTACGTGCCTTTTTTATTTGCACTTTTCCATACTCTTTTTTTATTTATAATTTTTTCCACCCTTTTTAAGCTTTTTACTAATTTTTTTTAGGGAAAATAACTTTTTTAGTCTCTGAGTTATTGCGTTATTTCAGTTTTGATTCTTGTGATATTCGACTAAACACTTTTGACCTTCAATTAAATAATTGCGTGCTATTTTGATCCAATGATTAACAGATTTAATCAAATTAAAAGGAATGATAACTGTTAGTAAGGTCACTTTGGACATTTAAGAAACTATGTCTTTTGTAATATAAATTATCGGGAGAAACTCTACTTCTACCCTAATTCTACACATATTTAGGCACCCACAGAAGTCTCCAATAATCATTGTTTAGTTACGGCGATAGAATTGCGTTCTAAAAGTGGATTACGCTTCATCGAATTTTAGAATTGCATTCTAAAAGTGGACTATACTTTACCCCATTGTATTACTTAAAAGTTATCATTCCGTTTAATTTGATTAAATCTATTAGTCACCAGATCAAAATAGCATGCATTATCAAATTAAAGGTCAAAAATACTTAGTCAAATATCACAAGGATCAAAAATAAAATAACGTAATAACTCAAGAACTAAAAGCATCATTTTTCCTTTTTTTTTTTTTTAATTTAAAGTTCCCTTATGAGCAAACTAAGTAGGCGTTTGGCCATGAGAATTTTTCACTATTTTTTGGAAAATTATTTCACTTTTTTTCGGAAATAATATTTGGCCATAAAAATTCTAAATATAATTCAGGAGTTGTATTTGGAAAAAGTGAAAACACCTGAGGATGTTTTCACTTTTTTCCAACTCTCTTTGTTCACTTTTTAAATTATTTTTTTAAAAAAAAATCCTAAAATTTTATTTTCATAAAATAACCCATTTAAATTATATTTTATTTTTAAATTATATTTTATGTTTTTTAAAAATATATATTTAAGATCTAGATAATTATTGCAAAAATTATGGTCAAACACAACTCCAACTCCAACTTTGAAAATTTCAAAAAAGTGGAAAAAAAAATTGTTCCCATGGCCAAACGGCACCTAAAAATATAAATAACTCATTCCATTTCTTTCAGCTTCTTCCAGAAACATCCCTGAATTGTTAGCCAAGCAATTGAAGCAAATCGAATCGAACAAATGGGTTGGGTATGGAACGACGACGTATCTGAGCATCCCGGCGCCGTCAAGGATTTTGTAAACCCTAGATCATCCTCCGGCGGCAGCGATGACGGCGGTGAACGGTGCGCTAGCAGGAAGGTTGTGAGCACTCGGTGCCGAACCGAAGAGATCGAGCCCGGAAAATTCATCCGGAAGTGCGAAAAGACTGAGCAAATTTTCAAAGATTGCCGTGGGAGGTAAAAAAAAAAAAAACATTATTTGCTAGCGTAGAAATTCATTTTAGGAGGAAATTAGGCACAAAAATCCGGTTTTTTTCGTGATTAGTTTGCATTAAAATTTAATTATTTGAATAAATATTGTCGTTGAGTTTAAGTTAACGAAGAATTAACCTAAATAGCAGGTCAAGATGTAGAGCGAGGGTGAAAAACACACCTAAAGTATCCCGGTTTTTTGAGTATCATACTTGAATTATCAGGCGATTATCACTAATTATTTATAAAACACACCTCAATTATTAATTGTTTGAATTTCATTCCTGAACTTCTAGGTAGTAAAAATGAACAATTAATAGGTGTATTTTGATAAATAATTTGGGTATGAAACTCAAAAAATAGGATATTTCAGGTGTGTTTTTGACCATTAACCATGTATAATATGCCGACTAGAAAAAAGTAAACAGTGAATGAACTTTTAGGTAGGAAAAATGAACAATTAATAGGTGTATTTTGATAAATAGTTGGTGATAGTTCAGGTATGAAACTCAAAAAATCAAGATACTTTAGGTGTGTTTTTGACCATTAACCATGTGTAATCTATGTATATCAGCTAGAAAAAAAGTAAACAGTGAATCCGGTGGGCTATTTGTGTAAAGATCCCTTTATTAATCACTCTCACATGTTCCAGTTTCGTTTATATAAGCTGAATTATTTTCTTTTGTATTTTGGATTAAACTTATTGACTAAAATTTAGCAATTAATGTGAGTGCATCAGACACTATATTCAAATAGATAGTATGTCATTTAACTTCATACCTACTCAAGATTTTATCAGACGCAATTCTTTACTTGGAGATATGAACAAGCTCAGTGAATTCTGCATTTTTAAGGTTACGGCTTTGTAAGTCTTCTAAATTGGCTAAAGATTGCGAAATATTTGTACTAAGCTATTGGTTTTTCATTCTAATGAATGAGGCTCTAGTACTATTATTGAAGAGGAACAGTTAGTGCTTATAAATACAAGTGCGACAGAATCTGAGATAAACTGAGAACTAGAATTCAGCTTTCATTTAAGAATCTCGTGCGTCGTTATTGAGGAACGTTATTGGGGAATACTTGGTATGTGTCCGTTCTTGTTTTATTTGCACCATTATGAGTTGGTACCTTTCATTGAAAGCACAGATATTTATCCAGGATAATTTCCCAGGTTATGAGGTGTACGTGGGATTGGAGCCCATCGTTAAGTACTTTGTCGTCCTCATGACCTCTTACCTCTCTCTATGTAGTCAATCCAAAAAGCTCACAAAGAATGAGGTGTTGTTTTGTTGATTCTTTTGTTGGAAGGTACATACAAACGGTTATTTGTCGCTTTAAGCAATTCTGACTTGAAATTTGTAGAACAAAGAATACTGTGTGTAGTTTATGAAAAGATGATTACTCAAGTCCTTTAGTAACATTTTGTCATGGAACGCACATCACTAAATAGCCTCTTGTTGATCAAAGTCAAACTTGTGATACCATAAGGTAATCTCTTCTTTTTTTGGGGGTGGGTGGGGTATTCTGATGCCATAAGTATGAAACAAGCGGGCATTTAGTATTGATTGTTCGAGTTGTTGCTAACGTCTTGCTTTTCGTCAGGCCTTCTGAGATGGTAGAGTCTAATAAAGAATACACGGAGGAAGATGTCACCGACCAAATGACAAAAGGTTCACATTCTATAGAGTCAAGTGTGCCTTTTGACTTCCCTGGGCTGCGTAGTGATATTGAGAATATTGAGCGAAACTTCTTCAGTAACCTGGATCGTTTCTTTGAAGCAGCCGAGGAGATGAAGAATGGCTTCTTTGGTGCATTCAGCATTCCTCGTGTCTTTGATGACGACCTATCATCCTCACCTGAGAGACGTGGTGTACCCATCGAATCTCATCCTCCTAAAGAAGGTTCTCCTAAACCAAACAAGCCCGATGGAGAGGTCGATCTTTCTGGCCTGTCTAGAGATGTTTGAAGCAATTAAGTAGGAGATTCTCTTAACAAGGCATTGCCATAGATTTGTGAATATGTTGGTACTATGTTTATACACGCCTTAAATTTTGTTTCTGTTTTGAACCTCTTGTCTAATACTAGTTACTTTAAATGAAGGTTCTAATGATTTCGACTTATTAAGGCGTTTCTTCTGGTTCTATTAGTATTTAGAGAGAGAAAATATTTAAACTGGCGATTTTATTGCTCAAACTTAAGAAGTTGTGGGTTCAATATTAGAAAGCAGCTTCTAAGTAAGAACCTATTTCACCGAGCTTTTAAATTATCAAATTAGTAAAGTACTTTTAACGAGAAACATTTTGTATTTGGCTTATCCACTGGAGGAATGCTGTTTTAATATGTTATGAACAGATTGAGTTTAGTCTATTTTTACAAAAAGTGCTCTTTGAATGCTAAATTACGTAATTGGCACAAAGACTCTGATAAATAATTTGTGTTTAGCCTATCTTTCCAAAAATGCATTCAACTGTTAGAGCTATTTGGATAGATTTATTTTAAGCTGCTTTTAAGCATAAGTCATTAGCCTGTTGGGCAAAGCCAAGACTGTACGAGGAGAGAAAGACTTAAGTCGACTCAAGTGGAAATAATCAGACTGCTTCCATACCTTATCTCAGGTTACCCCTTAGTGCGGGTATGGGGCACTTCGTCAGCAGTGGTTCGTTTAGCAAGCAGTCTTATTGCTTGAAAGCACACACAGCACACAGTAGGAGAGTTCGAGTGTGAAAGCAGTGTTTATTGGTCCAATGGCCTCACCGCTGGCTGTCCCTCTATTAAAATGTTGGGCAAGTGGCGGGGAATTATCCGTATTCAGTACGAGCAGAGTGGAAACTGCTCATACCGGCAAACGCATGACATAATTCTATTTTCAATAGTTTTGGGGCATGTTTACTCTCTCCAACATTAAGGGTATTTTGTGCTAAAAAAAATCAATAAAGGGCACAACTACTCTATTTTCAATATGTCAGGGGCATATTTGGCCCTTTTTCTCTTGTTTGATATACAAAGTTTGTACAAGAAAGAATGAGAGAGAGTGTTTTGTAATTACAGAGAAATTGAGGGGCAATTGTTGTAATCCCTTATTTATATTCCACCCCATTACTTGTTATTTTTTTTCGCCAAACATTGCAACTGAAAAACCTGTCACTTGTCGCCGTTCCCTGTGTCCCTCGCCTTCGGCTTTCTCTTTCTCTTTCTCTCCTAAAATTTCAACAAAAATACATTCAATTCCCCCAAAAACCCTAATCCAAAAAGCTTCATAGGTCAAAATTAACGAAATTGAAACACAAAATTAGCTTGTAAAAGCCAATAATCTCTTCAGTTTTCACCTACAATTATTATTATTAATTATTAACATTCTTCAGCGGCTCCGTTTTCCTTTTGTTCCTCAAGGATTTTCTTTTCTTCTCCGTAATTACTCATTTGTGTCTGAGAATTTTGTATTCAATTCGACGATATATCCACCTTCACATTTGGGTTTTGTTAATTTCTCCTTGAAACCCTCCCGAAGTTGAGGGGATTGAAACTTTGAATTGTCATTGTAAGTTTCTCTGTTTCTTAATGTTGTTTTTGGTTAATTACGGTTTTCTAATTATGGGGTTTTGTTTAATTAGCCCACATGAACTAGATTCGGATTGAGGCGTAGTTGTTGTTGTTGTTGTTGTTGGATGATTTTTGATTGCATGAGAAGTGAGAACTATTGGAGAGTTGGGCTATATCATATTGGATTATTTAACTTGTATGAGTTGGAAATTTACTAGCTCACATCTAGCATTACGGCCTTTACCACAACGACGCTGTCCATACATCAAATTATTTCGTGGATTGGATTTCACTTGACCGTCTACGGTTCCATTGTGTGTGCTCGGGGTAGAAGTTTCGTACAAATGTATCGCCATGCTATTAAGTATTTTTATTTAAGTTCTTTTCTTTCTAAGAGGTGGAATAGAATAACCCGGTTGAAGCGTAATGACATAATGCATTGTATGTCTCATAATAGGTCTCATTCTTCTACTCTTTCCCGGACTATTCATAAAGTTTTTGTCTTTGTTCGTTCTTGTACGTTCTTGTACTTCGATGATCTTCTTTTTTTTTTTTTGGTTGTTGTAGTTACTGTTTAAAATGCTTTGTCATGTTTTCTATAGTATTTGCTTCTTTGTTTCTGTTATTTCCTTTTCCGAACTGAGTTGATCTGTTTTTTATCGAGCCCAGGGTCTATTGGAAACAACCTCTCTACCTTCAGGGTAGGGGTAAGGTGTGCGCACACTCTATCCTCCTCAGACCCCACTTTGTGAGATTACACTGGGTATGTTGTTGTTTAAAGTTTTTGTCTCTAGATTATATTGAAGAATGCTGATTTTGAATTGCAGCTGATGTTGGAATTACAGCTGTTATCTGCAGCTGTTTCGGAATGGTTTATTACTTCAAATGCTTCGGATTTCAACCCATTTTGAGGGGTTAAATTGGGTTTGACATTTGAGTTCAAATGTGTATAGTAGTAACATATATTGGTGGAGAGGAGCATAGTAATAGATGGGAAATAATTGTGTTCAGGCCAAGTTTTCAAAGGGTGGGTTCTTCAACTTATTCTTTTGGCGGTCTAGATCACCGGATATGATTACAAATAAGAAAATACCAAAGGATATTAGAGAACCTTCTACACACAAACAGCCTGAACGTCATGACTCCTTTCAGAATAAACCCCCAGAAATGGTGAAGATAGACAGGGAAGAGCCCGATCAGAAACAGAAGAAAGACGCTCAGGTAGTTAAACCAGAGAAGATATCGGTTGATATGAAATCTACTGAAGCAATAGAACCTGAAAATTCTGGCAACACAATCCATGAAAAGGCAAAACCAAAAGAGTCAGCAAAACCGAAGAAGCCACCTGTCAAGAGAATGCTTAGTGCAGGACTCCAGGTTGATTCTGTGTTGAAAACAAAAACTGGTCTTCTGAAGGAGCATTATGATTTGGGAGAGAAACTTGGACATGGCCAATTTGGGACAACATTCCTCTGTGTTGAAAAAGCAACAGGGAAAAAGTATGCTTGTAAGTCGATAGCAAAAAGGAAATTATTGACACCTGAAGATGTGGAAGATGTAAGGAGAGAAATTCAGATAATGCATCACTTATCTGGAAATCCTAATGTCATTTCAATAAAAGCGGCGTATGAGGATGCTGTTGCGGTTCATGTTGTGATGGAATTATGTTCAGGAGGCGAGCTCTTCGATAGGATTGTTAAGCAGGGACATTACTCGGAGAGACAAGCGGCTGAGCTTGCAAGGACAATAGTTGGTGTAGTAGAAGCCTGCCATGCTCTAGGAGTGTTGCACTTGGACCTTAAGCCTGAGAATTTTCTCTTTGTCAACGAGAAAGAGGATTCACCTCTAAAGATTATAGATTTCGGGCTATCTATGTTTTTCAAGCCAGGTATTTGTCCACTTTCTCCAAATTTTTCCATTTAATTCCTAGATATATTTGGTTTCTCCTGTTTCCTTATTTCTTTGAATTAGTTTTAGTGTTTGTATGCATAAGAAAGAAATCGTTTCTTGACAGATGTTTTAAAACAGCTTCACCTACAAGTATTTTCATACATGCAAATAAAACATGATTCGACATACTACTTAAATCTCTGATTTTCTTTGCAATTCTATTTTGTTGATGTGTCTCATGCAAGTGGATTGGTGAATACTGCCTTTTTCTTTAAAAGGTCTTCCCAAACACTCGTCAAATGTCAGTTCCACTATTGGAGTGAAATACAAATTTTGGGTTTGAACTAGTTATGAACCATGGTTTAAAATTCTTTGAGAAGTCCTCTGAACTCAGGGTTATCATTTACACTCTGTTTGGATTATTATTTCTCGTTGTTTCATAATTTATCATTTCTCGTTGGGTTTGAACATTGTATGGCTTTGTGCATACAATGTTCTGATATACTGCATTTTTTATTGTGGTTAATAACTTTTTCATTATTTGGTTTTGCTGTGTCGTATTACACAATAACTAATGAGTTCACAGAAATGCACTTAATTGTTGAAAATATTGAATTTATCATCAGTTACTCATAAAAATAATCTAAGACAACTCGTATTTCCTAATTTATCACAAATTAATTTAAAATTATGCCTTGTAAAATATATTAAATTGTTAACTCCATGCAACTCATAATGAAATTAATTAAAATACACATTAATAAGATTAACAAGAATAATAAGTAAAGACATTTCATAATTATTACATCATAAAGAATGTTTCCCCAACAACATGACACTCATATAATCTATTAACATATGAATAACATAACATCTTTTGTCCATAAAATCCAGAATATTTATAAGACACGTAATATTTTTTTAAAATCCAATTGTCAGCCAACATGATGGTCGATAAAAGACACTTGCGTTCTCCAATTAACGTTCTGCGCAAATCTGCATGTTGACAAATAACATATAAGCTTTTGGGACCACACTGGGTTCCAAATTTGTCTTCTTTACTATTAATCAAACCTATCTTCGAATTAAATGACATAGTTGAAAGGCGACTAATTGTGTTGGCGAAATGATTGATCCCACCTCTCAACAGGGCAGCCATGTATGTTCATGTTAGATTTTTTTTAGTCTTATTACAAGCCGGTGCCTCTAAAAGGCCTTTGATTTAATGTATATCTAAAGTTGGTTGATCTCACTCATTTCCCATATTCATTACTAGCATTGTTTCAAAGAGGCAGCATTCACATAAACCATTTCATCTACCTCATCAATATTTAATGAGACTAGTTCTGGGCACGTGCGTTGCACGTGTCCCATGTTGATTTGTATCGACTTATTCAAATGATATATATATATATATATATATTCGATAAAACACATTCGTGTAATGAGTAATATAAAGATGGTGCATTAAAACAAATTTGTGTCGAAAATTCTTAAAACCTAACAAGAAGAGGCTGAAGCGAAGTTGATTCTGATGGTTAATCCAATTCTAGATTCCAACGGCTCTAGGTACTTCCCGTTCTCTCAACTTGTTTTTTCTGCAAAAACAAAGACGAAGATGAAAATTAATAAATTAAACTTAAGTCGTAGCCTATAAAAATGGTGAGTGAAAGTTGAGGAATTCTTTCTTGCCTTTTTATAGCTCTTTTCTGATTTGCGTTCCTTTTTTATTTTTCAGCACAACTCCATTTTTTGTTTCTTTTGCATAACTCAGCATGTCTCTGGTATACAATGACAGCAAGCAAAACAGTAAAACTAAAAATGAAAGGCAGTAACTGAAACCTTTAAGATTCATAAGCAGCTCCAAAGATTGGAAAAGAAAAGACTACATAGTAAAGACTTTATAGTTTGTAAGCTCCATAATGGCAGAGACAATATTACCATCTGCAGCCTGGAGAGCTTTGACAGATTTTTGCTCTGGAAACATCTGATTGAGTCATCGCCAGCTATATCCTTGGTTTATACGCCAGTCTCATCTATATCCTCGTCGTCCTGAGCCACCGTAGATGGTTCTGGCTTCGATATCACATTGCTCAAATTAGGAGCCTTGAACTGCTCAGCAGCTTGAGACTGCAGTCGAGAGATCAAGTCCTCAATCTTTGTCTCACCAAATATAACATATGTGTCTGATGCAGGGCTCTTGAAAACATCCGTTTTCGAGATGACAAATAGAATATTTTTGCTCTTTCTGATAGTGACACGGCTGACCCTGAGATTGGCTTCATTCAAAGTTTGATCATAGCTTTTCTACTCTTCTTCTCTCTCCTGCTATGCTTTGACCTACCACTACCCCCTTCAGCATCATCTTCATATTTGTTATCCTCATCATCTTCATCCTCTTCATTCTCAATAAACAGCTCCTCCGATTCAATCTTCTGTTGTTCGAGATGAGCGGCTAGGATTTCTTCTTGAGATTGAGCAGTCATAGTTGAGTGAGTAACGATGAGAGAATTTAGGTTCTTGAATGATTTGTATTCCTTGAACCTTTCCACTCAAGTATTTATTACTCCTAATTGTCTACATTTAATAGCTCAATGCAACTCTTCTAATTCTTTTATTTATTTAGCAATGAAGAGCATGTAAAGTACGTTGTAACGTGTAAATTATAAAGGGCCATCTTGATTTAATGCAGCTGGAAAGACATTGAATAGGTATAGAAAATTGAAAAAGAATTGCAATGAACTTGAAAAGAAATCAAAATATTGAATAGAGAAGAGGTTTAGGAAGATGAAAAAGCAATTCTAACATATTGAATATATAGGCTGCAGTAATTGTGTTATAAACAACAATTTTGATCCAATGAAGGGTTGAAAATTGATAATCATGGAATTTAAATATTACTATTTAATTAGATTAGATTTTTTTACATTTTTATTTAGTATAAGGGCAAAATAGTAATCCAACTTTGAAGTTAGGAGCTTCCCACTTTTAATATGATATGATCTTGTTTAATTTTCTCAGATTTTACGAGCACATCGTTTCAAGATTTCTAGTCTGATCTCAACATGTTTTTCAGTATTCCTATCCTTTTCATATATCACAACTAACTTATCATAATTTCTAATCAGCTAGTTTTTCCATTTAGCAAGCTTCACTATCGCAAACTATAGTACATCTTGGTGATACCATTCCACAGCTCCTTCACCGGTTGGTAGCATATTGAGTTTCAAAAAATGTCTTTTGCCATTGAATTTAGAAGTCAAGTCATCACCATGGATTTCTCAACATCCCGGATTGCAAAAGTTGGATATATTATCAGAGGCATCTTTATCCCTCCTGATATGACTAGTTCTTCCACGGCATCTAGTATACATTTGAATGGGTGGTAATAATTTTTGCTAGTAGTAGGATCATAGAAATATGGAAGTAGATTCAGAATGAGACTCTGATATGGTTTAAATGATGAATGATAGCAAAAAGGAAATTCAAATGAAATTCTCGCTATGACCCAAAAAATAAGTGAAAAAAATAATGGAAGACAATTTTAACCTATGTGCTTCATATAACCAACAGAGGAAAGAACAACTTATTATAGAGGGTGAATACTACAAATATACAAAGAAATATAGTGTACTGCAGGGAAACGGGGTTTTATCCAAATTTTCTCTCATACAATCAAATCCTAATTCCTAACTAAAAGATGAGGTTCAATCCTACGTGTAGTATTCTTGCATTTTTGGCCCCAGAGCTTTGGTCTAGTGGTAAGAGTGTCACGCTTGATGTGTGGGCTAGGCGCACGTCATAGGTTCAAATATTGCCACATACAAAAGTATGATATTTAAGTGGAGAAGGGTAGAGAGGCGGCCTCATTATTCCCCGAGTCTCAAACCGTGTGTCACTGGCCCTCGAGGATTTCGTTACTAAAAAATTGATGAAGTACCAGATGAAAGAAATATTTTAGGAATCTGTTAAATAATTTTGACTTGCTTATATGAACTTGGACAATCCTCCCCTCATGAGCTAGCTTTTGGGGTTTAGTTAGGCTCAGGTGTCATATCTTTACATGGTATCAGAGCCAGATCCATCCCCGTTTGGGCTCCCGGTCCACGCTCCAGTTGGGCCCTAGGCGTGAAGGGGGGTGTTTGAGTGGGTAAAAGTCCCACATTGGTTGGGGAATGGATTGATGGTTTGCTTATATGGACTTGGGCAATCCTCCCCTCATGAGCTAGCTTTTTGGGTTGAGTTAGGCCCAGGTGCCATATCTTTACAGAAAGAAATTGATTTTTGTTCAGAAAGTCTTCAATTTGAACAGGACATTTGCAGCTGCCTTTGTGCTAGGAATTACTTATTAGGAATTCATGAAACCAGTACCTATATTTTGGTTTTTGGTTCAAACATTTAGGCATTTACATGTCTATTTACTTTTTTAAAAGAAGTAAAAGCATTCCAGTTGATATGGATAGACTGAAGTCCATGTCCAAAGCCTTGAAAGCTCCAAACTTACTGGTTTGCGAAATCTATAGCATTGCATATCAGTATCTGATGGTTTACATTGAGAACTCATTCCTGTTTATTAATCGTAGGTCGGCAGAGGATGCTGCTTCTGATTTCATAAAAGTTCTATGAGTAGAAGGGTTATTATTGTTATTTATCTGTTGTTCACCATCATATATGGAAAATATCCTTAGCATCATTTGTTCTATGTATAATTCTAACCCTCTTGATAAGATGTCCTTCTAGCATGCACCTGTCTTCTTTGTTGATGTGGTTTTGCTTTTAAATAAATTGCCTAGTTGATGGGTTATGCTCTTAACCACAGGGCAAATGTTCTCTGATATTGTTGGAAGTCCTTATTATGTTGCTCCAGAAGTTCTGCAAAAGCATTATGGTCAGGAGGCTGATATCTGGAGTGCAGGTGTAATAATTTACATTCTTCTCACTGGTGTACCTCCATTTTGGGGTGGTAAGCTGATCTTTTCAAGTTTTTGTAGTTTGCCATGGTTTCCTGGTGGTGTGAAGTACCAAAAACAGCTTCTTATGTTTCCTTCTTTCATTATTTGGATAGAAAGTGAGCAGGAAATATTTGACGAGGTTTTACGTGCCAATATTGACTTCACATCGGATCCTTGGCCTAACATCTCTCAAGATGCGAAAGATCTGGTAAAGAGAATGCTTGTTAGGGACCCGAGGCAGCGACTTACCGCACATGAAGTTCTATGTGAGTAGTCATTGACTTTCAAGTTTGTTTTTAAGATCCAGCTTATCACATATTATGCCCAGAGATTCTGTGAGCACCATTTTGCTTAGCAACAGAGAATATGGTGAAAAACTTAATGTCTTTTTGGTATTTCTTTGGTCTATGTGAGTACTCAGATATTCTGTCAGTTTTAGTTCAACTAGAATTTCAAACATATTTGTCTAAAAGAATAACAAAATCAGAAAATGTATGTGTGTGTGGTGTAAGATCGGAAATTATAGTTATGCTAGCTGTTCATCTTCTGCAAGTAGATCTTTAAAAGAAGGTGAAGGGAAAGAATACTCTTTTTAAGTCAATTCAGAGAAAAGGCAGTCTTTTTGTCGAGATGGTTTTGGTTCTACTTCTTCTGTTTGTCCACATTTGCATTGTAAGTTCCACAACATGTTGTCACTGAACTTTCTAGATTCCGCTTATCATTCTTATTTTCCCTTCTGCAGGCCATCCTTGGGTGAAGATTGATGGTGTGGCTCCAGATAAACCTCTTGATTCTGCAGTGTTGAGTCGCTTAACACAGTTTTCTGCCATGAACAAGCTTAAGAAAATGGCTCTCATGGTAAGATACTAGTAAACTAATGTAGTTTCAATGAGATTTACCGCTAAAAATAGCCTCTACCTCACCCCTGAGGTAGAGGTAAGGTATGCGTACACTCTACCCTCCCCAAACCCCACTTTGTGGGAATACACGGGATATGTTGTTGTTGAGATTTACCGCTAAAAGTGGATTCCCCCCCCCCCTCTCACACATGAATGAAAAGGTATTTAGTCCAAGATTCAACAGGTCTCTTGTTTCTTGTAATCACATAATTTATTTATTTCGTACAGGTTATTGCGGAGAGTCTTTCTGAAGAGGAAATTGCAGGCTTGAAAGAGATGTTCAAAATGATTGACACAGATGACAGTGGACATATTACTTTAGATGAACTGAAGATTGGACTAAAGCAATTTGGGGCTGATCTTAGTGAGACAGAGATACGAGACTTGATGAAGGCGGTAAGTTATAGACTTGTAGTCTTGCATAACTATTCTGTATTAAATGTCATGTTTCCAATCAAAGATATCATTAACTATACTTAATCACAGGGTTTAACTAATTCGAATGACAAAGTTTCCATATAACCAATCATGAAGATCATCAAATTAGGCTGAAATAGATCCTTTCTCTATCTGTTTTCTTTTCTGTCTATGTGAGGATTGTAAAGATGGGAATCAAAAGGGTCGAATCTTTCAGAGGCTTTGAGAACTCACTGTGCATTGCTTTAAATACTATATATCCTTTTTTTCTTGTATATCGTTCTACTAACTTCTGAAATTCGCTTTATATGTCTGTAGTCCCTTTTAACAACTCTGTTTATCTGTCTCTCATGGTCTGATACTGTTGAATGAGGTCAAGTTTGGAGAAAGCATGATGTTTGCTTCTATTTAAAGGCATTTTTGTCTAGCTGTGGTACAAGGAAGGCCTTTGAAGGAAAAATGGGCATTTCATTTTTCTTGTAGCGAAAATGTTTGCCCATCAAATATCTAGTTCTTTTATTGTAAATAAGTCAGACACAAGTTTAATAGTACCTTTTTTCTGTATCCGCACAAACTAAGTCTAGAAGGTGCCATTAAATCAATTCCATCAGAGAACCTTTAGATCACCAACCAAGAGAGAACTGACCTGCAGTTCACCTTCTTTTCCAACTCCTTTCCGAATCTAATTTCATCAAAATATATCAGTAGCGAAATCCTTTAGTATTTTTGCAATTCTGTAACAGGTTTTGCTTGTGTAACCAGTTATTTGTTGTTCCCATGTCACCATTAAATGTACCTCTCTATGAAATTGTTGTTGCCTGTTAGTTACATCAAAGTATCCAAATTGCCCCGTGCAGTCAAATTTCTGTCACACCATTTGCTTGTTTGGAGCACCTAAGAAATCTAACTCACAATTTGAAAAGGTTACGTTACAGCATTTGGTTATTCCATTGTGCTATTGAGTACATCATACTCTTTATTAGTATCACTTTTGGATTGTCACCTAAAGAAAGCCTTTGTGCTTTGAGAAGAATAAATCTTTGAACCTGTTTGGATTGTCACCTAAGCAGCTAAGCTGTGCTCTTTGTCTACGAATGTTTTCTAAGCAACTGCTATGTGTTTGTGTGAAGACATTCTTCTTTAGATAATTTTATACTTCTTTCTTTTTGTCTAACTCCAAATGTTCTCCCAAAATATTTGCAGGCTGACGTTGACAATAGTGGTACCATTGACTATGGGGAATTCATAGCTGCAATGCTTCATGTCAACAAATCTGAGAAAGAAGATTATCTTTCTGCTGCTTTTTCATATTTTGACAAAGATGGGAGTGGGTATATTACTGCAGATGAACTTCAAAGGGCTTGTGAGGAATTCGGCATGAAGGATGTCCGCTTGGAAGAAATCATTCAAGAAGTTGATCAAGACAACGTATGTAGTTCTACTGGCATTTCTCTTTTCCTAACATACTTAGTAATTCATGAAAGTAATGGTAGACTATATAACGTCGATATCAACACAACATTCATGTCTGACACAACCACATTGATGACACTTATTTGGTAGTCAAATAATGCAAGGAATATTCAGCTATATTCAAACATATACGTGAGAGAGTATCCAATGTATAGAACAACACATTTAGAATCTTTTTGCAATGGTCCGTGTCTTTTAGAACGTTAGCTTTTCATTCTTTCGTAATCACTGCATCTTGTTCAAGTATTTGTTCTTGTATTTCAGGATGGCCGGATAGATTATAACGAATTTGTGGCGATGATGCAAAAAGGAAATGCAAATTTCGGTAACAGACGCTTGATGCCCAATAATTTCAGCATCGGATTTCGGGATGCAACAAAGGTTTGCTGACACAGAAAGATATTTGTACCTTCTTCTGTTTTTAGTTTTCTCCTTCATCAGCCTCCCATGATTTTGCTGTCACATAATGATCTTTGTACTTGCCTTTTCTTCTTCTTTTTCTGTTTTTTTCAATATTTCTCCATGATTTTGAAATGTACAGAAGTGTATAGTAGGGTCAAAGCATCATTTGATGCTGGCACAGGGCAAATGCCAGCTCTTATTAATTTACTCCCAAGTTGTATTAATTAGCTAATCAGAATAGGATGCACTCTGTAAAACATTTCAAGAAATTAAGTTAATTATGCTTGTTCATATTTCTCCTTTTGCTCTTTTCTTCTATGTTGCTCGGACTCTTTAAAAATGTCATCGGATACGTGTCGGATCCTTCCAAAGTAGTGCATTTTTGGAGGATCCGACACGGGTGTGGCAACAATTTTTGGAGAGTCCGAGCAACTTATTGTATATGTTGTAATTGTAACTTTTTATTGTATTCCTTCCATCATATTAATCCCTTATTTGATTAGTGAGTACAAACATCTAAAAATATAGTACAACATCAATGAAGAGTACATATTATTATAATGGGGTGGAGACAAATTTGTCATAATTGACTAGCTATCCATGGCAAATGCAATGTCCAATCCTGATAAGGAACAATAACTTATTGGTTAGGGGTTATGTTACTCCGACTCTTCAAAAATGTTGTCGAACACGTGTTGGATGACTGGATCTTCAAAAAATGCATTATTTTGGAAGGATGTGATGTGTACTTGATGACATTTTTGAAGAGGTCAGGAAACATAAGGTTAATTAAGGGTGATTTTGAGGTTTAAATTCCATCAAAAGATGGATCTCATGTGTTTTCTCGGATATTTCTTTCCAACCCTACTCAAGAAGATCAATGTAACAGTATTCTCACTTATCTTCAAAATTGACTCGAATCTCCAACTTACTGGTTGATAGTGGAGGTTTTTCACCACTAGAACGAACACTACACTAATTTCTAGTGTTTTCTCGATTTTTTCCCCGAACACTGCTTAAAAAGATCAACTGTATTTTCACTTACCCTCGATATTGACTCGAATTTCCAAGTTCCTGATTAATAGTGGAGGTCAACTAGTCTCTAGCTAGTGTGTTATGTACTTGTTGGTGCTATATTTGTTGTTTTTCTTTGTATAGTGGTATAAATAATTAAAATAGAATCACTAATAAAATGAGAATGTGGTTTCATTGTTGATGTTAAATAATTTGATTATCCCATGATTCAACTACCCCATATGGGATTATGAATTTGATAGTTAAACTAATTAAAACAATCAAAAATAGTATTCATTATATTGCATAAACATTTTTTTCAATTAAATAACCATTGGGATTCCTATAAATACTAAGGTTGCATAATTTTGAGTTGTACCAAAAAAAACTTTTTATACAAACTAGTTGAGGAGATAATGCAAATTCTAGTGGGGTGTGCAAATCTTTTCTAATCAAAGTGATAAATTAAGAGATATTTTGATGGTATAAGTGGGTCCATCTTAATTAATTAAAGAGTCATTATCCTTAAATAATTTGGGGATTATTTTCTTCAATAGGAGCTTTCGTTTTTTGGTGAGGAAAGAGATAATAATCAAAAGAAAAGGAGTTGGGAAATCAAAATTAGGTAAAATACCAATTCAAAATCAATATTCTTAGTTGTCACTTGAAAATCTTGTCATAATGAAGATAAATTATCATGTGGCTACACTCGAAGTTTTGGGGGGGGGGGGGAAGAGCATGCCCCACCCACCCATTGCTTCTCTTCAACTTGCCTTCTAATGTAAAAATATGTGGTAGTGTTATTTAGAGTGTCGGATTAGTTCATGTGCACTTCAATTATTGTATTAAGTATACCTATTATTTCTCGTCAATACAAGTTCGCGCAATGGTAAAACGACAACCGAGAAACAGGGTTCAATTGAATCCACTTCGTTAACAATGATACTACACAAATAACGAAAAAACAGTATTTTTCATATATATGTATGATTTTTTTAATCTCACTCATAGTGGTAAAGGTAGTACAAAAATTACTTAAGGTCACAAATTTGCATTTTTTTAATATTTCTTTGATAAAATTTTGGGTGTTAATGGTATCGGATGACTTATTTGTCAACCAAAACTCGTATTGATGGAAAAAATCATCTACTAATATTTTTTTATCTTTGTAATTAGTTAAACTCTGATATTCAAGATTTACGATTATTTAATTGACTACACGGCTACCTCCTTGTATACATAAAAGATGTAATCTTACAACTGATTGATCTATAATGCAAAATATTACCATTATAATACACAAAAACTATATGACATGTATATCATATATTTTCTTTTTGGTAAATTGGAAAAGTATATGTATATCATATATGAACACACTTGATGATTGATAGGTGTTGTCATGCATATTCTCAATCGTACTGAGCTTTTCTAGTGAGATTTACTTTTTTTCGGTGACTTGTTGACTATTACATTGGAGCAAAATTACCTTGTGCGCATCCAAAGAGTAGCAATTCCATATTCTCTTATCAATAAAAGCAAAATATATTAGCTAAAGTGAAAAGGTTCAAGAATATTCCAGAATCATTCAAGATTGCTTAATTTGTTATTTGTTATATTTCTAATTATATTCTTATGGTTTACAAATTAATTATCTCGTGTTTGTCCTTATAAATAATGGAACTCTAACATGAATACGAAAAATTTGAGAAAAAAATCCAAATTTATTTATTCATTTCTTATTATATTCTAAATTACCCTTCATTATACTTCAAGTTGAAATCTCTATCAAGAGTCCAGTAAAAAGAGACCCTTATCTCATGACAAGAGTGAGATTAAATTCAAAATTTAATCAAGGGAAAGATTACTTCACTCATTTCAATAGCTATATGTACATATAGTGAATATTTATTTGCATTGTATATTAAGTCTCGTTTGCATATACATCTATACTTAATTTTAGTTAGTTAATACGATTTTTTACTTTATTAAATAATATAATAAAGTTATATGATCCGATATAAATATAACATAAACGTGTGTTTTAATTTGGTCTCAGTTGATCTATGTTCACAAATTTTGGGCTTGTATAAGCAGACACTTAAACTTGTATAAAATTGTTGAACAAATAGACACACGCATATTATATGACATTTCACGTCAATTATCACGTAGAATGTATGTTTCTACTTATTTAATTTTATAAAAAATTATGTGTCTACCACACTAAAAGTTAAACGACATAAATAATAGATGATGTTAAGTTAATAGACACACGCATATTATGTGACATTTCACGTTAATTATCACGTAGATATATGTTTCTACTTATTTAATTTTATAAAAATTTATGTGTCTACCACATTAAAAGTTAAACGACATAAATAATAGATGATATTAAGTTAATAGACACACGCATATTATGTGACATTTCACGTTAATTATCACGTAGATATATGTTTCTACTTATTTAATTTTATAAAAATTTATGTATCTACCACATTAAAAATTGAACGACATAAATAATAGATGATGTTAAGTTAAAAGGGCACATTTATACAGTAAGTTTACAAAATTGACTCATTATACATGTTGACAAGGAAGAGAACAAAAAGTCATCTTTAACTGTAGGTCCCACAATCGTAAAAAAGTGGGACCCAGACACGTTGGTGTGTCATGCCACGTCAGCGACAGCCCGTTGTAGTGTTTCACAATACATGGAACTTCCCACGTTCTCCTACAGTTCGCTTTCCGCAGGTTTTATCCATCCTTCAATCATTGGCTTTCTCCCACTTTTGACATAAATGCCCCTCCAAATTTTACTTTTTAAATCTTCCGTCTATCGAAAATAATCTCTCAGCCTCATACAAAATAAGGGTAAAGTCAATGTACACTCTATCCTTCTCAGACTTTACTTGTGGTGTCACACGAATTATGCTATTGATTGTTGTTGTTGTTGTCTTCGTTCACATTTTCTAGCGATTTTAAAGACGAATATATATTTACGTTTCCTCGTAAAATGGGGTGTGTTATTTATTGGATTAATTTTTAAATATCTAAAATAGAATAATCCTAATTATCATAACTAATGGAGTAATATTGTTTTTACGTTTGATTTCTCATTCAGTGTATATTGTTTATTTTTTGAGTTTGATTAATTCGAATTCATGTAACTGTAAATGTAAAGTATTTATCTAAAAAGAAAAGTAAGTGTAAAGTATTTCTTATCATAGATAATTTTGTTCTCAAGGCTCGGAAAATTGAGAGACGGGGATATCTGATTAAGAATATAAAAGTGTTTACCGTTCATTACATTGATCTTTGATGCTAATTGGAGCATCTTTACAATATATCCTACACGTTTTAGCTTACTATTATTTTATTTTATTAATATAATGGTTAAAGTCTATGCCAAAACCTCTCACCAATAATAGTGATATTAATTAATAAAAAAATATTTACGAGATAATCAAAATTTTATAGAGTTACCCAAAAAAATCATGAAAGATGTGCCAAACATGTAATGAGGTTGGCATGCATGTTCAACTAAAGATTTTTTAAGCTATAATTTTACAGGAAAAAACATCAAATACGCTTTGAAATTATTCGAATAAATCGATACACATTCCAACTAATCGAACGATATTATTAAAAAGAAAAATATGGGCTATTAACTGATCGATACATAGAATATGGTCCAAATTTGTCATATTTTAATTGAGTATTATGAATTTTCCAAGAAGACAAATTATTGATTCAATAATGTTAAATGGTACACATTTAGGCTCCATTTGTTCAAAGTTCAAACAAAGAAGAAAAGTGCATTTCCTTAACTTTTTTTAAGCAGACAAAGGTTGTTTTTGACAGGCTTTAATTTTTTGTTTCTAATAGAAATTTTCATGACAGATACAACTACCAAAAAAAGAAAAAAATAAAGTTAGTAAAATTAATCTTGGTTGATGAGTGCATGTTATTAAATTGGCAAAAATTAAATAACAACCAGAGCCATCATTTATTTACTTTCTATATATGGTACAAATTATAATTAAATTTTAACTAGGTAATTAATATTAAATAATTGGAAATTGCCCCATTGACCATGTCTAACAAAATGAACAAAATGATAGAATTAGCTAACAATTAGTCTATTGTCCCAACTCCCAATTAATTAATTAAGTACCAAACCAAAGAATATTCATCAAGCAAATAATTATATTTTTGTTATTTTAAAGTTGTTGATGTTCATCTTTGAATATTAATTAGGCTTGCAAATTATTCACCAACGACGTGTTCTCCACATGCTATGTATATCTTTTGGGACAAAATTATTGAAATGTACAACAATATATATTCTATTTATGGAAATAGTAAAAGTTACTATTAAATAAATGAATTTTTATCATCTTGTTATTTTGAGTCACTTTAATTTTTTCATTTTATCTTTAATAAGATGGTAGGGCGAATTCAAAATTTAAAGATTATAAATTTCTATCGTGATCTTAAATTAATATACTATAATAACAACCGAGTTTACAATTAGTAGTTGTAGTGTTGCGCGTCTAATTTCTTGTTCCTGAATTCTTGTTGATATATGTGGTTTTCGATAGATTGTTTATCGTATTATTTTATGGTAATATTGCTCTATTACTATTTGGTGTCGTGTTACTCCTTATTGTCTTTTGTACCTCTATTGCATCTTTTTCTAGACTGTATTTTGTCTTCTTGAGCTGATGGTCTTTCGAAAACAGTATCTCTACCTCACTTTTGATACATTCTAACCTCTCCAGATTTCACCGTGTGCAAATACAGTGGATATGTGTTATTGTTGTTGTTAAATTTCCTAACATATACACAAGTTATTAAAGCACGGAGTAAGCCAACCTCTAAATACACCTCTAATGAGATAATTTATAATTACAGAAATATTTATAATTTATTTAAGACCACAATTTTTTTTTTATTTCTTAAATTATTCCCTCATATACTTTCCACCCCCACCCACCCAAGTGGAAGAAGGGTCAGTTTGGTCATTTCCTATTCTTTTTACTAGTATAGTGAAACCATAATTCCAACCCCCCTGGCCCCTACCCCCATGTCTCTATCCTCTCTGTTTCCAGTATTTCTAATACAGTTTCTCATTCCATAGCACAATCATTTTGAATTCTAGAGAGACATATAATTTGCTGTACCATTTCTAGATCACACTTTGCCACTAATCATCTCCAAGACCCCAGAAGAGAAAAAAAGAAAAAAAAGGTACCCTTCACATTTTACTTGAAATATTTCCAAAACAGTACTAGTAGTATTCATTCTTTGTTAATTTTTGTATTGAATTTTGTTGGATCTTATGCTTCTTATGTTTCTTGAATTTGAAATATGGGGTGTGGTAAAATCTCGAACTCGAACTCATAAAGTTCAAATCTTGGATTTTTCAACTCTAGGTGAAGTAGGATGTTGTTACCTTATTTGCTCTGTTTAGTTGTTCATGAATTATTATTAAAGCAGTTGTCAATGGTCTTACTGTCTAAAATTCTGTTTATCTGAGATCAAGAACTGAAAATTGAATTCTGTGTTTTGGAATTTGAGGAGGTTTTACACTTCTTTTGAGCCGGGGTCTATGGAAAACAGTCTCTCTGTCCCACAAAGGTAGGAGTAAGGTCCGAGTACATCTTATCTGGGACCCCACTTGTAAGATTACACTGGATATGTTACTGTTGAAATTTGAGGAGGTTGGTGCTTTGTTACAAAATCTATGTTTAGTTTGTTCTTGAGTTATTATTACTGGATTACAAGTGTGAATGTTTCTACTGTTTAAAATTCTGGTTTTTTTTCTTTTTTTTGAGATCAAGAAGTGAAAATTGAACTCTGGGATTCTCTCTCACTCCCCTCATTTATGTTTTTTGTTGTTTCTTTAAAGATTTGATTTTTTTGTGAAAGAAAGTGACTTCAATTTTTGAAGATTCCTATATATATATTGGGTTTTAGGCTTGTATGATTTGTGTTCCAATCTATGTTGTTCGGACTCTTCCAAAATGTCGACCACTGTGCGTCGGATCCTCCATAAGCAGCAATTTTGGAGAGTCCGAGCAACGTAGCTACCAATTACTGATTGATACAAAAATTCTTGAGTATTTATCTATTGTTTTGCTTCAGATATTGTTAGTATATGGAGTCTGAAAATGGGGTTCCAGTAGAGGTGGAAAAGATTGTTGTGGCTGAGGAAGAAAATGTGGATTTAAAGAAAGAGGAGAACATTAGTGAGAAGGCTGATGAGACACCAAATTCATCTGTAGCCAAAACTGATTTGTCTGAGGATGTTCCGAAAAGTAAAACATCAAGTGGTACTAAAAGGCACAATAAAATGGCTAAGGATCAGGCAAGTTCAACAGGCTCATCTGCATTGACTCGTTCGAAAAAGGGAAGTATGGCGAAAAGTCTTTCATTCCCTTCAAGAGGTGCCAATGCAGACATGACGAAGAAGAGCATCGATGCTTCTACAAAGAAATCGGATTTTAAACCTTGGATACCAAATGGGGTGACACACGAGGCTTCACATACGAATGGAACAGTATTCTCGTCAGCTTCTCGTTTAAATCCGACTACCAGGGGTGCATCTGCTGGAGTCTTGAAGAGTTCAAGTCCAAATGGAGGTGGTACAACAAGCAGAAGGACAACTACAGGATCTATCCCGAGTCTTCGTCAATCGCTGGTAAACTAAGTCCCTCGTGATCTCTTGCCTTTCCCTTCTTTTAGTTTTATGAATGCCATATCTCACAAATTCACTTTGCTGTTTCTGCAATTAGTCTGTGAAGTCTGTTTCAGCCAGTAGAATTGCAAAGAAAGCTACTTCTGAAGGGTAAGTGAATTTTGCTACTTGCATTTGTTCATAAAATTGGTTTTCTTAATTTAGAACTTTTCACATTATGTTTCGTTTTCAATGATTGTTCTGATAGTTATGCTAAATGCTTGTATTTGCAGATTAAGCGATGAAAAGGCAACACCTACTAAAGCTACATCGCCTCTTAAAGACGATGAGGATGCCCGTTCTGCTACTTCCTCGTACTGCTCTTATCCTAGGCTTAGTTGTTGACTTGTTGTGTTACTTTCTTGTTTCCATTGGTCCGGTTTTATCATGGTCCTCAATTAGGTCAATATTCTAACTTCTTTAATTTTATAATCAGCAATGCAACTCGTACGAGTGGTGGATTTTCCTTCAGGTTGGAAGAACGTGCTGAAAAGCGAAAGGAGGTTTGTAGTCTAACCTTTGGTTACTATGACCATCGTGTACATATTAGCGTAATGCAAAAAATTACAGCTCAGTTTCCTTATTCATCAGTTCTTGGCAAAGGTGGAAGAGAGGATACAGGCCCGAGAAGAGGAAAAGAGTAACTTGCTTGCAAAATCTAAGGTTAGTTCAAACAATAGTGATTTTTCATTGCTGAATTTGTAAGCTATGTTGCTTGGACTCTCCAAAAATGCACTCCTTTTGGATGATCCGACACACACCTGTCGATATTTTTGAAGAGCTTGAGCAATATAGTTTGTAAGAACTATTTTGAACTAAGCCCTTTCCCTTTGTGGTTTCGGGATTTGATTCAGGAAAACCAAGAGGCAGAGGTAAAGCAATTTAGGAAGAGCTTGACTTTTAAAGCTACACCGATACCTTGCTTCTACAAGGAGCCCCCTCCTAAAGTTGAACTGAAGAAGGTAAAGTTTTGATTTTGGTGCTTCATGAGATATATTTTAGCACCTCTAGCATCGTGTAATCGTGTTTCCCTAATGTGACAAAGCTGGTACTTAACTTCCTTTTATAGTAAGTTCGTACTATTGTGCTACAGAAAAAGAGACTAGGAAAGTATTTTTGGTTGATTTTTTTGTGACAAAATGCTTCAGGTCATCAAGTGTGAATCTCAAAAAACAATGTTGTTCCATAACATGATATGCCCGTAATATGAGATAAATGCTTGTAATTTGCTGATGGATTCTTGAATAATAACAACTTGTGGAAAGATTAGTGCATGCACTGGTGGATCGTAACTTTTGAAAATGACTTTGATATAGTGCTGTACTTGGACAGCAAACAAAATGGATTAACTGTTGATGTGTTAAATTGCCGTATCAGGAAACTGTTGTTACACCTTCTTCAGCCTGTAAAGGAGCATACTTGGTTTCTGTTTATGGGACATCGATTTAAGATACAATTCTATGTCATTTACTATTCAATTATATGAAATGGTTCTAGAAGGTACTCTCTGAAGGTTAATCTGCTGCAATGTGAGATCACGGGAACTGATCCTTTTGTTTGTGTTTGTCAACTATTGTCTCGTGTTATTTTAGACCGATAACCAAAAATGTAAACTCTTCTATTATCTATTCAAGGCGCTTAAATGGATCTTGAAAAAGAAGGCTGCAAGGGCGTTTCATGTTACTAAATTTAGCTTCTGTTTTTTTGGTTTTCATCCTTTGGTAACTTGCAGTTGATACCCTTGTTCGTTCTTAGGCCACTTCCGTCTTATGCAATTCATGTTCCCTTTCTCGTTAGCTCTACTTTGTGTGGGTCATTCACTTTGTTTTTTGCGTTATATGCTTAAGTTCTTGCTAAATTGTGCAGATACCAACAACACGTGCAATATCTCCTAAGCTTGGAAGAACTAAGAACTCCACATCCACGACTAATAGCTCCGAAAGTGGAGGGGCATGTTTCAGTCCAAAAGTGATCAAGGAACAGCGTAAGTCCCCCGTAGCAAATACTGTTGCTTTGAAAGGGAAGGTTAAGAATTCACAGACAACCGCTCAATCTCCAAAAACCTCGATCACTAAAGGGAAACCTGCTGAAACAAAATCAAAACTTGCTGAAGCAAAGGTTTCGGATGAGAAAACAGAACAAAACGAAATTCAACCCGAGTCTAAAATGAATTGTGTAGAAGACAATGTGGCATGTCCATCAAATCCGGTCCTCGTGCAAGCTGAAGTCAGTGTTGAAGGTTAATGAACTTACTGAAGTTGTCTCTTTTCTGTATTTATTTATTTATTTATTTATAGGTCTTTTTTGTTCTTTGGAAACGTTTTTGTGCTTCGTTGAGTTGTGAATATAGTGTGTATGTTGCAGTTACAAGTTGTTCATGTTGGTTATTCTCAACTTCTTCATTCTTTTTGAATATTTCAGTACCATTGTGTAATCATTCTGGAAAATTTTGTGTTCTGTTAGTTGTGTCTTTTATGTGTTAAAACTTCTTCATTGTTCCCAAGTCATATTCGACATGTCTGCTTTTCTTCCTGTGTATCATTTTCAACTTTTACATCGGGTAAAGTTGCTGCTATGTGACCAGGAGGTCACGGGCTCGAGTTGTGGAAAAAGTCTCTTGCAGAAATGCAGGGTAAGGCCGCGTACAATAGACCCTTGTGTGACCCTTCCTCGGACCCTGCGCATAGCGAGGTTTAGTGCACCGGGCTGCCCTTTTTTTACATCTGGTTTTACTAAATGCACAATTTTTTTCTCCTGATTCCTAGATTCATTATAGCTGTTAGTAAAAATACGTTTTACTTTCGTTAGAACGCCCGAAGCCATTATTTTTCAAGTACAATGAATTCAGTCCTAATAATTTTAAAGGTCGAACTCATCAAGTTAAAATCGCGGATTCAAATTTGTGTGCCACAGTGATCATCAGTAGGGGCTGCCAGCTGGCTAGTGATAAAGACTATGTACCAGAAAGACAGAGACATGATGGATTTTGAATACGTCAAAATTGGTTTGGCATCTGTGGCAGAAACTCAGGACATACTGACCCCAGCTTATTTTATTGTATAATATTTGAGCAGAGATGAGCTTAAATAGAGCGACATAAACAGTAAACATTTATGATAGCCGAGTCCAATTTATTTGAGATTGAGCCCCAATAATAAATGTTGTTGTGCGTAGGAGCAACTGCCCATATTTTTGTATAGAGAACTCATACATGTATGCTAGCTGTGTATACAGTTCTGTTTCTCCTGAAATAAAAATCGATCGTCTACCCAATTCGGAACAATTTCAAATATGCGACGTCTGACGTCTGAAGTTAGACTTGAAAAATGTCATGTGGCTGAAGTTTAGACACTTCTACTTGAAGTTCATGCAAAAGAAGATGAATTCAATCATATGTGCATGAACTTCAAATAGAAATGGCTGAAGTCAAACAAAAATGACTGAATTTCAGCTACATAAGACCGAAGTCAGGTTTTGTCAAAACTAACTTCAGCTTTGTTTGAAATTGAAATTGCGCGGATACATTATCTGATTGTAATTGTAAGTGTGGCCACCAAAGTAGAAGTTGGATGTTTGTGTAGCCAAACTATATGTGTTTTCAAAGCAGAAGCTGGATATATGTATATGTATGTCAAGACATCAACGGTATGTGTGGCCAACTAGATGCAATATATATTTCAAATTTTATGTGCATAGGAACCTTCAAAGATGACGATCTCCTGTAAAGCAACGTCGATTTTTCAATAGGCAACTTAAACGCCAACAAACTCCGTCCGTAAAGAGTAATAAGGAAGTAGAATACACTAAGCTAAGGTAATTTTTCCTTATATGAAAAACCAACACCAACAGTAGCTTCTAAAGCCAAAACATGAATTATAATCCTTCATTTGCAGATATGGAAGTTGTATTTTCCTCCTCGTTTAAAATTAAACATTGATGATTTAGGACGGGTTCCGTAAATTCAACTGAATACATCACTTTTGACTCCAACTATATGCATGTCTACATATGAAAAACTATATAATAAAAATTTCATTCATTTGAATTTGAACATGCAGACTTTGCATTATGAATTCGCCTATGTAATTATCAGTGGGAAGTGGCCATATTCTCAGACATAGCCTAGGGAAATTTCTTCATGCCTCTCATTTTACATAGGATTCGGCTAGTAAAAACTCATCTCTGCACTCGGTGTTAACATCATATCAATAAATACATGACAAGTGTTTGCATATAGACTTTTATCACTTAATTACGATTAATTATTATATTGCTGAGACAGTTGCATTATATTGGTGGATGGTCATAAATATTGTCACAGGAATCACATGATACAATAAAACTAAATATGTTTTTGTGGAATCAGACTAAAGTGGTAGACAGACATAATTAAAGGCCTTTGCAGGATATCTGGGTCCATAAAGATATTAGTAATTAGCTAATATTTGCTTTCCATAAATTCAAACAAGATGCTACTCAATTCTTAAATTTTAGAATTATTAATTAGAGCAAAGTAAGATTCTTTTATTCTTTGTTGCTGTTTTTAATATCATATGTTAAATAATATCTTACTGTTTAATTTTGACTCAAATGATCAGCAAAATTTCTTTTGTTTAATATTAAAATGAATAATATTTTACTTTTAATAGTTTTCATGCATCTATTTCTTAAAAAGATTGTTTGATTTTATGAATTTGTTTTCATTCAATTGATGTTCATATTAACCAAATTGATTCTCAAAAAGGTTAAGTTGAATTTACATTGTGTAGAGACCACTTGAAGTAGTGGCTAAAAGAAACTTGAAATAATGGCTACAAAGGTGGATCTCTCTCATGTTACTCCGGTCTCAAATTATTTATCGTGATTTTTTCTTTTCTAATTCGTTAAAAATCATTAACTAATAGCGATTTTTTAAACTATTTTACTCTTCATTGGTATTTGAATATTCATAACATCAGTATCCATAATTGAGGTATTTGCAATCTTCAAGAATAATATTGCATCCGTTTATTTTTACTTGTTCATATTTGACTTGACACACCCCTTAAAAAGTACTCTCTCCATCTCTCAGTATTGACTTGGCACACCCCTTAAAGAGCAATAAATAGAATGACAGTTTTACTATAGCATCATTTGAATAGAATAAATTTAATACTTTAAAAAACGCATTGGGAATTTACTATAGTTAATAATAAGGGTAAATTAGAAACTTAGTATAAATTATCTCTTGATTTTCTAAACTGAACAAGTAAAAGTAGACATCTATTTTTAGTATAGCCGACGGAGGGAGTAATTCATAAAAGGATAATTTTGTTAAGCCTCCTACATCGGTGGGGGATGGGTCCATTGATCTCCTTATATAGGACTTGGACAATTCTCCCCTTACAAGTTAACTTTTGAGGTTGAGTTAGACACAAGTCTCATATTTTTACATAATATCATAGCCAGACACATCCCAACCAGGAGCTCCACCAATGTTGTTCTTGATCTACGCACCAGGCTTCTAGCCTTGAGCATGACGGGAGTGTTAAATCTCCCACATTGGTGGGGGATGGGTCCTTTGGCTTCCATATATGGACTTGGTTAATCCTCTCTTTACATGGATAAGTAAATATGATTTATTTTTAGTATAATGGACAAGTGAAAGTGAAAGTGAACGGAGAGAATAACGACTAATATAATATGAGAAAAATAATTAATTTTGTCTTAAACTTTTAAAATAACAAATAATTTGAGGCAGTCATTTTTAAAATCCGGGGAACGTTCCAAAGCACATGAAACAATAAAATGTTTGGTATAACAATTCTCCTCCTCTTCTTCTTGATTCCAATCAAAAACAAAATGAGTAAAAGTCAACGTTTGGTGTTCAATATTTTTTATAGATTAACTTATATAATGATAGTATTAAAAAAAATTATAAATCAGATCAATAACTTACAGCATGTAACTAATTGTTTATGGTAGGCTTAATTTGGTAATTTAAAAAATAAAGCATTTTAATTTTGGAAAACTTTTTTCACATTATTGATGGAGTTTGAATCCTTTACATTTCAACTATGGAAGACAAGGTGCTTATCATCCATTGAGCGCTAGCAATCTTGCGCTGAAGATGAACGAGACTAAGCGATCTGTCGAAAAATTATAGGATGTCAAAAGAAAAAAAGTCATTGATTGGGAAAAATTTCGCCTTACAGAGGGAGTCTCTACACAAACAATGATGGATGCAAAAGCGAGAATATCAACTTGAGTAACATACACACTAATTCAATACAACAAAAACTTAATTAAGGTTCCTTTACAAAGTTCATCCACGAAGTCAGAGCCTACAATTAGGCCGAACAACACGTAATCGATGGATAACAGGTGAATATTCATGTACTACCGGTCCACCCCTTGTTGGAAACTTCAGTCCCAACAGTAAAAGACTGTTATGTTGTCAATACATACATACAGGTCAAAATACTTATTTTTAGAATTAAATAATTTCATATGAAGGCCAGCTCAGTTTCCCCTTAGCCCTTTAATGTGAATAATCATTAACCTAATCACCATCAAAAGACATAAACATATAAAACTAAAATGGATTTCCCAACAAACAAATGCCGGCAACTTTACTATATAGTATATTGTATTCCAATTATTGACATTGTTCTCTTTCCTCCCTCTTTCTCTTTATAAACTTGTATGTATATAGTAATGGTTAATAATACACAATTTCCTTTTTTGCAATTTATATAAAATTGAAAAGGTTTTGAGCAAATTAGATGGTAACAAACTACAATTCGTAACTTCTCACGAATCTTTCCATTATTAATTTGCTTTTGGCTTTGAACATTTAAACTCTAGAAATAAACGACTAAATAGATTTAACACCCCTAGAAAATTACAAGAGATAATTTATCGTTTGGAAACTATTAGGATCGCGTTTATCATCATGCCAAAAGTTATAGTCGATAGTAAAGACGCAACTTTATTTCTTGATTAAGCCCATACTTAGCTGCACTCCAAAGGCAATCATTCATACTCGGGCTCGAATCCAAAACCTCTAACTAAGAATGGATGAATATTTATCACTTTGCCGCAATCTTTGATGTGGTACTTTTTATATTCATTTTATACTAGTATAAACAATCTAATAAGTCTTTTTTCCTTGGTGAAGAAAGGATCTTCACTACCTCCACTTAGCACCATCACTTAAAAGGACTTTAATTTTTAAAATTAATATCTTTCTCTTCACATATTGCTTTAACAAAAGCAAGTGAAGTTTAGAACCCACACACTAAAATACAAAAGCACATTCATTATATTATATATTAAAAGAAATGTAAAAAGTATAGTTAATCCACAAACTATGGTATCAAAAGTGCCAAAAATGTTGGATTTATTTTATCGAAAACAAGACATATTACCTGTTATAACAAGCAAAGATAGTTTGATTTATTATATACTGATGTTGATGTTGTATATAACTTAACCTTTTTTAAAAATATCTTTCTCTTTACATATTACCTTTAGGAAGAGGCAAGTGAAGTTTAGAACCCACACACTAACATACAAAATACACATTAATTATATTATATTATACTATTAAAAGAAAAGTAAAAAGGTAGAGTTATTTCACAAGCTACTACTATATGGTATCAAAAAAAAAGTGACAAAAATAAACACACCATCTGTGACAAATAAGAGTACAAAAAAGATGATATGCTCTTGCAGAATTATTCTCCTTTTTTTTTTTCCTTTTTGGGGTACATTTTTTTTTCTTGGAATACAAACACTGTTGGCAGAAAACAAACTTAAATACAAATGAAAAAATTGATAGGTAATTACAGTATTTATAACAAAATAAAAGACAAAAGATATTTTCTCCCTTCTCTTGCTTTTTCAGTCTTTTTTTTTCTACTTCAATCCCAAGCCCTTTTCTCCTTCCTTGCCCTAATAAACTGCCATTTATTCAGAAAAATGTTGTGAGTTTTTTGTTTTTTTCCATTTTTGGCCCCCAATTATTCTTTTCTAAGTACTAATAATTCATAATACTCACCATTCTTTCTTTCAATTCTTTTATCTTCAGAAGTTCCTCAAGTATACAAATTTTAATGACAACTAGCAAAAGCAAATGACCCCATTGTACCACATACTACTTCCATCAACTTTCCTGCAACACACAAAAAAAGTGTTGGCAAAAATGTTAGACAACTCATAAGGAATAATATAACTTTGCTTCTTTTTTTTTGTTTCCCACCCGGTGTCGGCTACCCGCATTGGGATCCAACTAAATCCGGATTCGCACCGGAAAGTCCCACATTGGGGCCAGGGTAAAGCGCGTCCTAACGAAGGCGACTCTGTACCAGGAGGACTCGAACACAAGAGTCGAGACCTCTGATTAAGGATGAAGGAGTACGTACCACTCCATCAAAACTCTTGTAGGTTAAATAAAGAAGATATCAAGAATTGAAAAAAGATTGAAACTTTACAGTTAAATAAGAAAAAGAAAAAGAAGAAAAAGGCAGTCTGGTGCACTAAAGCTTATGTTATGCGCAGGGTCCGAGGAAGGACCCGACCGCAAGAGTCTATTGTACGCAGCCTTACCTTGCATTTCTGCAAGAGGCTGTTTCCAAGTCTTGAACTCGTGACCTTCTGATCACATGACAACAACTTTACCGGTTACTCCAAGGCTCCATTCGTTTAAGAAAAAGAAGGTTGAAAATTGATGGAGTTATGTGAATGTTAATAATGTCAACTATATAAAAGTTTATGTTAAGACAAGACATAACAATTGATGACAGCTGATAATGGAAATTAAGATAGAATAAAAGAGCAGGTGGGGCTATGTTTTAGTCAACAAACAGGCTGGTCTTGATGTCTCTACATTGAAGTTAAGAATAATCATTGAGTATACAGCTATGTTTCACCAATTGCTGATATGGAATTTTAGAATTATGTCACACCATAGATTTGGTTTTATAAAACAGTAGTGTTTGAACCAACTTACACGCACCCTCCTCGACTGTTTTATTGGATACTTATACTTTCCATAAGCACAAGTATGGATAATTCTGTCCATCGAGACTTGGGCAAAGGTAAAAAAAACTCACTTGACAACACCCTTAGTAAAGATTTAGCTTAGTGATTAAGGGTTCAACATGATAATCATTACCATTTTGCCTAAGTGATTAAGTGTTAAGCACATCCAATACTATATTGGCTTAGTGATTAAGTGTTCAACTTCAATCAATCAAGAATACCCTTTAGCATAATTCAACTACTAAAGTTCTCAAACTAAAAGCTAAAACTAACTCCATTAAATGATTTTATGGATAATCATCACATCAAACAAAGTAAGTAAGTAACCCCCCACCCACTCACCCCACCCCACCCCAACCCCCAACCCCTTCTTCTTTTTCTTTTATGGCTCACCGACAGATACTATATACCTACTATCTTCAAAAACTATTTGGCAGTGTCTAAATAATGTGCACATTTACTTGCCATGTCAACCACCTATGGCTTCTTGTAACCAAAACTAATTAATCAATAGAAAAATGATGACAATGAAATCTTAACTCACATATACTACCTATTTTTTAGGACTATGCAAAGCAAAGTAGATTACCACAATATGAAGGAAATTTAATAAAAGATGACATGTTCAATCATGTGCAAAAGTTAATTAGATACGTAGCTTAGGTTCTAAGTGCAAGTATTCACCAGAAAAAAAGCTGGAAACAGGTGGCTTCAAGAAAGGCCTAATGCCATGTCCTTTCTTACCAAACCATCAAAACTCCACAATTTTTCATGATCACCAAAAGAACTAAGAAAAGACCCGTGTTGCTCGGACTCTTCAAAAATGTCAATGTGTGCATGTCAGATTCTCCAAAAGTAGTGTATTTTTGGAGAATCCGACATGAGTGCAGCATCGAAAGTGAACACTCCGTGCAACTTAAGAAAAGACACAATTTTTAACCTCATTTTCAGCTATGTTTTCCAGAATCAAGAACTCATGATTACTTATCAACTAGAATTCGTAAGAAAGATGCAATCTTTAACATCAAAAGAACAAACTATAAAAGAAAACATCAGAAAATTGCAAACTTAATCCCCATTTTCAGAAATCTACAAAGTCAAGAACTTGTGGGGAAAAAATGCCAAAAGGGGCCAAAAACACCATCATGAAACTCACATAACTAATCCACACTTTATATTGATATTAGCTGACCAATCAAATGTACAGAACTAAACAAAAATTACACTAACATATATATCAAAAACCCAAATAAGATAACGGGTAAAAAAGTTTAGTATCATTTATACCTCTTCTTGGCTTTGCAACAACCTTAGCAACAGTGGCAGCAGCTACAGGAGCAACCTTAGTTTCTTCAACAGGGAACAGAACACCATCAATCCCTTGTACAGAGATTCTTCCATCAGTGTAAATATCAGGATCAAACAAATAAGCTGAACCTTCACCTTGCCCGAATTTCACTGAACCATCAGCTTCTTCAGCTACAACTTTATGTGGTAACCTTAATGTATCATAGTTAATTTTCCCAAATCTCCTTACTGAATTATACATACTTTCCTCCGTTTGATACTCCGGTATCAAATGGTAATACATTATCTGTTCTGGCGCCCCAGGCTCGCTAAGCTGATCAGTCGTCAGCTTAGCCATGGCCTCGTCATTGGGCGCCAGGACGGTTAAAACGTATCCTTCTGATACCAATTTCCCCATTTCTGTAGCTAGTGATGTGAGATTGACAAGAATGTCTGCTAATTCGTTGTAACCACCATAATGCAGGAGTGTTTGTATGAAATCTTTCACTTGACTCTCGCCATCAAAGTGATGGTGGGGTCCTCCTGGACCAGGAGCTGGTGCCGGAGCCAGAGATGGCCCCGGCGCCAGTGCATCGTACACCGGCAGCACTGGTGGTGCTCCGGCTGGTACAGGTGCGGGTTTCTTCAACCGGTGAGTTCTCGGGTCAACCTCCGGTGCTCCTTCCGGCAGCACGGCGGAGATTGACCGGAGACTCCTCCGGTTGTTGAAATCTTCCTGGACTGATTTGGGTATCAAAACCCGCTCAATCCCGTGGATAATTCCGTCGGGTTTAACAATATCCTCCTCTTTAATAACCTTCGCAGAGCTCACCATTTTCTCTCTGTTTTTCACCGAAATTCGAACAGCGTTTTCGTCTCCGGCGTATAACGTGGAGTGTACACGCGCCGGCCATTGATTGGACACAATGCGAGATGGAATCATGTGAAACAACAAGAGATTCTGCAAGGATTTGAGGTTCCCAGGTTCAAGCAAGAAACGCTTGAATTCAGGGTCCAAATCACGTTCCAGTGCTTCATTTTTAGGAGCAAAAATGGTAATGTTGTGCTTAGAAACAGCCTCTTCGAGCGTCTGCAGCAAAAGTGCCTTCTCAACCAACTCGGACAGCTCGGTGTAGTGAGAATCCAAAAGGGCTACGAGGATGGAGTTGGAATTGATCTGTGGCACCGCTAAATTGATAGTTGTTGTATTCGGGTTTTCTTGAAATGCTGCAGCAGAACCAGAACCAGAACCTCCTGCTGCTGCAATGGTGGAGAAAAACAGTATAATACTGAACAAGAAGAGATTGGTAACAACGCCATAGATCTGAAAATCCATGGCCAAAGACTCTTAACCTTTTCTTTTTTTTTGCCTCTCACTAGAATGTGGCTTGTTTGTTTGTTTATTTTCTCTCTCTAGTTCTTCTTGGAGAGTGTCGGTAGAGAAAGAACGTGTTATGTTGGGTTGAGTGAATTTGTGGGTGTTATGGGACTTTGGCTTTGTCTTAGTAAAGGAGGAGAAAATGGGAAGTGTATAGTAGTAGTTGTTTGGTGGAAATAATAAAGTATTTGGAGGGTCAAGGGTTATTTTCTTTTATTTTTCTCTATGTGCTGTCACTCATGTGTAGTAGTATTTGGAATTGCAGACTTTGGCTTCAAGTGAAGAAACATTATTTATAAAAAAAATTCTTTTTTTGGGTAATTAGATTTGTTGAGCTTTGACTTCAAGTTTTTATGCAAATAGAAATGCTAGCTAATTGGAAAGTTCAGTTTTATTTGTTGGTTATGATAAGATATATATATAATACCTAATTTCAAGTCCTAATAATTTGTGATCCGTGTAATATATACTAATACAGTAATAAATGTACTTGATCTAGTTCCTTAATTTAGAGTAAGTATAGTAAGCTTAATTTTAAGCTTAATACACTAGTTGGTGAGCTTATATTGGGTCAATTGAATTTGTAGTCTTTCATAAATTTATTTGTAAGTTTATGGGTTTTTTAATTAAAAAATATATATTTTTACACATAAAAATTTTGAAAATGACAACGTTATTTTCTTCTATTCAAACTGTAAAATGTTACATTCATCAATTTAAGTATCTTTTAATTTTGTTAGTAATTTGTACGTTAGTAAAAAATGCAAAAAAAAACTTAATTATAATGTTAAAAAACTTAAAATTATTAATCTTGGAGTGAAATGGATTCACATGGAAAAATGAATGGTAAAGGTTCATTTAGTTGATCCCGATAGCCTATATAACTTAATTAAGAGAAAATTTATTGTTGAAGTTATGAATTTCGACTTATCAATAACTTCGCCTTAAACTTTATATAAGTGTTAAAATCTCAATCTCTCTCTCTCATATATATAAATCTACTCAAAACCAATTGATCTAAAATTCAAAACTTATAAACTCGAGATTTTGAATTCATCTTAACTTAGGTTAACTATGGCTTGATAGAAAATGGGATGTGCAACTCCATTTTAGTCAATTGAATTACTAATATTACTATAATCTATTATTTAACCTCACTCATGAAATTACACTAATATATTAGTGTTTATTGTTAATATTATATATAACTTAATTATTAAAAGATTAATTTAAGAGACTACTAGAAGGAAATGTGGTGGGTAATTTGAGAAGTGTATTTAGGGTTTTGCTTAAAAGTTAAAAAAAAGGGATGGTAAATGGGGAGGACATGTGGAGAAAAGGAGTTGAAAAGGTGAGGTCATAGTTATTTTGTACGTTAAAGTTGTTGGTTCCTTCCCTCCACAAGAAGAGGAAAATGGTGGGAAGTTAAGCTGGGGTCGTTTGGTTAGGAACAAGTTATTTCAGGATTAATTATCTCACGATTAATTATTTTGGGATAAGTTATTCCACCATATATATAGGATAACTTATCCCATCACTATGGTATAAATAGTGGGATAAGTCATCCCAAACTTGGCAATCAAACAAGATATCAAAAAGTTATCCCTAGACTATTTTTTTATCTCATGAGTATTTATTTTTATCCTCACACCAAATACAAATTACTTCTCATCAAAAGTATTTTTTTGAAAAATGCTTTTGAAATAAACATTTTTCAAAATAAATTGATTTTAGAAGTTTAGTCAACCAGGCTAATAGTCAAATTTCAATATAAATATCGCATATAAGTGAGAAAGGAAAAAAAATAGACATTAAGCGGCTTTGACGGTCGCTTATGCCTGCCTTCCATTTATATCTTGTTTTTTGAGTTTAAGCCACGCCGCTTCTCTTCCTTATGAAAATTAGACACAATCAACAAAAGATACGTGAGGCTCCATTAATTTTTTGACACATGAATAGTAGACCTTATTTATCTAATTTTATAATAAAAGCAATTAAGAGAAGAGAGAAAATATATTTATGTTAATTATGCCTCTTTTTTTACGTTATACAGACTCTGTTAAATAAATATAAAAAATAAAAAATTGTATGCCTTTTTTTTTTATTCAAATGCTACTATGTTATGTTAAAATATGATTTTTTTTCTTTGTGATGTTATAAAATTTTACTTAAAATATCTATTATTAATGTGCTGTTATTATATATTTAAAAGGTGTGTGAAATTTCATTGCTTTTTTGACACATAAATAATGGCCTCATCTATCGCCTTTTTTATTATTTTTTCAGAATAATTTTTTTCACTTCATTTGAAAATTAGTGTTTATTTACGAAAATTTCAAATCCAACTTGATTAGAAAATTAGTGTTTGGTTTGTTTTAAATTTTAGAAATTGAGAAAAATTTGATTAGTTTGATTTTGATTTTTAAGCAAAAAATCACTGGAAAAAATGAACTATACAGATTATATAAAATATTTATTCAAAAATTATAATAGCACGCACGTGCACACTCACTTGGATAATTAATCAGTGGATTAACATATTGACCAATTATGCACTGTCATGTGACTTTTTTTAATAAAAATCTCATCTAATCAACTAGTCAATCATTAGTTTTAGGAGCATTTTTAAGCTAAAAAACAACGTTAAGAATATTTTTGATCCAATAGGTGGAAGGAGAACATTTTTGAGCCATTTATGATATATTAAGGGCAATTCTAACCCCTTTTCGTAAAAAAAAATAAAGAATTTTTTTTTAAAACGTGTGATCTAAAATAGCCAAAAAAAAGTTTGTGACTATAAATTATTTAATTGTGGATAAAATATATAGTATTTTATAAGTAAATTATTATTAAATATAAAAAGATGAAACAACATTTCTATCTTCACGAGATAAAGGAAAGATCTGCGTACACCCTATCTTTTTCTGACCCTTTCACTAAATATGTTATTATACTAAATATAAAAAAAATCTCATTTTTATTAATTGAGTAGAAAGAAGTCATAAATTTGAATGAATGGAGTATTTATTAATAAAAATAGGATCAATATAGAAAAGTAATGATGCATATTGGGCATATAATTTTTTATTTTTTTAAGTTTATTTAACACAATTTATTTATTTATTTTTAAAAAGATGCATATTTAATACTATATATTTATTTAACACAAGTAAATAAATTTTCTCTCTCCTCTTAATTATTTTCATGGTAAAATTAGATAAATAGGGGCCACTATCTATGTGTTAAAAAAATTAATGGAGCCTCACACACCTTTTGTTGATTGTGCCTCTCTCTCATCTAGTCGACTAGTCAATCGTTAGTTTTAGGAGCATTTTTAAGCTAAAAAATAACGTTAAGAATATTTTTGATCCAATAGGTGGAAGGAGGACATTTTTGAGCCATTTATGATATATTAAGAGCAATTCTAACCCCTTTTCGTCAAAAACAAATAAAGAAAAACTTTTAAAACGTGTGATCTAAAATAGCCAAAAAAAGGTTTGTGACTATAAATTATTTAATTGAGGATAAAATATATAATATTTTATAAGTAAATTATTATTAAATATAAAAAGATGAAACAACCTCTCTACCTTCACGAGATAGAGAAAAGATCTGCGTACACCCTATTTTTTTCGACCCTTTCACTAAAAATGTTATTATATTAAATATAAAAAAATCTCATTTTTAATAATTGAGTAGAAAGAAGTCATAAATTTAAATGAATGAAGTATTTATTAATAAAAATAGGATCAATATAGAAAAGTAATGATGCATATTTTAAGTAGGTTTTTATATTCGTAGTAGCATTTGATCCAAAAAAAGGGGGCATATAATTTTTTATTTTTTTAAGTTCATTTAACACAATTTATTTATTTTTTTTAAAAAAAAGCATATTTAATACTATATATTTATTTAACACAAAGTAAAATTTTCCTTCCTTATTACTTTCTGTTTTTTGTTCCTCTTGGTATTCGATATATATATATTTTGAAGCTTACATAAGTGAATTTTAAATTTACATACTTAAAATTTTATAAATTTAATCTTTAACGCTATTAATATTAAATTTATTATATTTTTAAAATTATGTGTTCAATAATAATAATAATAATAATAAATTCACTATAATTTTATAAGTGAAATTTAAAAATGATAAGATGTACATAAATCTTATTTTTACCTTTGTGAGATAGTGAGATTATTTTCGATAGACTTTTAATGTTATGTGTTTATATTTATTTTTTGTTATGATTTTAGTGGATTTTATACAAGAAAAATAATTTTTTGTTCTGAAAGTACTATATATTTATATGAACATGATACTAACAAGCTACACCTGCCCTGGTGGCTTAACTAGATCGGAATTCACATTGAAATAAATTATTTTTAACAAATTAGGAGATTGTATACTCAAGATTTGAATTTGAGACATATACTAAAATAGTATATTATAACATGTAAGTTCTGTCGAATAAGTAGTTTTGATCTTAACTCTATTTACAAAAATTAATTTAAAACTTGATAGCAAGTACTTTAAGTCGGGTTCTAAAATAATAAATTCATAAAATTTAAATTCTAACTTCACCACTTTTTCAAAATCTCTTAATTATTGATTAAGAATGAAAGAGTATCTATTACTCTGCTGCAATCCTTAGGAGTTGTTAATTGGTTCAAAACAGAATATCTCAAGATTATGATTCTAAAATTAAAATTAAGACCACATATAATCTAGTTAATGTATTTACCTTTTATAAATAATATAAGTTATACCAACAATTTGATATAAGAATAATATCAATTTTAACTAATTATCTTAAATAAAATAGGGAAATAATTCAACTAACCCCTTATTGGTATCTTGCTTTGTTGTTTCCCTTGTGTTTTGTGTTTCTCTATGTAAGTGTGTTTCCTTTTTCTTTTTTTTTCTTTTTTTTTTTGCCTCATTTTTGGTTGGGTGTTGGAGTTTGTTGGTCGGTGCTCTATCTCTATAGGATATTCTTAATTCTTGCACACTTCTCGAAGTGTATAATTTTTGTGTATGTCAAACTGTTAAGAATAAAATTCATAGTATATTATTAGAAAATAATATAGCATAAATTTGAAATTAGTATAACTATAGTTCATCATTTTCATAGTTTAGTATTGGAAACATAGTTAAGACTCAAACGGAGCTCGCCTAAAAAATGAGTCTTGAGGCAACGTTGTTGTGTCTTTAAATGATGTCTTGTAATATCTCTGTCTCAAAATATTTATCGTATAATTTATTTATATCTTTTAAGAAATATAAGAGATATTTGATAATTTATTTTTATTTATGCTATAAGAAATAGATATATACGTTAACTATGTGTCATAATTGATGTGTTTGTTGTTTTTAAAAATAATTATTGCTAAAGGTAAAGTGGAAAAAAAATAGTTAATCTTGTATTGAATTTCTAAAATCATGATAAATATTTTGAGATGGAGGGGTATAATTTTATCTAATGTTACCTTACTAAGACGGTATAATCAATACATATATTGCAAATAGTGATATTAAAAGTAATTTAATCAATTTTACCTTTATCATTAACTTTTAGAACTTCATGATTATCCGTAATTAGGAAAAAGACAAGAATCTCTTTTTGAACTTTAGTAAAATGAATGTAGTATATTTTCTCTAACTCAAATTAGTATAATAAAGTACCAAAGTAATGTGATTCGTAGGTAAGAGTAAGGTCGTAAAAAATGACAAGTTCAAATATAAATGTCGTAAATTGAGTAAAAAAAAAGTGAATTCTGAAATATTTATTGAACCCTATCTTAAATTATTTTCGTATATATTATACAGAATTCAACGCGGAAAAATGTTGGGTTCTACTGATTCACTAAACTTACGAACCCATCGTTGAATTCACATTGGTCGTAACTTATTATAAGGGAGCTAAATAATTTGACCAAAAAATAGTTTGAGGGAAACAATATACATTTTGAAAAACTCAAGGGGTTATTAATGTGTTCATTTTGAAGAAGTTTTTTTCTTCTTCTTTTTTATTACTAACTCCTAATTCTATAGATCCTCTCTAGTTCAGTAACTACTAGTAAAATACATGTTGACCAAATGATCAATAGTATAATATTAGTAAGTAGCACCAACTGAATATTATTAGGCCATAGACAGCATAATTAATCATATCAAAAAGTTGCAAATCATGCACGTCATTTTTAAGATTTATCAAATCAGACAGCCTTTTAATTAGAATCTCCAAAAAAAAATAAAAAAAAATAAAAATTCTACTTATTGATTGCAGCTGCCCATGTTGACCACATGTTTCCAAACAAATTTAAATACTGTACATCATTTTCTTATCTTTTAGTTGGCTAATTATTTAGCAAGTTGTAGTGTGTTCAACCTTGTAAAATGGATCTCCAAAATAGCAAGTCTTTTAAAAAAAAATTAGAAAGTCCACACACATTTATAATATAAAATAATTAATACACTACTTATACATTCTAATTATTGTCGGCAAGTTATATACATGAGTAATTATTGTGTCATTAGAGCTAGCTAGGTTTGTTTGTTAAGTGTTGTATCATGTGCTTTACCTATTGTATCAATTGCCGGTAAGTTAAAATTAAAATTTTAAGGTAGAATATATCTCGGGACCCTTCTAAACTTGACAAGTTCTTTTAAAGTCTAATCGTAATTACTTCATGTACTTGGCATTTCGATAGTCTCGACTCTCGGCCCCCTAACCATCCTCACATGACGGGGGTGATCAGGCTATTCAAACGCTGCCACATAAATTAATTAATGCTTTTGTATATTCACGCTCTTTGTTACGCCAGGGTCAAGAGAGTTAAAAGACTATCAAGATACCTGATATTTTGTATATGATGACCTGATATTTTAATGTTTAAAATGTACTCCAATTGGTTTTTTCTGGCCAAAAAAACAGCCTTGTCAGAATATACAGTATAATATCCCAATTAATTACTAAACAATAATTGTTAAATTTATTTAAGCATATTCATTGAGAGGTGTTGGAGGAGTGGAAAGTTCACGAGTGATACAGATTCAGAATATTAGTTAGTGGAACATCAACGTAGTAGGCTGTGATGGGATGGTTTGAATTTTTTTTCCTCCTTAATCAGAAGTTTCAAAATGAAATAATTTAGAATTTTTTCATTCTTAATTAAAAGTTTTGAGTTCGAGTTCGTATCTGCCCCAAGAAATAGAGAAAATTCTATTGAGTTGCACTTAAAAATAGGCCCTACAATATACGTATTCGAATTTTATCGGACCCAATACGAACACGACATTAAAAAACAAAAAAAAAGTTAGTGGAACAAAAAAACAACACTAGCGTAAGCAAAAATAGACAATTTTGGCAGTTCATAGAGTGTCGGTTTAGCCAAGTAGGCATGAAACTTAACTGTCCAATTTATAAAAAGGAACTTTTACCTAAAAATTCACTAAGAAAATATCCTAATTTTTATTTTATTTTATAAATTTTAGGTCAGTGTATACTTAGTCGTTTGGTTGGAAACAAGTTATCCCGGGATAACTTATCCCACCATTTATATGGGATAACTTATCCCTTCACTATGGTATAAATGGTGGGATAAGTTATCCCAAACTTGGCAACCAAACAAGAAACCAAAATTTATCCCTGGACTATTTATTTTATCCCAGGACTATTTGTTCTTATCCCTCACACCAAACGACCTAAATGTTATACACTTGTTATATACATGAGTGTCAATTATATATTAATATTACGGTTAGGCGGGTGAATTTTTTCGCTGATCGACTCGCTAAAAATGTTAAAATTCCTTTGTGAAAATGTTAACTATTGTGAAATTTTATATTCACATGATCTCTTTTTCAAAGATGAATCTAACTTTGTCGTTGAAAACAAGTTATCCTGGGATTAATTATCCCGGGATTAGCTATCCCGGAATAAGTTATCCCACCATGTATATGGAATAACTTAACCCATTTCTATGGTGTAAATGGTGGGATAAGTTATCCCAAACTTGGCAACCAAATAAGACACAAAAAATTTATCCCAGAACTATTTGTTTTATCCCAAGACTATTTGTTTTATCCCTCGCACCAAATGAAGTTGTAAGCTCACTTGAATTTAATAATTTTTATTCAAATTTTATATTTTTTATTAAAAAATTTATAAGTATTTATTCATAAACTCTATTATATATTATTATATTTTTAAAAAAAATTCTTATAGTAATTCATATATTCAATTCTTGAATCCGCCAATAATATGTCCTTAAATTGTCTAAAAATTTCACAATCTCTAGATGTGTTTAGAGCATGATCCATGCATTACCATTTATTAAAATATTGTAAATTAAACCATAAGATATATACTCATCAATAGTATTTGATAACAAGCTCTACTAACTTGCTCCTTGCTCATAAACAACCAATAAGAATAAGAATTGTGGTGGAATGGTAAATATTTTTTTATTTTTATTCAGAAGTCTTGGGGTTTGTGTCCCTTTAAATACAAAGTTGCCTTGGTTAGAAAACGTTTTACCCTTAATATGGGACTTCACGACACGAACTCGAATTTAGTCGAACTCTAATGCGATGCAGAGAAACCAAGGAAAAGAAAATTGCTCATAATATGCATTGCAAAAGATTAATTAGTATAAAACCTAAACTTTGAGTTGTCATTGCTTTAAATGTTGATCCAACCATAAACACAAAGGACATGTACGACTTGACGAGTACGTGCAAAAGGTTTGGTAAAGGGGACAAATCCCTAAATAGGGTAGTAATTAAATTGATTAATCATAGACCTACCCACCTACTTTAATTAATTTCTTCTTAAGTGTACCAAAAATAAATTAATTTCTTCTTAAACGGCTCGGCTCAAGCCATATACAAAGAGATAAATGAGCCGCTAATAACAATAATAACACACTAGTAGAACAATAAACGGAGCCGACAACCTCAGCACAGTGTGGACGTTGTGTCAATGTCATATATTCGTTCGAACTCAATAATTTTAATGTAATTTATATATACGTATCAAATCCAATAAATTGTGACCAAATTACGAAATCAAAATATGAAACTAAATCGACAAATTTTATTATCAATTGGTCACCAATTTCATTGAGAGTGAGAATTCATTTCTCTTCGAGCGACTCTTTTATATTCGCAAGATACACATTCATAAAATTTAAACTCTTAATCAGCTTGAGCCTTAGCCAAGGTTGAGAGGCAAGTTGTAGTTTACTTGTTTTCCTATCTTGGTGTATACTATAGTAAATAATACCATCAATAGACTTCAAATCAAATATATTAATTATATTTATATAAAATCTCATACACAAACTCATTAAATTTAACCTGCAAAGGTGACTAAGTCGGTTCAACAAAGGTTTTCTCAAATGAAGAGTCTCAAATTCGAAACAATCTCGAACACAAAACTCATAAAATTTAACTCGCAAGAATGATCGAGTTAATTGTGCAGGGGATCAAACTTCCAAATAAAATATCTCAGGTTCAAAAACTATGCATGTTTCTCGGCTTATCACACGAGACTTGCTTAGTGCAATTTACCTATCATATATAGTTTGTAGGCTGTTACACCTAAGTAAAATTGACCCAATGTGAATCCAAAAAATAGCGATTGCGGTTCATGATAAAAAGAAAAAGAAAAACTCATAAAATTTTAGTTTCCAAAATTAGGTTAATGTCTTAACAAAGCCGGGAAGCGGAGCTGTCGTTGTCCTGTCCTATGAGAAAAAAAGCCACTAACTTTGCCGCTGTTTTCTACGCTACGTAACGAAAAAAGTAAAAAAATAAAGTCCCACGTCCCTTTCTTGGCGCGTGAAGCGCGTGACATAAAGCTTTAAGTCACAAGACTTTTTAAGAAAAACAAAGACAGCTCTCCAAATTGGAAGATTGTCTGTCTTGTTCATAAAAAACGTCATGAGTTTCAATTGACTACTTTGCCCTTAGATATTGTCGGTGTACATGTCCTTTTCGGGGTTTTTAAAGGTAAATCATTTGTGGCCCATTGTATTTAAAGGCCCTTTATTTTAGTTTTTTGGAGATTTAGTTTTAAGGCCCACTAAGAAATTTAGATTTTTTTTTGTGTGGTTTGAAAGATTTTATATATTTGAGGTCTTTTCCTTACATCATTGTCAAATTTAACAATGGGGGTTCACGGATTAGTGGCTTAGCGGGTTCGAGAGAAACAATATTTCGAGGTTTTCAACCTAACGTAATACACGTGCTAAAGAAAAACTAAGATGGAATTAAATGTATATTTAAAAATTTTGTTCTTTTTAAGTCGTAACTTATAATGTCTTAAGGAAAAGTGATTAGATAGGGTTTGGTGCATCTTGACCTTATAGAGGACATGCATGGTCGTAGATAGAAAAGTTTGGAGATCGCGTATTAGGGTAGAAAGTTTGTTGGTAATTGAGCGTTCTTTCGTTATCATGCGGGATAGGCGTGGTGGTCATGTTTGGACCTCTCTTCTTACCAGTATTATTAGCATTATGCTTGTAGTTTGTTGATCTTCGATTTAAGCTTTACTGGTGTTTTGTGCATCAATTATTGCATTATTTTATTTCAGTTATTGTTCTTTCTACTGTTTGTTGTGTAACACTTTCCATTTTGATTAATTTGTTGTTGTGATTGTCCCATATCTGTATCTTCTTTTTTAAAATTATTTGGCATGTATCATTTAAGGTCAATTTACATCCTACTCTCCCTAGACCCCACTCGTGGGTTCACACTGGGTGGTTGTTGTTGTTGTTGTAATTGTTATTGTTGTTGTTATAACTTATAACGTCTTAATTCTGAATCGGTCACTAGCAATCAAAAAGTTACGAGTTTTGAGATTTAAATGTTTTGTCATTTCAAACGCGATCTCTTGTGAGTTGTTCAATATTCATGGTCTTCTTTTACATCGGTGGCAAATTCAATAATGAGTTTCGTGAACTAATTAGTGGCTTAGCGGGTTTGAGACAATCAATATTTCAAGGTTCAACCTTACATTAACGTGCTAAAGAAAGTAGAAAAAAAAGAGTTAAATATACATTTTAGGATTCACTCTTTTTTAAATCGTAATTCGCATCGCATAAATTCTGAACTTGCCAATAACAATTGAAAACCCCATAAGTTTTGAAATTTTATGATATTTGTCATTTCAAACGTGATATCTAAATTATTGAGTTGTTGAATATAAATCTTTTGGACAATTCACTAGACCTAAAAGAATTTTAAGTTGACTTTTTATCTCTACTGGAAAGTTTTAAGTATAATGTTTTATTTTATTTAATGAATATAAAAAGATTATCCCAATTAGTTGTGGGTTAGGAGAACTTTGTCCTTTTTTATCTTCTTTTTATGAATGATTTTTTTGGATTTTTGGACGGCAAAGAGAAAATTATTAAGCTTTAATTTGATATTAAATTAGCTACTTTTCATGTCACTACATGTTAATGGGTCCAATTCAAATGTTTAATCCCAAGGAAAACAAATACAACACTCATGAGTTTTGTTGTTTCATGTAAAATGTATGTGTGCTTGTTTTCATTCGGTATCTAATACTTGTATTGAGATTCTATTACGTTAAAAAAATTTATATCGGAGATAAAACATTTCTAACAAAAACGATTTTATATTCAGTACTCAAACCTGAATTTAAAAATAAGGAAGAAGGAATACTTATTGCTCGATCACAATTCTTATCAGTAGGTATGTGTTTTTTTCCTTTTATGTGTTGTTGGTTTCATTAATTGAAAAATAAAAGAACTAAACATCTTTTAAACTTTAAATTAGTCTAATATAAATAATTGTTGTAACTTTGGCCCATAATAAATGCCTCTCATGGTCTTGAAATCATGGGTTCGAATTTAATTCTGTGTAACAAATATCTGTTTATAATTGTACTCTCAGTAGGTTGTATTCTTTTATTATTTGAAATTAAAAAATTATTTAATAATTTGACATTGTCAAAATAAAAAATAAAAGTTCAACATCACTATTGCACTTGCTAGCTTGTCAATATTAAGTCATTAATTTTTGGCCAAGTGGCATACTTACCAACAACAACAACATATCCAGTATAGTTCCAGAATTGAGGTCTAGAAAGAATGAGTATAGACCTTATCTCTGCTTTTGTGGGGTAGAGAGGTTGTTTCGGATAAACCCTCGACTCAAGAAAATTATTTATCAAAATATAATTTAAAAGAAACACAAGAGTAAAATATATGATGAAAATATCAAAAAAAAAATCGACAACACAAATATTAAGAATAACCAAAATAAAAGAAATAATATTAATAATAAAATCAAAATATAAGATAATGCTATCATAATAGTCATAGTGCTGGTAAGGGAACAGACAAATGTTCTAGACTAGAACCTTATTCTACCACAATGAAGAGAGAAAATGCTCTATTGTCTACTAATTGTCAATCTTAATCTTTGACCTATATGATTTTCTATCTAACGTCACGTTTTTGGTGAGTTGAAGATGCGTTATGTCCTGTCTAATTAATTACCTCTCCTCAATATTTCTTCCTCGGCCTACCTCAACCTCTCCTCAAACCTGTCACCGCCAACTTCTCGCACCTCCTCATTGGGGCATCTGTGCTCCTCCTCTTCACATGCCCGAACCATCTCAACTTCGATTCCCGCATCTTGTCCACCACGACGGCTATTCCCACCTTGCTTTATATATCTTCATTCTTAATCTCGTCTCTTTTGGTATGCCGGCACTTTCATCTAACTATCCTCGTTTCTGCTATACCTTTATCTTTTGAACACGCGAATTCTTGGCTGACCATCCACCCACAACATAGTTGATCTAACAGATATATATTCTATAAAACTTATCTTTAAGTATTGGTGACACGTTCTTATCACACGGGACACTCACTACGAAAAAATGAGATTTAACGATGAACAAATTTTATAGCTAAATAGTAAAACCCATCACTAATTTTATTTACCAACGGATTTCTCTTAGCTACTAACAAATTAGCAACGAAGTTCGTAATTAATTTTAATTATTATTTTTTTGGTAGTGACCAAATGCGAGCCTCTATTTTTTTCATCCCACTTCAATACTATGTATGACATCCTTGTTGATCTCCCCATTTTCTTGAATATAAACCCAAGATACTTGAAGAAATGGCATACTTGCCATACATGAAAAATAATGCTCTACTATAATATTGTAATTTAGGGACCAAAAATTGAAAATAAAAAATTCATGCAGATGACATCTTACTTATTACTTGAGGTGGACAACGTAACAAAAAAAAAACAATAACTTTAGTAGGGGAAAATGGAATTATAAAAAAATGAGTTGATATTAGCCTTCTAACCCACACATTAATTTATTTTTATTGACTTGACATTTGACAAGTGAAATTTATCATGAAAATAGTGAAATTAAAATTTGAGATGTGACTTTGAGATTCCTCCACTTTTACTTTCTATTTAATACAGTAAATGATTTGTTTTCTATCAATGTCATATCGTAGAGGTTAAGATTGATATTTAATACTTGTGCATGTAATTAATAGAGCTATTTAGAGGCAATCTAATTATATCATAAGAGAAGAAAAAATAATTTTGTTTTTATTCCAAATCAAATGTATGGTTATTAATAAATCACATTAGCTACTTTCTTTTGATAGTTTTCTTTAAACTTGATGTTATGAATTCAACTAAATAGTGAAATATCAACTACCCCCCCCCCCCCCCCCCAAACACACACACACCAATTTGTGTTCATACATTCCCTCAAAATATTTGTTTAATACCATGTGTGTGATTTAATTTATAGTTAATATTTTTATCAAATTATCAATTAGTAATGTTTATAAAAAATTTACTTATAATTATTTTTGTAATTAGTAACTCGATTGTGTAAATTATTTTGCTTAACTATTTATACATAGAACATGAAATAATTTGTTTTACAGTTGGAAGTTCACTGTCTATTCATGATTTTTATAAACTTTAGTAGGAATATGTCATTTTTCTCTATAGTAAGATTCTCTTTTTCTTTTTTTTTTTCCACAAGAAAACTAATTTTGGAGGGTTGATAAGACTTTTTGGATTTTGCTTAATATTTCAAAAACACATATGATTAATGATGAAATTAGGTATTTAATATACTCCTTCCGTTTCAATTTGTTTGGCATGTTTTGACTTGGCATGAAGTTTAAGAAAATAAAGAAGACTTTTGAATCTTACAATATTAAATTAAAGATATATCAAACGTACTAAAATGTCCTTTTATCTTGTGGTCTCAAATATACCACGTGAAAAAATGGAATTAAAAAGTTGCTAAAAAAGGAAATTGTCATTCTTTTTGAAACGAACTAAAAAAAAAGTAGACCAAACAAATTAAAACGGAAAGAGTATATAACAATTGTCATGGAGGTTACTTAATCCTTTTTGGGCTTAGGGCTAGAGGTATCTGTTAAGGAGTTAATATTAAGGCCCAAATTTTGTGACTAAAGTTAGGCCTAAAGGATGATTTACAAGAGGGAAATTTAGTAAATAGTGCTATTTGCGCTCGAAAAATAATGAGATTTTGCTTAATTACAAAACGTACCTGCACTTTGGTTTCAGAATGTAGTGAAATACATTGTATTCGCGCGCATAATAAGTGTATCCGCGCGCATAATAAGTGTACCCGCGCGTATACAATATCTTTGTAGCGAAATACATAGTACCCAAGCACATTATAATAGTGAAATACACTGTACCCGGATGGATAAAAAATGTATTCGCATGTATATAATATATTTGCTTAATTGTACCTACGCGAATAATAAGTATATCTACGCGGATAATAAATATATTCAAAATTCATGCATTGTATTAATTTGAGGCACAATTTTTCTTATTTTATATATAGAACAAGGAGACAATCGAACATTACTTACTCAACAACAACAACAACAACAAAAAACCCTCTTATCTAAACTCACAACTTCAATACATAGAAAAAATATTAATGAGAAAATCGTATATCATATTTCTTATTCGGTGTTTGATATACACATTGAGATTCTGACAAATCCAAAACACGAACCCGAGACTAGAGTTGATGATACTGTTGTTGGTATATATCATCTTGGGTACATTTCAGTAATGGAAACTTCATTGACAGACAATGGAATAGACTTGCTAGTTGATTGATCTGATTCTTGGCCCAATTGGTTCATAATTTGAGCTCTACTACTAAGGAAAGAATATGTTGGAGGTTGTTGAGGAATAGGTAGAGTTACAGAATAGCTATTAAGCATTAGCAAAACTGATGCAATTGTTGGCCTTTGTTCAACATCTTCTTGTACACATAGCAAACCAATGTGGATACATTGGATCACCTGTTGAAAAGGACATAATTATTTGTAATTAAATAATAAAAACATGCTAGCTACCGCGATTTAACAGTTCAAACTTTTAAATGAGATCGATGGAAGTATTATTGGCCCAATCGGCATACTCATTAATTCGTGAAATTTTCTACGGTTGTCTCTTTTATAGGACAGTTGTTTAGTGAATAGCTCACTTTGTTTTTTTTTTTTGGAAGAAGGACAAAAAAGGTCCTTCTGCTAAAACAATTCTCACTATATAACTAATGAAATTAATTTTCACGAAATGACCATTTCAACCGCCTACTCTTGTTACTTTTTTTTTGTCTTTTTGCTAATCTCCTTTTCCTATTCCACTGCTTCACTTTTTTTATAAAAAAAATCGCTGCTCCATTCCTTAAAAAATTTCGCTGCTTCAGTTTTTTAAAAATCGCTGCTCCACTTTTTCTTTAAATAAATAAATAAATTCTTTGCTCTTTTGTTTTTTCTTACTTTTTTTTTCAGTTCCTTTTTTTTTTAAAAAAGAATCAATTCTGTAAATTATATTGATGCAACTTTTTGTTAACAATCAAATAAAAAAGTATAATATTATACTTGCTATTTTTTTTTATCAATCAAATATAAAAAGTGTGCATTTTTATTTGTAAGATAAATAATATAATTTATACAATATTGATACATATACATATTTTATACATCAATGATACAGTTTTTATACACATCTTATACAAATACATATTATATATAATAATGATATAATTTCTATACATATCATATACAAAATACATATTATATACAATAATTATACAGTTTTATATATTTTATACAATAACTGTACAGTTTCTATACACATCCTATATAGTTTCTATACATATATCTTATATAGATATATATTATATACAACAATTTTTATACAATTTCTATACAATTGTATTTAATTTTTCTTTTTTTTTAAAAAACCAGATATTTTAGCCCAAAAATAATTGTAGCAAAACAAAAAAAAATAATCAAAACGAACTATTTAAAAACGGGGCCAAAACAAAAAAATAAATAATTGAAACTATGGGTCGAAATGGCCCAAAAAGGGAAAGGGTCATGTCAGGAAATTATTATGGGCCGAAAGGCTAGATAATGGAATAAGTTTGAAAAGACTATTTTAAGTGACATTTCTTTGCTAGAATGGACTGCCCATGTCCTTTCCCTCTTTTTTTTCTTACAATTTATGGACCTTTTAAATCATGATCTTAAGTCTAAGACTTATATTTACTTAACTTTTAAAAATATGGCCAAAAATCTAAATGATAGCTTAAAAAGGTTGTGTAAATCAACCTATTAATTCAACAACATTTTGATCCACTTAAATTAAGCCCATCTAAAAGTTACGCTGATTTGGGCTAAATATGTTGCCTAAAGCGGCCAATGAGAAACCTACCCGCTTGCTCTACGGGCAAACTTTCAAGTTTAAAAGTCAAAAATATTGCTGACAGAGCAAAATTTGTTAAACTTGAAATTTTACCCATGAGAAAAACGAGGTCAAAAGTTAGGCCATTCTTGTAAATCACCTGATTAGATTTGACTCATTGTCTAGCTCATCTTGATCCAACCCATCTCAACTGATGTAACATGTAGGTGATCAATTTCTCGCCCATTTACTAACTCAAATCAGATCCGCTTATTTATTAAATCAATCCATTTTAATACCACTAAATTCAGTCAAAGACGCTCATTTAATACTTCCAATCATCACACAATTCAATATGATATCAGATCATATGTATAAAAGTCTAGATAGTCACACAATTAAACATTATATACCTCTTGTCTTGAGTAGGATTCAGTATCAATATTAGGATCCATCATCTCCAATGGTGTCCCATTCCTCCAATGCTTCCATGCCTGCAATTTTTCCATATTATCCAGTTATATATGCTAGTTTAGTGTACGTGCTTCGCACTTCGGCTAATTTTTGATTTCAACTTACGTGGCTAATAAGGTCTTCACCTCCATCATCCCGATAAAATGTACTATTTTTCTTTCCACTTATGATCTCCAAAACTAAGACACCAAAGCTAAACACATCCGATTTTGTGGAGAATTGTCCATGCATCGCATACTCCGGAGACATGTAACCACTATAACACAATGATCGAGATATACAGTATGATTTTCCGACAAAGAAAATTCGTATATATAGGTGAAAGCAAAGTAAATGTAGTTGGAAAACTTACTATGTCCCAACTATTCTGCTAGTATTTCCTTGGCTTTGATCAACACCAAAAATCTTTGCCATGCCAAAATCTGATATTTTTGGGTTCATTTCTGCATCTAAAAGTACATTACTTGCTTTGAGATCGCGATGTATAATTCTTAGTCGAGAATCTTCGTGAAGGTAAAGCAGTCCACGCGCTATTCCTCCAATAATCTTGTATCGCGTTGACCAGTTAAGTATCTTCTGTTGTTCAGGATCTGTTCAAAATTCATAAGATTATAAAGAAAAAATAAGTTAGAATATTCGATTATTCAAAGTTACTCAAATATAATCAATGAAATAACGTCTAAATTTGTGCAAAAGCTTAGATGAAGCCAATCATGAGTGTATTAGTAATGCTGAGATTTTTCTTATACAGTGTTTGGTTGGTGTATTAAAAATAACATGCATTGCATAATTTTCAAATATATATATATTTGTTTACAAAAATTTATCCCCTTTTTAGATAAAAATAGAGAGTGTACACCATACACCATCAATTATTCAATTAGATGTGTTTTAACACATAGATGATGATAGTTCAGATTTTAAAAAAAAGAACAACTACTCCCTCCGTTTCTTTTTATTTGTCATAGTTTCCTTTTTTAGAGTCAAACAATATGAAGTTTGACCAACATTTTAACCAATATTTTTCATCATATTGATATGAGAACAATTGCAACTTATAATACTTTTCGTATAGTTTTTGAATATATAAATTTTAATTTTAAAATCTTAAATTAATCTAATTTAATCGAGCTTTAAAAATTAGTCAAATTAACTCTCGAAAAGCGCAACATGACAACTAAAAAGGAACGGAGGGAGTAATAATTAGGACTTGAAATCCGTGAAAAAAATAATTGTTTCAAATACTATATTTTTTTTATATCATTAACTCAAAAAAAATAAAAAATAAAAATTGACACCTATTGTTAGAAGTAGATACTGTACGAGGAAGAATTAATACTACAAAGACTTGGTGTTTCAGGTCAATGGGTCACTTCATGAGTTATCATTACACAGAGTATTATTGAGATGCCTAACTTCGTTTACTTGAGATGCCACTTGTCAAGGTCAAACTAATCGTGCTTAAAATTTAGTTTACCAAAACTGAATTTCGAATATGTGCGCTTGATTTCAAATATACGAAAATGAAAGTAACTTTACTGACATTTAAACTACCAATCTTCATATTCCCTGCCAATAATGTCCCAACTTTTTCAACAATACTCACTTGATTCAAACTCAATTTTCATATTCGAAATTCAGAATACACAATTTCAAGCTTATAATAATATGAATGATTATAATATTGAAAACCCTTAACCAGCTATGTATACAAAATTAAAAAATTAAAAAAATGAAGGCGCCTTAAATGACACCATTTGAAAAAGAACATAAAAACATTAATTTGGTACCATAAGTAAAATCTTAAAACCACCACAACCTCATATATACTTGCACTCACTTAATTACAAGATTGAATTGTGATAATATATCGACACTGTTTACGTGAAATTATGCATATACCATTTTAAAAAAAAATCTTGACACCTATTTTACGAGGAAGAATGCTACAAAGACTTGGTGTTTCAAGTTAATGGGTCACTTCTTGAGTTATATCATTATCCTATTGATTACATCTTAATTTGTGGAAATTAACTTTAGTCAAGTACTCCTTTTAAAATTAATTTATGGAATTTTTTTCTACACATGATTGAGATGCCTATAGACTTATTTTTTCTACAAAGAAATAATACTTAATTGTTTCCAACTATAGGGATCGTTTGGTATATGCGGGATAAGGTGGAATATCCTAGGATTAAGTTTGGTAATAGATTTATACTATGTTAATTAGTTGACAATATAAATTTATCCAACTGTCAACCAATCACAATATAAATGTAATTTCAAACTTAATCCAATTAGTCCAGAGATTATAATTCTAAGACTATATATAATTCTGAGATAATTTAGTCTGCTTACCAAATGATATATTAAAGAACTATTTCTTTTTAATAGTACTCAATTCTCAAGAAATATTTGATAAATTATAGGGATAATTTAGTAAACTATACCTTATATTTATTATTATTATTATTATTATTTTCTTAATAAATGTGAAGTGAGCTAATAGGACACTTATTTTGACACGGAAGGAGAAGGAGCAACATAAGTCTAATAAATAGGAAAAGATGAGAGCAATATCTCTATCATTATCACATTTATATGAATTTGAAAAGTCACCTTAATTATTGTTGTCATGGAAAAATATATCTAAAAACCAAATTCCACTCAAGTGTGAGCCATGCAATTTCCATCTTATGGAAAATTAAAGTACTACTATCCAATAATCCAAGAGTGAAGGAAGAAATTTTCCACACACAACTTCAAGTTTGAGGTGAGAATTTCCATGGATGCAATTAATTGATTTTGACATTTGTAGAATGACAGATCAGAAAAGAAAATCTCCCAAGAAAATTAAGATCCACAATTGAAATACATAGTTAAGTTGTCCCACATAGAACGGGGGATTAGGTAATTCTCACCTCATAAATTAGTTTTGGGTTGAGATAGACACGACTAGAAGTAGAAGTTTTTCCCATCACGAATCAATGGGAAATTTGTATTATAAAACATAATTTTTTCAGTCATTTTCCACCGAAATAGCTTACTGGAAAAACGCATAATGAAAAATAAATTCTCACTGAAATACTGAGAAATACTGCTACTTTTTTTTTCAGTGGGAAAATAGCGAGACTCGAGGTTCATTTTCTTATTATCGTTGTTTATCGAGAAAATTGTTATTTTGGTAAATAATAAAATTTGTAAAAAGAGGTCAAAGGAAAGTGATTTAAGATCGATCAAGTTAAAAAAAAAAGGTTCATTTCCTTTGGAGGTTGATCATAGATACAGAAAAATGCATGCATGGGAAAGGTCGAGAGTCTTCTCCCATTGAAATTCTAAGGAAAGAAAACCAAAAGAATAGTGTGTTATTGCCTTGTGGAATTTTTCGATGCCCTCCATTCTTCTAAGAGGCTTTTTTTATAGGCCACAAAAGTCGAACCGTCATGTCAATGTGAAATGACTACATTCTTAGCACTGAAAAAGGCTACCCATGCCAGTAGCACGTGCCTACATTCTGATGCTTCGCTTGAAGTTGATTAGATGACAGGTTAGTGCAAGGCTCGAGGTTGATTGTTAATCTTCCCGAGAATATATATTTATGCGGGTGTCCAGCTGTAAGGTGGCCTTCCTCGGAGAAAGGTCTTGTTGGATTTCCCCTCATACAATCGCATGAGAAACAAACACATTATCTATATATCAAAATTCACAAAATTAATTCTATATATCAAACATCTTTTGTCATGGTCATTTTAACTGATTCTTCAACTATATACATGCTTGAATAAGTTGAAGAATATTCATCAAATGTGACCTCTTTGGGCTGGATTTCTGTTATACTACGAGTAAAAAAAGCTGGACGTTGAGGACTAGGCAAAGTTACTGAATTACAACTAAGCATTAGAACAACTAAGCCCATTGTACGCCTTTTGTGAGCATCTTTTTGTACACACAACAGTCCAATTTGGATGCACCTAACAAGTTCATTTCTTGAATAACAATCTTCTAGTGTTGAATCAATCAATTCTAATGGTGTATTTTCCTTCCAGTGCTTCCAAGCCTGCAAAATTTACAGACTTTTAGTCAGTCGGTCCTAAAAAGAATGACACGCTTTTATATTTAATTAGTACTCTTTCTGTCACAATTTATGTGACACTTTTCGTTCTTCGATATTCAAACTATGTAAACTTTGACAAATATTTTTTTAATGCATGTTTCATCATATTAACAAGAGAAATTAAAAGTGCTACTTAGAGTAATTTGCATAGTTTTTGAATATTTAAATTTTAATTTATAACATTAATTTACTGTAATCCAATTTAGATTCATTAACTAATTAAATTGACTCTGGGAAAGCGAAAGATATCACATAGATTGGGGCGGAGAGAGTAACAATTTGATTTTAAACTTCCATAATCAGTGGCGGAGCCAAAAATTTGATGAAGGGTGTGCAATTTTTTTCACAATTGTGCTAAGAGTGTGCAAAATTAAATATACACTCATAATAACTACTCCCTCTGTCCCACTTTATGTGACTCACTTTCCTTTTTAGTCAGTCTCAAAAAGAATGACACATTTCTACATTTAGTAACAATTTAACTTTAAAATGCCATTTTACCCTTAATGAAATGATTTACAACCACACAAATATCTAAGACTCATTTTAGACCACAAGTTTCAAAAGTCTTCTTTTCTTTCTTAAAGTCCGTGCCAAGTCAAAGTAACTCATATAAAATGGGACGGAGGGAGTAACATTTAACCTCTGTACACTATGTACACCGGACCACCCTTCGCCTAAGGTGGCTCCACCCCTGCTTCCATTAGTGAGATAATTTAAAGCTACACAAGTATCTATGATTTATTTTAATCCACAAGTTTCAAAAGTTTTTCCTTCCTTATTAAACTTCGTAACCACTTCAGTCAAACACTGTCACATAAATTAGGACGGACGAGTAATTCAATATTAAATGTCTGCAGATTAAAATGAGATTTTTACACTGTCAATGTGAAGAAATTTATACACTATCGGTTAATATCCAAAAGATATCTACTGATAGCAGAGGACAGGTTACCTGGTACCATAAATAAATTTAACTTCGTAATAGCGTAATCTTTTTTTTTTATACTGACGGTATATATAAATTTAATACAAAAGTGTCGAGACTTACATAACTGAGAAGGTCATTAGCATCGTTTGATTCGCAGAAGGAACTATTTTTGTTGCCAGTTACAATCTCCAACATTAAAACGCCAAAGCTGAAGACATCAGACTTGACAGAGTATTGACCATACATTACGTATTCAGGGGACATATATCCACTACAAGACAATAAAAATTATGTGTTAATTGATTCGACGAAAATTATTTTTCAAGAAAATATTTTCTACGAGGAAGTTAGTTCTTGTAGAATTATCTAACTATATATCTTGACGTCAACTTCGTATAGTTGTTCCAACTAACACTTAGATCATCAAAAACACTCTAATGTTTAGAAAAATATTTTTTATCGTATCAAATACGTTTTTAGGCTTGATCTGCGATAACTTGTAAACAAATGATAACGTGCAAGTCCCTCCGTTCCAAAAAGAAAATGGTCCTATTTCCTTATTAGTTCACCCAAAGAAAAATAACAAGTATCTTTCTAAATTATGAAAAATTTAACTTGAAATTCCTATGTTATCCTTAATAACACGTTTCTATACTACTACACAAATGTTCTTACTTCTTACGTATTTGATTAAGATCATACGTTTCAAAAGTTTTCGTTTCTTTCTAAAAGCTACTCCCTCCATTTTAATTTATTTGACTTGGCACGGAGTTCAAGAAAGTACTCCCTCCGTTCCTAAATGCTCGTCACATTTTTTGTTTGCACGCCCCTTAAGAAAAATATTTAACTAGAGGGTAATTTGACTAAGGGTAAAGGTGTAAACAAACAACAAATTGTGTCTTGGTTTTCTAAAATGACAAGTATTATGGAATAGCTATTTATAGTAAGGATGACAAGTATTTAGGAACGGAGGGAGTAAAAAAGACTTTTGAATCCTTGGTCTTAAATTAAAGATATGTGGAATGTACGATAATATAATGTTCTTGAATCTTGTAGTTAGGCCTACTTGTGGTCATAAACATGTTATATATGTGGAAAGTTAGAATTAAGAAGTTGCCAAAAAAATGAAAGAGACATTTTTTTTTAGATAGACTAACAAGGAAAGTAAGACAGCAAAATTGAAACGAATGGAGTATATATATGTGTGTTAATTAATTACGTCAAATTATGTCATATAAATTGACACGAAGTGATGAGTAGAAAACTTACTATGTTCCAACGACTCTGATTGTATTACCTTGAGTTTGATGAGCTCCAAAAATCCTGGCCATTCCAAAGTCTGATATTTTTGGGTTCATTTCTGCATCTAACAATATATTACTTGGCTTGAGATCACGATGCACAATTTTGAGAGGACAATCTTCATGAAGGTAAAGTAGTCCACGTCCAACCCCTCTTATAATCTTCAAACGAACTTCACAATTCAATCTTCTTTCTCTCTCATCATGATCTATATATAATAAATTAAATACGTTAAGAAAGTACATCATTATTTTTGGGCTCAAAAGTATAGGCGGAGCTAAGATCGATTTTTTGAGTTTATAAATTTTTAATATTGAAAAAGATAGCTTATTGGATTTAAAATAATTAGTACTTGTTTATACTCTCAAGTACTCGTATAGAATTTAAATAATTACTTGTTACTCTCCAAACTCGTATAGAATATTGTAGTTTTGCCCCTGAATATATAACACCATGCAAGTGTGAGCATATACTTTAGCCTATCTTCACTTATGGACGAAAGTCATTTTTCTAGTTCCTAATTTTATATCACATAGATGTAATTTATCAATTTTTAATTTCAATACTCATGAAATCTTTTAGCAAAAACACTATCATTAGTATTGCTAACATCATTATCAATCTTCCAATATATTTTTCAAAAAATATTTTCCTCTTTTTAACAAAATACCAACAAAAAAATATAAGTTACTTCTTAAAAATATTTTCTTAAGAAAATCAACTTCCTTCCAATCTACATCGGAAAATTTAGGGGCTGGAGTTCCATTCTTTCACTCTCTCCGTCAGCACCAGGGAGTACCAATACAAATGAAAACTACATTAAAGTGAGGGATATAATAGGAACTCTCGTACTAAGGAGGACAACTAGCCTTGACCGACATCGAAAGAAGGCAGGAAGAAGTTCACACACAACACAACACACGCATACATACAACACATGCAACACACACATACACACAACACAACACTCAACACACACAAACACACACACATATATATATATATAGTAATTAAATGGAACATTGAATATACCAACCAAATAAATAGTAGTCTAGGCTCTTGTTGGGCACAAACTCATAGATGAGTATCCTTTCTACACCTTGTAGACAAAATCCCAATAGCTTCACTAAGTTCCTATGTTGCAACTTAGCAACAAGTAGAACTTCACTCTTAAACTCCTCTCCTCCTTGGTTTGAGCTTTGTGAAAGCCTTTTCACAGCAATCTCTTGCCCATTTGGAAGTTTACCCTGATAATTAAATCACTAATTAATTATCATAATTAAATAAGGGGAAAATCATTAATATAACGAGTTTAGGTTATATACATTGTCAATATTAAAAAATTTACACCTATGAGGTCACCTTTAGCTGTTGTAACATGTAATCTGTTTTATTTTCCTTTGATTGGTCTGATAATGTATAATATTTAAATTAACGAAATAAGGATAGGTGAATACTTACCAACACCCGATATTTACATCAAATCGTGAAAATTTACTATAGTTAGGTAAAAAAAAAACATGGTTAAGTGCTAAAAAGTCTATGTACAAACACATATCATACATTTATTGACTTTATATAAATATCAGATACTAGTAAATTTTTACGGGTAAATGTTTACCTTGTAGACATCACCAAATCCACCCCGGCCAATTCTGTTTCCAAGGGAAAAGTTATTTGTGGCATCTTGAATAGCACCAAATTCATAATGCAAGGATTTGGCATTAGAGTGTTCATTTATATCTACAACATAATTGAGAAAATTAATATCAAATTATAATTAAGCAGTTAATTCCTTCGAATCTTAAATATAATAGAAACAAAGCAGAGAAAATTTGCAATTTCTTTTCTCTATTTTTCTAGACATGAAGTGTGTTGGGAAGTCATTCTTTGTGTGTGTGTGTGTGTGTGGGGGGGGGGGTGTATTTGAAAATAAAGAGTTTTTGATAAAACTGTGTTTTGTATAACAAAAGTATCCATGAAAAAAGAATTTATTAATTAGAAGATGTTTTCCGGTGTTTATTCCGAAAAAAATATAATATTAAACATATAGTAATAACATTAGCAAATGTGTTAATAGATGAAATTTTAGAGTACTATTTTTTTCCGGTTTATATGACTCACTTTCCTTTTTATTCAGTCTCAAAAAGAATGACACATTTCTATATTTAGTAATAATTTAACTTTAAAATACATATTTTACTCTAAATGAAATGATTTATAGCTACACAAAAATCTATGACTTATTTTAGACCACAAATTTCAAAAATCTCTCTTTCTTTTTTAAACTCTGTGCCAAGTCAAACTAACTCATATAAATTGGAAGGGAGCGAGTAATAATGTCTACGTATTAGTTGAAGCAAATACTTCCATTTGGTAGAAAAAAGAAATACTTCCGTCGACCACACATGAGAAAATGACTTACGCCGTACCAAACACACTTAAGCTCCCATTTGATAGTAAATTTTTGAAGTTGAAACTTAAAAATTTGAGTTTTTGAAGTTGTAATCTTTGAAATTTGAAGTTGTGTATGGACATACATTTAATTTGAATTTTTTTTTGAAGTTTTGTGAGAGGAATTCCCAAAACCTCAAAAACGGGCCCACAACCTACCAGTTTGTGAGAACTTGAAACTAAATTTCATGGCCAAACATATATTTAAAAATAAATTTTTAAATCTTGATAGTAAAATTTATGATCAAACACTAGCTTATACTGTATATTGTCTCACCTTTCGATCTACCTTTTTTACCCTTTGATTTCCTTGTGAAGCAACAGATGATCAAGCCCACAATAATCAACACTATGGAAATTACTGGAACAGCAATAATGGCAATTATTCTTCTATGATCATTTTCAGAAATTATTATCTGAGGAGGGGTATTTTGGACCAGTACTGGTGCAGCAGAGGCTTTTGAATCATAAAAGGGAAAAAACTCATACCAAATAAAGCAGTTCAAGAGGATAACTCTACAACTTTTTGATTTTTTACATGATGTTGGCAAATTGGAAATAGCTTGTGATAGACATGCTTTGCAAATATCACTTGATATATCTGGTGTGCACTGTGCTAGTGCATATACCTGTTCAAAAATATAATAAGTAATAATTAAATAAATAAAAGTGTGTTCGTTTTAAATAACAGTTTACGTACGTTTGACCAATAAAAGAAAAAGAATCGAACCCGTATGTGAGGATATAGGCAAAACGGAGCTAGAAAATCGAGATTCAAGAAAATACTAGAATTTCACGTTTTTTGCTCTATTACACAGTACGATTTTCAAGGAACGAGATTGATAGCCTGTTTAACCGAGCTTTTGGGAAGACGGTTTTTTTTTTTTCTGAAAAAAAGAACGTACTAATAGTATAGAATTGATGTGTAATTTATCCAAGCTTTTTTAGGGAAAAAGTAGTAAATAGTTTTTAGCAATAGCATAATTCGTTTCCCTTAGAAACACTTTCGAAACCTTGGTCACAAATTATAGTTCTAGTATTTGTTAAAAGTGTTTTTTAAATTAATTAATCAAACACAAATTGGTATTTTTCCAAAAAACTTGAGATTATGAAAATTTGACCGAATAAGTTAGCAATTGAACTTACTTACCTTCCTCTAGCTAGCTTCACCCGTCAGAGGACTTGTTTGGAAAAAAATATTAATTTTTTATTTAGACGAAACGATCACACAGTTGAATTCAATGAATGGTACCTTTTGGGTGACGGTGAAATTAGCTTCTTGGGTAGCGAATTTCTTGCGTTTCCGATCATGATTAACAAGACGAGTTGTCAATTCATTCATCAAATACGCCAGTATCTTGTAAAATCTTTCTGGTTCAGTGACGTTATGTCTATCATCGGAGCTAGAAATAACGAAATACTGATTCCATACGCCGAAAATATTCTTGTCCGAATAACGTAACATACAATAATCGTAACATACCACGGCCTCTTTTCTAAGGGGACATAATCTCACAATGTCTTTAGTAGCAGTTTCAACACATTTCTTACAAACGTAAGAAGAAACATCTCCGCGACACAGAAACAGCCCGTAGGCTCTTTCTGTATCGCGGCCAAATGTGGAGTTGAAGAATCCATTTTGATTTGTGGCGTTTGAGGACAGAGTTGAAAGCAGAGAATTAAGGTTGTCTCTGTAAATAACAGAGATGTTATTTGGTGTGGTGAAAGTTAATGATGTTTCACAATTATAACCAAAAGGGTCTGCAGAGATGAACAAGAAGAGATAACTGTAGAAAATATTGCAGAAAATATGGATGTTTTTGGAAGGCATCATGTTTGTAAATCAAAGCTATGTTTGTGGGAATCTGATCTTAGATGGTACTATTAATGCGTTATTTCGTTTAATTTCTAGTGGTAAGATCTGCCTGTTGCCGTTGTTGTTGTTGTATTCTTATTAGTTCCTTTAAAAAAGAATGATGCGTTTCTTAATTTAGAGATGTAGTTTTACTTTAAATTTTTTCAATTTACTTTCAAGAGGAACAAAAAGGTCAGGAAATTTCTTTTCATATGTCCAAACTTTGATGAACAGAGTTACCACATACATGTGGTGATGGGAAATAGCCCGTGAAAGTATTCGAGATGCACGTAAGCTGATCTGAATGTCACGAAAAGTCTCACTAAGACATGATGCCTTGTAGAGTAACACCAAGTTTTCAATGCCTCCAAAGACTTTTTAAGTTTATAGGTCAATGAAATCACAAGTGCTCGAAGCCGTAAAGGATACGTGATGTTTGACTATTGTGGAGGAAAATTAAAAGGAAGAAATTTGTAGCTGATGGGAAATGTGGGGAAAATAAACTCTTTTAATTATACGCAGTAGCATCAACAAATTATAAAACTTCAAGTTAGTTTCAATTTATGTTGATGTGTATGATCAAAAGAAATGACATATAATATATGAATACATAATGAGTGCTTAAAAATACACGCAAAAAATAAAATTAAAATTTCAAAGGGAAAGAGCCTAATAGAAATGTTTTCTTAGATACTAAAGAACTCAATTACAACAAACCATAGTTTGTGTGTCTAAATAAAATTTACTGACAAATTTAAGAGACTGTCAAAGTATTCAGCCAATTCTTTACGTAAGGTTTTATCTTATTGATTCTTATGTATCAAAACATAAATAAATTCAATCATTCAGTTTTTACTTATATAATGTAGAAACAGTACAAGACCTAAAAGATGCTACTCCCTCCGTTTCAATCTGTTTGTTATTTTGACTTGACACGAAATTCAAAAGAAAAAAAAAAAATTAAATCTTGTGATCTTAAATTAAAAATATGTCAAATATACCATAATGCGCTTGGTCTTAAACATGCCATGTGAAAAGTTGAAATTAAAGAGTTGCTAAAAACGAAAAGGACTAAAAAGGGAGGGGGGAAATGTAACAGGTAGTAAGACAAAAGGCTAACCAAATGTGCATCCAAAGAATGGAAATAAAGGCTGAGAGCAATTGCAGCTATTCTGTTTCTCCAATATCCAACCCCACCCCTGCCCCCCTAAACAAAACCTATGTAGGCTTATATAAATCTGTGAATTTATCAAGTTGTATCTTGCAAATATCCAACACAATGATCTCTACCAGATTATAGTGGATACGTTTCAACGTTTGATTCGTGTTAACGTATATAAACAAATTTACAGGCAAATCACATTCATGTTCTCCTTGCCGGAGACTGAGAGAGAATATCTCGTCCTCAGCATGTCATATTTGAACCCCGGAAAGTTCATATAACCTGAAAAATGAGAAGAAATCCAGTAAATTAAGAGAATATATGACATAGTACATGAGCAGAAGGGTGAAAAGGAAGAGCTAGAAGATCAAGGAAACTTACGTTTTTTACAAAACATTATTTCTTTAATGGGTTGCCTTTAAAGCAACCAAACAAGACCTTCGACTGACAACAAAAGTTAAAAAGATACCAATGGCAGAGCTGTTCCACTTAATAATGAGCACGGAACAAAGTAGGCCATTTAATGATCCGTAGTTTCTGCTGCTTCAACTCAACGCAGGACAAACCAAAACCGTAGGCAAGTTAGCATTCCCTAGTTTTCCAAGAATGAATGCGGGACAAATCTATCCTAGTTGTGATGATAGGTCCAGGCTATATTGCCCGGACTTTTCAAAAATGCTGCCGCTTGTGTGTCGGGTCCTGCAAAAGTTGATCATTTTTTGAGGATCCAAGCGCAGCAACAGTTTTGGAGAGTCCGAGCTCCGAGCAACATAGGGTCCAGGGAGGTGAGACTATCTGGATATTTTTATGTTAATGAGGTGAGAGAAAATCTCACTATACAAGTGGTTCACAAAAAAGTAGATAACTTACAAAAACAATATGATTCTCTGCAACTTTCAGACTTAGGACGCCAATCTTACTTGAGACCATCTAGATTCTAAGACACCATTCCAACTTAAGTTCCCAGAAATGAGGTAAAATTTAGGCAAATACCGAAAAAGAAAACCAGAAATGTAGTGGACCTGCGTTTTTTTCTTTTACGGAATAAGGTAAAGATAATAGACCTGACGTATCGTTTCACATTTGAATTTCTACTACATTTTATGTAGGGCAACTTTAGAGCTTCCAAACTAACCATCGGCCGGTGATTAATTATGCAACCACTAAACAAATTTAGGAAAATTGGAACATTTATATCTGGATTGTCTTGGAATAAGTAGCTTTAGAAAACAAAAACAGGTTTCAGGACAACTGTTTGGGTTGGTTTTTAAAAAAAAACAAGATGAATTTTCAAACCAAACAAAATTATGATATGTTTTGAAAAAGTTAATATTGCAAAACTTTTAAAATCAAATGGGGTTGGTTCAGTTAATTGGTCTCCATTTGAAAGTATCAACTGAGTTTTCTCATTCAAATAAGGGAAGTGTATCATTGATTATGTGTCTTCACCTTTTATTCAGAGAGACCAACAATAGAGACAATGGTGACAACCCCATTTTAACATCACCAAAATTAATATGAAACAGCATCTTTAAAGGCTATAAACAAGGAGGACCGCAAAACAAAAACTCACTGAAGGAAAAAGAGAACTTCCCTATACAGGAGAAATGACTTACATTCAAAGATGAAATGCTGAGGACAGATGGCAGGTTAATGCTTAAATAGAGGACTTAATTCCGAGCTGAGCTTGCAGCAGAAGCTGTTGAGTTTCTGTTCAAACCATTTCCAATATGAGTACCCATATTACCATGGTCTCTCTGGAGTGTGTGTGAAGGATCCACTATAGTAGTAACTGCTGAAACAGAACCAGCTCTACTATTTTCTCGAGTCTCAAGGCGTTCCATCAGGTGAGATAGACCAGCAATTCCGGCATTTGCCTCTCTCCTAGCAGAACCAGCATCTGGCATTGAAGAACTTCGAGAAAACAATCTCTCCTTCCACCCTCGTGTATTCTTCGAGATTGATTCTTTATATCTGGAACACAAGACCATATATAACACACATCAGGCTTAAGATGACCCAAAAAAACATAAAAAATAAGTGCAACTGCTTATATTAAGAATTTAAATAATTGGGTAAAGTAGTTCATACTTCATTGACAGAGAACTAAATCGAGATTTCAAGGACTCTGATAATGACTGGAACTCTGATGGTCCAGCTCTCCCTTGGCTTGGTGTCAAAGACGAACTAGAAGAGCTTCTAAAAAGACGGAAAACCAAAAACAAATGAAAACTGATTTAAGAAATCTGCATGAGCTAACCAATCCAACCCATCATAAATCAATTTATGATAAAGCCCAGTTGTATGCATAAAATTGAAACGATGTCGAAAACCATCTCTACCTATCACCAATAGATATTCCTTGTGTTGTGGCTGACCTTAGAACAGAACCAGATGATAAAGCAGAAAGTTGATTACTTTGAACTGATGAAAGGTGAGGCATCTGTCGTGGTGATTCACTGCTACCGGAGCCAATGGGAAGAGAGGAATCAACTATTCTGGTTGCAGCAGAGTCAGAATTTGATCCAGTAGGATAAGGTGAAACAGAAGCGGTAGGAGATGAATTATGATGAGTTGGAAACACTAAAAGTTGTGGACGGTCATTGGTGGATGAGCGATTTCTTGAGCCCTCCCTTCGACCTACATGGTGAGCTCTTCCCATTGAAGCAGCAACGGCCAAATGCTGAAGAATGCGCTCTTCAAGTTCAGGATCATCAATATCCACAGGTAACTGCAGTGCAATGAAAGAAGAAATATATAGAGGTAAATGCAACATGCTAGCTTGTGAAACTTCATAAATCAAATGAATACTTTAAGAAGGCCACATACATGCTGTAATTCAAAATCTCCCAGCGCAGGAAAGTGAAATAGTGTAGCATTTCTTTCAGCATTAACTCTAAAATTCCTTTCTTGTTCCACAGCCTCAAACAATTCTTGACTGAAAGGGGGAAGTCAACTAAAATCAAGTAAGGGCTATATCCACAAATCAGAATCATAAAAACCATGAACTGAAAAAAAACGAAACCACACAAACCTCATCTGATCTTTCAGACTTATGGACTGCCAACACATCGGACAATTAGAACTTCTCTGACACCTGTTTTAAAAATTTTAACTAATTAGATTGTTTACTTCAATGTTCATCATAACTAGTGTAGTCCCTAAATCATTTTCTTCTCATGTTCCAGAATATACATCCAGTCTATAAGCCAATCTCATTAAACAACCCCCCACCCAAATAAAAGATTGTTTACCTAGAAAATACTTATTCCCTCCCATTATATTCGCAAACATGTCATTTCCCATTTTCAATTATATTTACTATATTACCAGACGATTCTAAAAAGAATAGAATAAGATTGTAGGTCATTCAATTTACATACTTCCCAATTTAACAACTATGATCAAATCATAATGATTAATTACAAAGAATAAAAGATGACTTTGTAAATCGGGCAAGCAGAGCAATATAAGAATTTCACCGAAAATGAAAAGGCTAGCTTCTATGACACCATTACCGATTATCTATTTGGATGGATTAGTAACTACCACTACTAGTCCATCCATTCCTTTTCGATTGTGATAGTTTATTTGTACCTAAGGAGGGAATTTTTTTTTTGAGACACGTAATTTCACAAAAGGCATCAGGCATTTCATAAACACAACTACCAATTTCATTTATTGGGCAATGATTTAGGTCTGTCATCGTATTTCATAAAATCAAAGAGGTAATTTATTAATCCCTACCAATGACAAGTAATACAAATTGTTCAACATTGACTTCCAAAAAGTCCATCCAATTGTCTATTCAAGTAGGACTGCTTGAATGCAGAATAACAGTGAACTTAATATGCCTCATGCTTGCTTCTCCACTACGTTAAACTTTTTGTTCCTTTCTCTTCATACATCCAAAAAAGCACCCACAAGATCTATCATCATGCGTCCAATCTCAATGTCGCTAGCATTTCCTCTAGTGTTTGTTAGAACCCAAGTGATGTGGAAATTGGAACTAAGAATACACAAAGTTCCGTCAGTTGCAAACTCACAGTAGAGGAGTAAATGATTTAATACTGTCTGTTTTTTCACATGCAACACCAACTACGCATCCCAGTTTCCTTAGCTGGTGAAACTGGATCCCATGCCGCACATGTGAAGGAAGTAATCTTCGAGGGAAGCCTTGGTCTTCAACATATAGCGGACTCTAACTATCTTGAGATCAAGAGATAATAGTGGTAGTTCTTTCTTTTTCTTGCTCATAACGGCGGTATAACGGCCAACTTGGCACTTCAACTATTTTGTTTTCTGAAAGCAAGACAAAATCCTAAACGAAACTGGTGCAGAAAACTATGTTCTAGAGAATATGGGGCATTGAGTATCTACTACTAAAAGATAGTTGGGAAAAAACGAAAGCCAGTGTCACATGCCAACTACAATAACAACCACCAATAGACTCACTGGCGTCAAGTTCCACCAATCATCTTTCAAAGACCACTTCTATTCTTTAGCCAGATTATCTTCTTCTCCCGTGTTCACTGTATACGTGTGTGTGTGTGCGCGCGCGCACATACACAATACACTTCTCCCTTGTTAGGTAACATTGAGTTTCAAAGTTGTGACATATAATTTGCTCAAATGCGATCTACTTTCCCGGATCATCTTGGGACTAGTCAAATAAACAACTTTTTTCACCTGTCTGTTTGCTGATCAATCTCATATTTTGTCACAAACACCACCCCTGACCCATAAAAGGAAAAAGAGCAAAATACACAATAGCAATCTACTTCAATTGTTGCTCTCTCTCTCTCTCTCTCTCTGGGTCAGTGCATCTTAAATATCACAGAAATATTTTACTTGTCCTAACCTAAATCAGAATAGTAAATTGATCTCAAAAGCAACGGAGATAGTAAAAACTGAATTTTGCAGTATACCATTCCAGGACGCACTGGAGATGAAACTCATGCTTGCAGCTAGTTACCTACGGAAGAAAACCAGATATATTAGGCAATAGCAAAGTCACTATGAAAATAACATTACTAATATTAAACATTTAACTACAGGCAGTCTTTAGCATTCACCGAGGGAGGATCGCTTTCACAGAAAGCCTCGAGACAAATGCTGCAAGCATCATCACAGGAATCTTGAATTCCTCCTTCCACAAAAGCTGCAGGTGATGTCATATGACCCTCTGATTTCTTGACCTCATCCATTCCCAAAAACCTTACAAACCTAATAAAGCCCCAATAAGAAGTGCAATTTTAGATCTCTTAACACACATAAGCGTCCTCTAAAGGCAAGAAGTTTGAAAAAACAGATCCCAAACAAGAAAAATAATAACTTTATAGGTCAATGAATAGATAACTAACATTTTCTCTTTCAACTAGTATTTTCTTAATTCAACGAAAACAAATTCCAAGCAATGCAAATATCTTAGTTCCCCATATGGGTATTTTCAATAAATATGGGGATTTCTTAATTCAACGATATCGCCAAATGGGCATTTCAATTCTGTGAATAGACAAAAAAAAAATTGGAAATCACAATTTCCCAAAACAAACATAAATCCCAATAAAAATGCAAACTTTAGACACAGACAATGTGAAATTTCACGTATTTACATTCAGAGTTATAAAAATGGGCTAAAAACATGAAAATTTGCAATTCAAACAAAAAAAATCCAGAAAAGGATTATTGAACACAATTAAAAGCAAATAAACTTAAAATCAATCATAATAGATAGAATTTCAATTCTATGAAACAAAAATTGGGAATCTTTGTTTCCCCAAACAAACATTAATCCCAAGAAAAATGCAAACTTGATAGACAGACAATCTGAAATTTCACGTATTTACATTCAGTATCATAAAAAAGACATAAAAACACGAAAAATTGCCATTCAAACAAAAAACAAAAAAAAAAACAGAAAAAGGATTATTCTAACACAATTAAAAGCAAATAAACTCAATTTCGAACAAAAATAAATCCCAAAAATTGCAAACTTTAGATACAGACAATGTGAAATTTCACGTATTTAAATTCAGTATTATAAAATCCCCTAAGAAAACAAACAGAAAAAGGATTATCGAACACAATTAAAATCAAATAAACTTAAAATCATTCAAAATAGATAGAATTTCAAGGTGCATTTCGCAATTTAAGAAAATAAATCCCAAAAAAAGATGCAAACCTTAGACACAGACAATCTGAAATTTCACGTATTTACATTCAGTATTATAAAAATTCCCTAAAAACACGAAAATTTGCAATTCAAACAAAAAAAACAGAAAAGGGATTATCCGAACACAGTTATGAGCAAATAAACTCAAATTTCGAACAAAATAGATAGAATTTCAAGGTGCATTTCGCAATTTAAGAAAATATATCCCAAAAAATGCAAACTTTAGACACAGACAATCTGAAATTTCACGTATTTACATTCAGTATTATAAAAATGCCTTAAAAACATGAAAAATTTGCAATTCAAACAACCCAAAAAAAAGAGAAAAAGAGATTATCGAACACAATTAAAATCAATCAAAATAAATAGAATTTCAAGGTGCATTTCGCAATTTTAAGAAAATAAATCCAAAAAATGCAAACTTTAAACACAAACAATCTGAAATTTCACGCATTTACAATCAGTCATATAAAAATGCCCTAAAAACACGAAATATTTGCAATTCAAACAGAAAAATTAAAAGAAAAACGATTATCCTAACACAGTTAAGAGCAGATAAACTCAAATTTCGAACAAAAATAAATCCCAAAAAAAAGTGCAAACTTTAGACACAGACAATCTGAAATTTCACGTATTTACATTCAGTATTATCAAAAATCCCCTAAAAACACGAAAAAATTGCAATTCAAACAAAAAAAAGGATTATCCGAACACAATTAAAAGAAAATAAACTCAAATTTCGAACAAAATACATAGAATTTGAAGGTGCATTTCGCAAATTAGGAGAATAAATCCAATAGAAACGCAAACTTTAGACACAAACAATCTGAAATTTCACGTATTTAGACTCAATATTATGGAAATGCCCTAAAAACACGAAAATGCAATTCAAACAAAAAAAAAACAGAAAAAGGATTATTCTAACACAATTAAAAGCAAATAAACTCAATTTCGAACAAAAATAAATCCCAAAAATTGCAAACTTTGGACACAGACACGTATTTACATTCGAAAATTTCCAATTCAAACAACAACAAAAAAAAAACAGAAAAATGGATTATGGAACACAATTAAGAGCAAACAAACTCAAATTTCGAACAAAATAGGTAGAATTTCACGGTGCATTTTGCAATTTAGGAATTTTTTTTACCTGGTGTAGATTTAGAGAAAGGCTCAGGAAAGTGGGTCAAGAAGAAAAAGGAAAGAGAAAAAAATTGTAGTTCCCTAGAGATGAGATTGAACCGCTAAGGTCCCTTTCAGGAACCTACAATTTTGACAACACAAAAAGAGAAGGGAATATATCTATAAAATAGTGAAATGGAGGTACGTTTAGCTTTTGCATAGGACCATAAAAAATAAAATATATATAAAAAAAAAGTTAACAAAATGCATTCTCTTTCTAACATAGTGGTGTTCGAAACAGCTTACGCACACCTTAATTGATTTCATGAGGTATCAAGTAACTTTATCTATCAGCATAAATACCCACTTGAATAAGTATTGAGTAATTTTTTTCATAGTGTGTGAGGTAGTTTGTTCGTACCTCGACTCATTTAGGGGGTTGAGTAACTCGATAGGTAGCTATATTCATTAGCATAGGTACGATAATCACCTAACATCTCACAAAGTGGGTCTGGGGAGGATAGAGTGTACTCATATTTTGCCTCTATTTCAGAGTGAGGTAGAGAGGTTATTTTCGGTAGATCCTTGGCTCAAGACAAAAATAGTCTAGAAAAAGACGTAATAAAAGTATAAGAACCAATAGATGGTAACAAAAACAACAGACAGTAGCAGAACAGTATTACAATAAAATAATACTATAATCGAACTACACGAAACTATGGATAGTAACAGAAATCGAAGAAGAAGAAACTACAATGAACGCATTCCTACCTACTAACTTTCTACCCTAATTCGTGTCCTCCAAACCTTCCTATCTAAGATCACATCCTCGGTAAGCTGCAACTGAGTCATGTCTTGTCTGCTCATCTCTCTCCAATACTTCTTCAGTCTACCTCTACCTCTCCTAAATCCATCCACAGTCAATCTCTCATACTTCCGCAATGGAGTATCCATGCATATCCTCATCACATGCCCAAACCATCTCAACATCGCATCTCGCATCTTGTCTTCCACCGATGTCACTCCCACATTATCTCAAATATACTCACTTTTATCTATCTCTCCTAGTATACCCACGCATTCATCACAACATCCTTATCTCCTCCACTTTCATCTTTTGAATGTGAAAGTTCTTGACAAAAATTCTACTGCACCTATTTTTTGGAAAATTATCATCGATGTTTTATTTAAGATTTATAAATCTTGCAAGCAAATATTTAAAATGGATTTTCATATTTAATATTCAATATCATTAAAGAAAGGTCTATATTTGTCTGAAATATAGATTAGAATTTTTTTTCCAGGTTGAAACATATAGTATTTAGTTTTTTAATTCTCACCAATTGAAATATATATTAGTTGATCACCTAAAATTTTGGTTAACTAATGTGATGATTAGTACCCTATAATAGTTAGTAACGTGCTAGGGTCGTGTTAGATAATCAGTACTTTAACTACTCAAAAGATTATCATTTTGAAGGGCAATGCATTAAATTAAAAAATAAATAAATAAAGGTAAACACAAATTACATCTTAAATATTCAATATGGAAACAGAAAAATTGTATGCTCTATTTTGTTATTTATATTTTGGAGGTGGAGGAAGTCAGAGGAGAGATAATGGAAATTATATGATGAGAATTGTTTAGGATACTAGAAGAGGCCATAAATTTTTTCTGAAAAAATATGATTTTAAGGAATACAATTTTTTTTTGGAAAAATTACATAAAAGTGCATGTGACAATCTTACATTATAAAATATGGCCAACTTTTTAAGCTCTTACAAAAAATGGCCTAGTGTCTATAGAAAAAGAAAGTTACTTTACATCCTTAGCCAAATTTTATTCTCTCTCTCACACACACAATCTAATCTTCATAGTTGTTCATATTGCTACAACTAATGAACATTTAAGGGAATATGGGTCTATAAAATTCGTAGACCAAGCATATAACAAATTTACATTACAATTTTATAGCTATAACATGAATATTTTGGATGTTCAGCCATTATTGAAGCTCCAAGCTTCAAAATTTGAAAATTAAATTTTCGTAAATAAGTCTTGCTTCGAGTGGGTATGATTGCAAAAGATTGGTTATGTATCGAGGAGCATAAATGTGAAGTTTTGGATGATTTGGTGTAGTTTTTAGGTGTTTTTGGATGAATTTGGTGCTTGAATTCGAGGAAGAAGATGAAGTACGTTTTGTTGTATATATTTGTATATTGTTGTATATACAGTACAATTTTTATTTATTTAAGTGATTTACTTCTTCCTCTCCATACTATACACACTTATACAATGTAGATACATTGTTTAAACATTTTATATACATAATTATACAACGTATTTACATTGTATAAGTTTGTATAGATTGGGGAGAAAGAAGCAAATCACCAAAATAAAAAGGTTGTATTGTATATACAACAATATACAATAATATATAAATATATACATTGTTATACAAAAAAGTTACTTTACACTTGTGGCCAAATTTAAATTTGGCTATAAAATGTAATGTACTTTTTTGACCACGAAATTACAATGTATATTTATTAAGTGTACTTTTTTGAAATTATCCCTTTTTTTACAATCTTTATTTTACATAGCACAATCATAAGTTTAATTTAAACAGTAGTAATACTTTTCATTTATCGTCTTCCCATAGAAATGGAGAAACCTATAAGAAAAAGTGAATAAGTATAAGCTTTGTCGCACAATTGTATAATCTAAGTATCAAATCGAAAGCTAGAAAAAACAAACAAACAAGGAAAACTCTATGCTCTATCAATCTTCTAAAAGTATTATTTAATGACTCATAAATTTAATGTCACAATATAACAAGAGTAATTAAAAAAAACACCAAATGAAACTGAATGTGTTTAGTATAGGAAAAATTACCTAATCTATCAAACATATATGCATAATTACACTTCATATCAACAGTTTAATTCAATTGCATTTCGCAACAGAGGGTGTAAAACTATTGGTACACTCAAATGTTGTATTTATATTTGTTTGCCGAGATTCCACAAGATATGCAATATAGATTTGTATTTGTATGCCGAGATTTTACGAATTTGTATACCGAGATTACTCTAACGAATTTGTATTTGTATAACGAGACGCGAAATATACGGATTTGTATTTGTACTCCGAGATGACTTTATTTGTGTTTCTATGCCTGTATTTATATTTGTATGTCGAGATTATACAATTGATGTAAAAAGTGTTGTATAAATTGTAATTAGACAAAGTGTTACTATGAAAACCTTATTAAATTTCTATTAGTTAATGTTTACGGAAGTTTCTCTTTGGTATATTAGGAGTTGGCTCTTGGAATTTTAGAATTGGGCTTCCAACCATATCAAGCCCAATTCTTTTTCTTCAAAATCAATTCTCTTTACCAAACATAATTGGGACTTGGGAGACTAGTTCTAATTCTACTATTGCATATAAAGTTTAGATAGAGAAAATCATTTTTGATTATTTACAAAGGTAATTGTTTGATTATTAAAACACATAGTTATAAATTCAACTTTTATCTCATAATCAATTTTAGAACGGGGGGATTGAAGTTGAAAAATTTGAACTTCGAAGTTTGAAACTTTAGACATATGGGTTTGAATTTGAATTGTCATGCCTAATTTTAGATATTTTAAATGTTTGAAGTTGGCAATGTCAAACTTTTAATATTTGAGTTTGAAGTCAGATTTAACAATTCCTAACTTTAGCCTTGTATGTCTGAAGTTTAATCGATTTTGTATTATTAAGGTTTAATACATTAATAACCCCTTAATTTGTTAGTAAGTTTCATTTGGACACTTTGATTACAGTTTGTTCCAATTGATCACTTGAACACATGATAAAGTATTTTTATTAAACACTTTTGATTAAAATTTGGAAAAAAACTTTTACGCGTGTTTTGAAAAACATCTATTAGGTAGTTAACTAAAAGGATTATTGAAATAAGTTCAAATAAAAGGAGATTTGTTGCTTACTGTTCACAGAGACTTTACTTCGCTAGGACGGAGTTGTTGTTGATTGTGGATTGACTGAGGGACCCTTTTTTCTTTTATAAGGGAAGATATTGTAGTTGGGTCAGATTAGTAAGCTTACGATCGCTAAACAAAGTTATTCACATAAAATATATCATTCTCTTTTAATTTAACAACAACAACAACAACAGTGTATTCCCACCAAAAAGTGGGGTCTGGAGAGAGTAGACAGAAATGAAGTAAAGAGGTTGTTTTCGATAGACTCCCGGCTCATGCCTAATTATACATATCAGTCTAAATTGCAACATGCCTGAGATTTCATGACTTATTGAGCTTAATGTGTATAATTAAATGAGATGGCATATTTCAAGTTGTTAACTTATATGCGTAATGATACTTGAGAACACGCACAATTAAACCAAAAATATCTACTCCTTTCGAATCATTTTACTTGTCACATTTTTTATTTACATGCCTTTTAATTAAGAAAAAACATTAAGTAGAAGATAATTTGACTTATTTATTACTCCTCTTAATTTAATACTACTTCTTTGTTTTTGCATTAAATTAACATCTCTATATTTATGATTAAGGGTAAAGGTGAAAACAAATAATTAACTGTGTCTTAATTTTTTAAAATGATAAATATTATAAATTATATATTTTTAATAAAAATGATAAGTAAAGTGATTCGACGAGAATAATAAAAACACTTTATCACGAATGATCCCCTATAATCTATGCTTTCCCGGAATACATGAGAGAAATAAAAAGGCTAGTAATAGGGGGTTGAATTCAACATTGCCGAAAGTGACCAAGCAAAATGAGTTGGAAGAAAGAAAAATATGAAACATACTTTTAATAATTAAATGATTAGTATCAAAATGGGCCACATATAATTGATACTAGAAAAGAAATCTATGAAAAAGTTAAAAGTTGAGACTTCTAGTTCAATCAGAATTCCAGTTACCCCTCAATTCTTGTCTAAAATAAAAATGGATTCAAGATTTTAACTTTAATGAATCGATTTTTAAAGTTTTTAATATCAAATTTATTACATTTTTGAACTTATGTGTTTAAATTTTATATTTATTTATTTTTTTTGTGAGTTTTCATATAAATATTTATACTCCGTGTCATTTAGATGAACTCATTATCGAAACACTGGATTCGTTCCTACCAATAAAGTTTTATTTTAAAAATTCTTAGGTTAAATGGACATATTCCCTCCGATCAAAATTACTTGTCACTTTTTTACTTGGCACACCCATTAAGAAAATAATGATTAGTATAGTGACTTTACCATATTAACCCTATTAATTGGAACTAATTGAAATTGACTATTTGAAATTTCAAAAAGTCTTAGTAAATAAATTAAGGGTAAAACAGGAAATTATATTTTATCTTTTCTTGATATGTTAAAAATGACAAGTAAAAATAGAAATAAAAAATAGAAATAAGTGACAAGTAATTTCTAACGGAGGGAGTAGTAAGTGAAGGGTCTATTTGAGGAAACATTTTCATAATATCACTTTTTTATCCTTCTTTTATTACTCTTTCCGCACCACTTTACTTATCGTCCTTACTAAAAATAGATGAACCGGATTCATTTGCATAATTGTAATACCTACCATTAGATACTAGTAACCTTGTTATTTCATGTTGTCACTTAATGCATTGAAGAATCATGTTCTTCAGTTAAATAAGAAGTAAAATGCGAAATATAACCAACACAAAAATTTTTATCATGACATATTTTTTTCTCGAGAGAGTAAAAAACCACGTCTTACTTTTGTAAGATTTACAAAACATATAAACATCATGTATATAAACCAAACAAAGAAATGAATGTAAACCAAATTTATTTGTTTTATATCAAACTAATGAATATATAACAAATATCATGTATATAAACTTTTGTCACTTAAGTGTGACTAAATAATACTATATATTTTACTTTAATTTATCAATATTAAGAATGATTTAATTGATTTGATATAAATATCATATTCAAATAAGTATTTTCCCTATATCCACATATTATTTTTCCCTTGTCCATTGTATTGTCATTTCCAAGTCATTTTGTATGTACACCTCTGATTAATAAGTTAGAAAGAAAACTGGTTGATTACTGGGTGTGGCCAAAAATTATTGATGCAGTGTATACATAGACGAATTCAGAATTTGAAATATGAGTTTCATATTGACTAATATATAATAATTGAATTCATAATTAAGTTTTTATAGATTTTTAGTATTTCTTTTAATACATATACAAGCTTTAAGAAAAATTATTGAGTTCACGTAAATAGTAAGTGACACTCTAAATCCATTTTAGTATACAATGTGATTTTTTGATGATGAAAATTCATCTAAACCCAATTATGCTCCTTTAATTAGCTCCGCCCTATCATGTGATTAGATGATTAAAATTCATACATTCTTCTCCAAAAGTACATATCAAGTTTAAAATTTCTTGACAGATGAGTGTGGCAAAAAATTATTGATCTAGTGTATAAGATGAATTCAGATTTTTAAATATGAACTTCATATTGACTATATATAATAAATGGATTCACAATTAAGTTTTTCTAAATATTTAGCATTTTTTTTAATACATATACAAGTTCTAAAACACTTATTGAGTTCATGTGAATCGTAGATGACACTCTAGATCCTTTTTTGATGATGAAAATTCATCTAAACCTCATTATGCTCCTTTATCCCCGCCTTATTATGTGGTTAGATGGTCAAAATTCCTACATTTTTATCCAAAAGTACATATCAAGTTCAGAATTTCTTGACAGAAAGCATGTTTATCCCTTTTATTAGTGGATTTTACTCCACAACAACAAGAACAACAATAACATACTCAATGTAGTCCAACAAAGTGGATTCTGAGAAAAATAGGGTGTACGCAATCAATATCACTGCCTCAAAGGTGAGATAGAAAGACAGTAAGTTTTATTCAACGTGAATTTAAATTAGTCAGAAAAGGAAATTTGTTGCGTAGTGTGGGGTAGAGTTGGTGATGTCTAATCTCAAGTGGTTGGGGGTGGGGGTGGGTGGTGTTAGGGGAACAAAGGCAAAAAAGAAAAGGGACCACACATATATAGATTTCAAAAATCTCAGTAAAAGTAAAGTAATAGATTCTGAAACTCACCTGGAGTAACAACATGTGCAAGTATTGATAGGGACTGATGAATAGCAAGTACTAATTTACATTACAACAATGACAAACAGCAGGTTGTTTGGACCCTCAAAATACAATTATTGTACTTTTAATTGTGTGGAAAAGAACAGTATCTTTACCATCATAGGTTTACTAGATTCAATTATCTTTTGTCATTGCATCATTTTTCTAAATGAAAAGGATAGGTTTAAAGCACTATTATCTTTTTTGGAGTTTTCTTTAATTGTGTGTGTGGGGGAGTGGGGTGGGGGGTGGGGTGGAATAGGTCTTTGAGTATTTGTTTTCATTAAGAATACGACCGAATTTGAATATTAAGATATGTATTAATATTTAAATGTTTGAATTTAAATACACGTCTTTCAATTTATTTGAAATAAGTGTTTGATCATAAAAAATTTAAATCCATCAAAGTTATATTTCAGAGTTGGAAAACAACTTAGAAAATAGCTTATAACATGGTTTTCTGTTTACTTTTCACTTTTGAAGTTGTATTTAAGTACATTAAAGCATGAACATTATTTCAAATATTTTTTATAAAAAGTATAATCAAACACAACTTCATCTTCAACTCCAACTTCATAAATTTTAAATCAAGTGAAAGTATTTGAAATCTATTTAGATTTAACGGAAATGAAATATTTCAATAAGAAGCATTTTATTTTTTTAGTTAATTCAAGTCGAATTAGTAAATTTTGAATACTGTGTACAATAACAATAACATGAAGACTTTCACAAGGGGTCACCCATCCTAGTGCTACACTCTTCTGAGTACACTTAACTTCGAAATTTTAATAAGATCTGATATGTTAATGTTTGATATGATTGCATCTAGTAAATTTTGAATACTATATAATTTAACAACAACAAAAAAAAAAGAATATATTTTTCTCGTTCAATCCAAAGTGTAATTGGAAGTGGAACCCCTCCACTTCAAATTGTCTCAATTTTTTTGATATATTTTTTAAACATATCTTCAAACAATAATGATTAGTGTTGGAGTTAATTAAAAGAATATCTCTGGGTTATAATTAAAACATCTTAATCAGACTTGATAAGCATCTAAAATTTTTGATAAAAAGACAATGTTCCTCTAGAATCTTCTTTATTTCTCCACCCAATATATATTTATATATACTTAGAAACAGACTCAAGGTTCAAATTTCATTAAATCGACTTCAAACTTCTATCATAAGTTCATAACTTGACCCGTTATCCCAATCATTATAACATTTCAAACTTTTAGCATAACGTGACCCTATGTCTCAGCTATTATAACACGTATGTTGCTCAAGATATAAGAGGCATGATGACTTGGGATTATCCTTGCCTTTCTCTCTGATTTATCATTGACAATCTATTTAGGATTTTCAACCAAACTATAACAACAATAAATACAAGGGTTCATTTGGGATAACCATGCACTACCTACGTCCGTGTTTCCAAATGCAGCCCACTCTTTCATCAATACTCGAAAATAATATATCAAAAAGCAAATACAAAAATTGGAATTGAATAATACACTTGATTTTGATTCTTGAAATGGAAAATATGACAAAGAAATTGATGAAGAATATAATACAAAGATTCATTATTGGTGGGATACAAGAGTGAAATAGTCTTTAATTACAAAGAGAGTGAAAGAGAAAAAAAGAAAGTAGAACAATTTCCCCCTCTTCTTCATTCAACCACATTGATTCATCCGACGCCTGAAAATTGCAACAAAAATACACAATTCAGAAATTAAAAAATCAACAATAAATGACAGCAACAAAAAAAAAATGAATGAAAATACTAAATAAAATTAAATGAATGAAAAAGGCAATACAAAATGTGGTTTGTCAAATAATAAAACAGGTGAAAATCATAAGAGATTGGAGATCAAATTTCATTGAGAGAAAAAATACATATTAATAGATCTAATCAATATTGATTTATCGCGAAAATAAATAAAATAACCTTTCGTCATTAATTTTCGAAGGTAAATTATATATTTGTATTCACATTAAAGCATGAGTAACAACCCCTTTCATTTTTCTGCTTCTTGTAATTGATCGGAATCGGTTTGTGTGCATCGAAATTAATTTCTGGAAGTACTTATTACTTTCAATTAGTACAAATCCAAATATTATTGAAGTTATGGAATTAAATCATTTCACAAGCTTGGCGAAATGAAAAATTACAATAACAAATCCAATGGGATCTCATAAGTAAGGTTTGAGGGATGAAATATTTGATATAACAGATTTTGGATTAAATTTTAAAAAATTATCTTTAAATATCTGTTAAATCATAAATTTTGGATCAGTTTATGAAACTTCATCTTCATTTTTTTTTCCAAATTGATCAGTTTTTGAGAGAAATTTCACTTTCGCTCACAAAACTTTAAACTCTTTTCAAGCAAAATATATATCTAATTCCAACTTCAAAAACTCAAACTTTCAAATTGCAAACTTTAAAATCTATGACCAATCAAAAATTACAAATAAGAATTCACATGAATTTATGAAGGACTTGTTGTATTTATAATGCAAAAGCTACGTATAAATTTAGGTGATTTTTTCATATACCTAAACTTTGATCGACAAAATTAACGTATTTTATAAAATAATCGAGACGTGCACAAATTAATCATTGTAGTTTTTATATTTACCGTTACATTTCACTTCGTTGAGAGGGACTTCTCCAAAACCCAGCACCATAAAACTTGTCCCACATTTCCTTCTCCAGCTCCATCGCATCCTTATCGGAATCTAAATTTCCGCCGGCGCCGGCGCTGCCTCCGACCACCGCAATTGGGCTCGAAATCTGATAAGCATGAAGCTCCATTTCATCACAGCTACAATGTCCACTCCCCGCCGCCGCCGACGGCGGCAATAGCCCCTTTTTCATCAACCGATTCCGGCGATTCTTCCTCAGTGCCTTCCTACACAGTCCGGCAGGTACTTTATATACCGCCAGCACAAGCAAATTAGCTATACCGCATGGACAACAACATGCCACCGCCGCACATTCCGCCGTCGTACCGCCGGCGACCTCCGCCAATCGCGCTCTCCGAACAACGCCGGCTGATGAATCCTGACCGGATAAAAGAGGTTGACGTTTGTCGAGCGACAGTAATGGTGGTGAAGGTATGATTATTGGTCTCGTCATCATACTCCAATTTCAATATTTAATTTTAATTTTTTTTTTTTCGATTAAATTTTCATAAGGAAGACGGAATCGGAGCGGGGGAAAAGATTTTTTTTTGGATCTTCTAAAACGAATTTTTTTTACCCCTCTCCGAAATGCTGGAGAATTTTTTTTTATGTGGATATAAAAAAAAAATGGTGAGTTTTTTTTTTTTTTGGGTTTATAAAAAAGATTATCTATGATCCAAGAAAATGTATTAATGGTGGTGAAAATATAGTGGAAGAGAGAAAAATAAGGTTTGTCACTGTAAGGGTGCGGGGAAGTAGGGAACAAAGGGAATACAAAATGGGGCCCTTTTTAGTCTTTTTCTTGGTTAGGTGATGACGTTCGAGTCAATTTATACGCATCTCAATTAATATTATTGAATATGAGTTATCTTTAGGGTTGGGCATGGTATGGTAAATACCGAATTATCATACCATATCAAAAATTTTAATACCGTGATTTTGATATTATGATATTTGGTATGATATATGGTATACATTTTAAATTTGTTTGGTATTCGGTATTTAAAAATAATATACCAAAATACCCAATACCATACCGAAGTATATAGTTACATATATTACATATATATATTATTAAAATACTAACAAATATACAACCTAATATTAGTATAAATTATATGTTTTAGAAGTTGAAACTTTGTCTACTCTATTTTGATTGAAATATCTTTTAAATATTATTGATTAACAAAGGAGTTGTTTGTACTTTCTTTTGAATATATATTTCTACATGTGTAATGTGCTAGTATGATATAATTGATACATTTTTTTGAAAAGTTAAAGTCATAATACTCTATTATAGGATTATATATTAGTCGAAGTTAAACAAACTATGATTACCGATTTACCATACCACAAAATACCAAAACCAAACTTCAAAATACCGAACCATACCGAATTAATTTGGTATGGTAATTGTATAATATTTTTAAGAACCGAATACCGAAATTACCGTACTGAACTTTTAAATACCGTACCATACCATACCATGCCCACCCCTAGTTATCTTCGTCGGTATGGGTGTATGATAATTTCGTCTATCAAAATTTGGATAAATGAGAATAAATCATTTAATATTTTTTTAAGACCCTTATTCTTAATATTTTTAAGGTGTGGTCTAGTGCTAAATAAAGTCAGTTAATATTCCAAGAATGTGGCATGATAGTCAATAAAGTGAGTTAAAGAATCATGAGGTCTGAGGTATCAGGTTCAAATCTCAGTGGAGATAAAAAAACATTAGGTGATTCTTCCCATCCATTCTAGCCTTGGTGGACAGAGTGAACTGATACATGTTGCTAGTGGGAGGTGGCAGATATCTCGGGAATTTAGTTGAGGTGGACGAGCTGGCCCTTATGTGACTTTTACGTCATCCAAAAAAATGTCACTTTTCTATAATTAAAAAAAATTAACTTTAAAATTCTCATTTTGCTCTTAATAAATGATTTGTAGTGATATAAATGTCTAAGTTTGATTTAGACTATAATTTTCAATTATGCCAATTCAAGCAATGTCATGTATATTGACATGAAGATCAAGAAAGTATATGATACTAATATTTGTTTATCAACGTAAACTTCACATTCTTTAAAACTTGTGATTTAAAACATATCATAGATAGTTACATGAATATAGATATCTGATTTATGTGTATAAAAAAATTAAAATCATATTGCTTCTAAATATAAAAACATATTATTATTTTAAAAAAATATATACTTTAAAAAAAAAGGGTGGGTTGAGGGTAGGGGACAAGGATACGTGTGGGGGAGGAAGTACAATTTTGGAGACTATACAACAATAGCCAAATATAGGGGACATAACATCGTGAACTATCAATTTGAATTTTGGGTAACATTGTATTTAGACCCCCCCCCCCCAAATCCCACCCACCCTCACCACCCACAGACCCACTCCAAAAAAATTAAAATAAAATCGATATTAATATTATGTTTGGTATTTAAAGACAAACTCTAACATGAGCTGCTATATCGAATCCTCCAATGGTCATCGAAGGCCGAGTGATTAGGTCATAATTTGCAAGAGAACAGACCGATCACTCACTCTTTCATTGAGCATAAGCATGGGCACAACCACCTTAAGTGAAGGATGGTCTGATGCACACGTCCGTCGAAAAATTATGTGGTGTATTAAATTAAATATTAGTAATTATGAGTGTATATTTAATTAAAAAAAATGAATGTATATTTAATTTTGATATAATTAAGTAGTAGTGATAGATTATTATTTCAATAATTGAAAGTTGATATGATACTTCTCTCGTGATTCTCGATTTTTTCCTTGAACTTTATGAATAATTTTAATTTGTCGTATATATAGTTTCTATCGTTAACCCATAAAAGCAAAACAAGCTATTTTGGTAACGACGGAGAGCATGAACAAGACACATTTTAATGGGGGATGATTAAATCTGCCATATTTCACATGGTCTAAGAGCATTTTTAACTATTCACTACAACTCGAGATCTCTAGCTAATGATGCAAAGATCTCAATCATTTCACCATAATTCGTAATGATTAATATAAAGTAATCTACTACACTAGTTTTTTAATCTTAAGTATATTTTAAAAATCTAATTAGAAACAAGATCAAATTATGGGTCTGAAAATTAAAGTTGTTGCCATCTTTATAATAATGAACAATGATTAATTTCTGTTAGTTGAATTAAGTCAAAGGGAGAATAATGTGGACGGGTGATGAAAGAAAAAAGGTACTGCTTCCCTCCCTAAAATAATTAAGACTTATAAAACAAAAGCAAAAAGGACCATGCACAAAGCTTTTCTATTTGTAGACTGATAAGGTTAATAAGATGAGGGCGGGTCAAAGAGAAGGATCGAGTGGTTTGTAGTCTGATAAGACTTTAAAGAAGTGTATATTACAGGGAAAAATAAAGAGATTTAGCGAAGTATCTCTGCACTAGAACAGACATACGTGCCATGTGCTTGGATTATAACAAGTATATACGATATCAGAGCTCGACGCTCTCTCAGTAGGGTGAGGGGATATATGATAACTTAACCTTAGCGAGGACGTTGAGTTTCTAAGAGGGGTATATTTAACGCCTATAATGAAGAGTGAGCCGAAGAGGGTGGGTCGATCAGAGAAGGATTGACAAGCTTCTAGGCTGACAAGTTTTCAAAAAAGGCGTGTATGTTACGCTTCAGGTGAATCTCACATCGAAATGGAAAAGTAAAGTGAAGAGATTTATATATAAGCATAACACAAGTTCACATGATATACATGTTTACTAAATCCGATAATAATTTAACCCGAGGAATTAATTAGGAGTAGTTCTAAATATTCTAAAATATTACTAGTACAATATATAACACATTTGCCATGCTAAAGGTATCAACGTGCAACTATATATTACTCTCAAAGAAGAATAAGTTAGACTTTCTAATTCAAAAAAATATTTTAAAAAATAACATATGAAATATATATATAATAATATCCCAGTAATATGGATTAATTTTTAATTAAAGGATTCCATTCTCCAAACAAGTGTGATTAATGTTCCCATAATTATTTGCCACACCAACCACATGCAATGATGCAAATATCATTAGCTCCACAAAATCGACTCTTTTTTCTTTCTTCTACTTTTACCTAACAATTAACCCTTAATTATTTTTTCTTATTTTTAGATAATTTTACCCTCTTGGAAAAGAATTTCAGAGTGGTAAATAAACTTTTTAATGAGAAAATGACTTGTTTAATGAAAATTAAAAAAAAATGAGGTACACTAGTATTCCACGTTGATTGCTTCCTTCTCATCTAATTTCAACACCCCACACCCACTACCTCTCACCCTCATCTTCGATAGTATTTGTATAGATTATATACAAATGCTTTAAGATAATATATATTTTTTGTGTATGTTCCGAACACACACACACAAAAAACAAAAACAAAAAGGTAAGAGATGCACTTATTTTTCTAGAAAACATCTTCTATTAAAAATATTTTCCTCCATACCGAACACACCCTTAATCTAAAATACTAGATGAAAATGTTCAACATCGTAATACAAAAATTAAAAGGAAATGAAGAAGTTAACAAGACAGAATATTAAATTTAGTTCTTATCATTTCAAAAGAATTGACCCCTGCATTACTAATTCTAGTAACCATTAATATTTATTTTGGCATGTTAATAAAAATAGCATTTAAATTTCTATAAACGTCTCAGTTAGTTAACACTCAATTACTAATTGGAGCAATAAAGATGATTTATTTATTTATTTTAAAAAAAGTAAAAGATGATTAAGGATTTTAATTATTTTTTTTAAAAAAAGCATTAAATATTTTTAAAAATATCTTTGGATGTACTATATTTTCGTTTAGAACACAAGATTTTTCTTGGATAAAACTAAATTTTAGGGGATACAAATTGATTCAGAATCCATAAAATGGGCTATTAATTGTTTGGTATTAACAAGAATTAAATAGTCAAATGCCACACATATACATGCTGATGGCATTTGACAGAAACTGAAAAACAAAAAATTATATATAATAATTTTTTAAAAAAAGCAGTTGACAATTCATTTTTCCCTTTAAATGCAACAAGTTTACTGTTCCATTGTTCCATCTTATAATAATTCCATGAACTTCTCGTATATCATCATCAATAAAATGTTTTTGTTTGTAGTTTCCCAAGAAATTTTCCTTTGATTTTTTCCCCCTTTTTTCAAAATATCCAAAAAAAAAAAAACATTGCATAATTTGTGGCTGTTTTTGCAAGGGGTAAAATGGAGAATTCACAAGGATCTGGATTTGTGGCTGTTTTTGCAGTTTCTGGAAGTGTTGTCCTCCTTGCTATGAAAGTTCATCAACATCTTCTTTCTGATTTCATGAACAAATTGGAACTTCAAATTGGTAATTATTTCTATCTTTCTATATTTTGAAGTTTTTGATGTTTTGATTTTTGGAAGTTTTTAAAATGGGGGTAAAAAGGTCAAAATTTGCTATTCGGAAATTGTTCGATTTTATCGTCTGTTATACTTTAGGTTGATTTATAACCTTACTATTAGAGAAAAGGGGTTATTTATCCAATTGTTTAAACCTTTTTTGTCGAAAAATCGTCATGTATGTATAATGTCAAAATTTAATTTTTGTGCATATATAATAAGTGTTGAGTTTTTTTGGGTGAAAATCCTGCTTCTTCCATATTTAACGATGCTCTAGCGTAAAATAAAAAGATATCACGTGTTAAGATTAGACGTGAAATATAATGAAGTACAAAATTACTCAATTTTATTTATTACCACCTACAGAAGAAAAATTGATTTTTTCTCCTTTATTGAAAGTTGTCAACCTTTTTTTTCTTTTTTTCTAATTTGATTTTGTAATTCAAAAAAAGAAAAATCTTTGTTATATCTCCCTCTTATATATAACGGCTATTAACCGCTAGAACCTTAGTCCCTATTTCTTGAGTTTTGGATCATTGTATAAGTACTTATCTTTAGACCAGTTTTCTGAAAGATACAACAATAATAATATATTCAGTGTAATTCTACATGAAATTCGAGGAGAGTTGTGTGTATACAATCTTATTACTATCTTGAAAAAGTTGAAAAAATATTTTTAATAAACCCTCGACTCAAGTAAAAAATATCATCAATTTTATGAAATACTAACACCAAAAAGAAATTTTTCCAAATGAGTGAACAGATCTAGATATGTCAAAAGAAGTTGACTTTTCGATGGTGCAAAGACTTATTGTGTCTTTTTTTTCTTTTCTTTCCACCATGTTAAAAATATCACTCAATTCATACCCATTTAAAATGGGATTCTCAACTGAAATAATAATAATGTAATAATAGGGAAGTTACATTACATAGTTGGTGACTCTGCCAAAAATATTTAAAACCGCTAGCTAATATATACATATTTATATATTTATTATATATTGATCGGCTATTTTTTGGGATGGACGTATTTATGTTATTTTTTCTAATAATTTATTTGGTGATATTTTACATTATTGTGTGGGCAGATAAAAATGAAGCAAAGAAGAAGGTTATGTTCTCCAATAAAGTTGTGGAGTTGGGATCTCAAAACAAATATAAATTTGATGATTATAGTTCAAGGAAGAAGAATTATCATGGAGAATCATCATTATCATCATCATCAGATGAGAGTTTGGAATCTATGCCTTTGAATTGGCAAGTTCTTTACAAAGGAATCCTCAATAATAAGAACACCTTTAGAGGTTATAATTAAGTATTAACTACTATTAAAAGTTATTTATAATTAACATTATATATTTGTTGATTGTAATGGTGACTTTTGTAGTTTACATTTGCGTAAAGGAAACGACACCTTGTGACTTTAGTAAATTTTCATTTTTATTTGTGTAACATATTTGGTTGAATATCATAAGATTGGGAAATGAAAGGAGAATTTTTTTTCTTCTATTCACTACTAAAAAATAAGTAATATTTTTTCATGGAGAAATGTTTAGTGAATATTAACACGAATATTCATACATTTTCTCAATGAGCTGGTTCGGTGAAAACTGAGTGAGAAAATCATATTTTTTAACACAAATTTTTCACTAATTCACGGTGAAAAAACCTTTATTTCGGGTAGTGATTACTTCCTTGTCGTTCTCATATTTATTATTTTTGAACATTATGTTGTTGTTTTTATGAGTTTTAACTTGATTTGTCATTGATATGGAACTAAATTTCACTAATAGTAGTCCAAAAAAACTATCCTAACAACAATTCTGCACATTTATATATATACTCAAACAATTTTTGAGTAACGAAAATAATTGAAATTATGAAATAATGCAAGTAAATATTGCTTAAAATATATGAGAATATATTTGATAGAGGCAGATTCATGATCTTTAATTTATGGGTTTGACCATAATTATTTTTTTTTATTGAATTTTAAATAAATTATTTATCTATATTAATAAATTTAGAATATAAATATAAAATTAAATCAAAGTTATTAAATTCAATCAAATTCGTACCTATAAGTGTGACTTCACCCCCTCACAAATGTGAGTATCCATTGATTTTTGTCTTTTATTTTCTTCGTTGATTTTAACGATGAAAGTATCATATTTTTCGAATAAAGAATGATGTAAATCTCACTATGACATAACAGTCCAATAAGTCTTATTATGACGAAACCGATCATCAGCAAAAGTACAATATATTGGATTTATATTTTGAAGATATTTGGCCTTTCGTGCATGATTTTTTTCCTTTTTTATAAAAATATAAAAGAACGTTTGGTTATATATCGTTTTTTTTTTGAAAAAAAAAACTGAAAATGAATTTCAAGTTATAAAATACGATTTACACTAAATTTTCAAGTGAAGTTTATACACAAAATTGTTTTTATTTAATTATTATTAAAGATAAATTGCATGTCCAAATTATAGACGAATCCATGATTTAAGTTACGAGTTCAATATTTAAGTTTTTTAACATTGAACTCACAATATTGTAAGGTTATAGATTCTTGGCTATTGTTTGTTGCAATGTTAATGGTTTTTTATATGCTGTACGTTGAAAAAATACTGAGTTTAGATGACTCCGATACTGATATGCTACCTCCGCCTCTCCAAACAAAATTTTATCTTGCAAATACCCCTTTTCAACTTCTGTGCAAATATCATTTTCTTTTACAAATATCACTTTTTTTTTCCTCACTTCGAATTGAAGAGATAATTGTGATTGATTTTTATCCTTTTGAACAAACTATAGTATTATATTTACTTGTAGAAGTAAGATATTATAGTGTGTAAATAAGCTCTTGTGCTTTATTTTGATCGTTTGTGTATTTAACTAATTAAAACATGTCAATTGAACACTAACAAAGAAGTTCTCAGTCTACAAATTGACTGATGAGCCATGAGCTAGAATTTTATAATGAAATAACACCAAATGGATTTGAGATCATCGAAGTAACCACAAGCTTATATGTTAATGGTAGAATTGATCTTGGATGGCGGCTCAAAATTAGCCTCGTGAAAATCTTATATTCTCTTAGGAGATTCTACCATGTGGAAACGCTCTTTAATGAAACTTTGGCCTTAGCTCATTGTGACCAAATGTATGGATCACCTTTACGATTCAAATTTTCGACCAACCAATACAATATATCAGGGCCAAATTTTACAATAAGAACAAGTTTGAAAATTTCAAAAGTTCTACTACCATTTCGAATCGGAGTTCATACAATTTTTATCCTTATCTTACTACTATAATCACAATCAAACTAAAAAGGAAAACGTAAATTGCAATAGGGCGAATTAAAGAATTAAATGTATTCAGTATAATCTCACAATGTGTACGCAGATAAAAGAGCGAATTAAAGGTCAACAAAGAATATTTTGACACAAATTTGCAAGCATTTCAAATTTACCACATGATTCATAAGTTCTATGAATTCAAAATCGTTCGAGCAATTCAATTTCACAAATTAAAAATCTAGCTAATTAACTAGTGAGATTGTAACAAAATCTATGAGATTAGAGAGTAATCTATGATTATAATAACACAATTTCAAGCTGGTGAACTTAAACAAACGAGATCACAAAAATCCAAATCCAGATCCGTCAAAACAAAAACAAAAATGAAAAAGTTAAAAAGCAAATATCCAGTGTAATTTTTTCCTTCAAAAGATATACATTTAACATACTTGTATTACTCTACGAACCTGCCCCGCCGGAATCGCCGCGTTGCCGCCGTGTAAAAAGTTCCGGTTCATCGACTCATCCGCGACCGGTCCAGATCGGGCGGTTCATAGTCGTTCCGCCGCCGTATTAGGCGGTGAAATAGAAAATTGGTTGAAGGAGGAGGTATAGGAAGATGAAGCAAGAGCTCGACGCTGCTAGGAAAACCAAACCGTAGAGAGTACGAACCGCCATTGAAGAAGAAGATTCTGAATTTGATGTGAGAGAGAGATATTATTGAGATTTAGATCTGTGGAGTGGGGGAGTACAGTTGTGGGAAAGAGTGGGGAAAGTTGGATTTTAAATAGAGGTTGGAAAGTTTCCTCATTTAGAAATTTGAATGTGGAAAAAGGAAGTACCAAAAAAAGGGGAAAGTGGATAAGGCTAGTAGCAATTATGGATAAAGCACACCAATCCTCTTCTTTTTCATTTTTGGCATAATATATAAATATATCTTTTTAACTTGGCTTCACTAACATCTATATTCTCTAACTTTAAATGCGCGTAAATAGACACTTAAACTTATATAAAATTAAATAAATAAACACATATTCCTTACGTAGCATAATATACATAAAATGTCATAGAGAATGTGAATTGTCATGTAGGATATCACATCGACTGAGTGTGTCTACTGATTCAACTTTATACAAGTTTAAGTATCTATTTGTGCACACTCAAAGTTGGAGATTGTATATGTCAGTTAATGCTAAGTTAAAGAGCACGTGTATATGTATTATGGAACTGTATGTAGTACTCCCTCTGTCCCAACTTATATGACTTACTTTTTTTTTTAGTCAGTTATAAAAAGTATGATACATTTTTTATATTTAGACATAACAATTTAATTTTAAAATAGTTATTTTACTCTTAATGAAATGATTTATAACCACACAAACATCTATGACTTATCTTAATCCAAAAATTTCAAAAGTTTATATTTTTATCTTATACTCTGTATCAAATTAAACTGACTCATATAAGTTGAGACGAATGGAGTAATTTGGAGTGGCTTTACACGTGTCGATCTAAGATGACGCAGGAAACTTAGTGGCGAAGAGAATTGGAATTGGATATTACTCGCTCCAATTAAATTGGTTTTTATTTCTTTTTAGCTTTTTCCTCTAAAAGAGACGAAACTGTAAACGATACGATACTTCGCCTAGTTGCTGAGTCTCCACGCTACTTTCATTGAAATTATAATCCGCCGTCTAAAACTACTTTTAAGAAAAAAAATTGAAATTTATACTATCTATATTAGTTGATCATTTTTATTATACATATATTAAAAAATTATAAATAAAAAGATAATCTTATTAATTCATTTTTTAAGAAATTTCTTTAAAATTTTGCAAATAAGTATGAACATTTTCAAAAAAATTAATTATAAAATTAATTTGATTTTTTTTAATTATTTCTTGATTCAGTAGAATGGACAAATAATATAGAAAAATTATTTTTAATTAGGTGACCAACTAATATGAGACGGAAGAAGTAATGTTAAGTAAATTATAAATATATGTGTTATAATCATTTCATTAAAAATATATTTTAAAAGTTAAAATTAAATATAAAAAAAATCAATAATATCACAAAAGTTGAGAATCATTTATAATATTAATGTAGTTAGTATCTTTATCTTAGAATTCTTCTTTTTCGCCCGATGTTCATTACTCGTATTGAGATCCGATTAAATTTGAATTCACATTATAAATCCAAGATAATGTTCTTAACAAAATCTTTTTTATTCTTAAAGACTCCAACCCCATCAAAATCTCTGATTAAGAGGGAAAGAATTCATAGTTATGTGTATTTGTTTTTTCGCGTCGAAAATTTTTATATAGGAGAATTTCCTAATTAACGCGATTTTGTATCTAGGAGGACTCAAATTCGAGACCTCTGATAATGTGTTTTATGTGTCTGTCTTTATCCCAGAGTTGTGTGTCTATGTGTGTTGTTATATCGGCTCAATACATAATCAACCCCTCGAATTTATCAGAATATTTCGTTTAGACACTTGAATTAAGTCCTATTCTAATTGAGCACATCAACTCCTAATAAAGTGTTTCAATTAGATACTTTTGGTTCAAATTTTATAAATTTTTTTGCGTGTGTTCTCATTCATCTATTAGGTAGTTAAGTTAACCACATAAAATATGACATTTTCTTTAATTATACGCATTCACCTCAATAAGCAGTAAAACACCAAACATTTTCTACTTGAGATTGATGTGTATAACTGAAAGAGATGACATATTTTATAGCGTTAACGTAACTATCTAATAGACAAATGAAAATATGTGTAACCGTTTTTAAGAAATTCGAAGCGAAAATATCTAATTGAAATACGTTATTAGAAATTGAGGTGTTCAATTAAAATAAGACTTAGTTTGATTATCTAAATAAAATATTTTACCAAATTTAAGGGTCTAATTACGTATTAAGCCTTTCTTTTTCTTTTTAAATTTTCAAAAGGCCATCACATGAATGGAACTAGGGTGGCGTGGTCAGGGAGTAAAGGCACAATCTCACCGCCCCTTGTAACCAATTTTTTAGAGGAAAAAAAAAACTATTTTTCGTAATTTGCTCCTTTATATGATATTTAAGAATTAAAATGTCTTTTCTTGATTGTGATGTTTCCAAATTATTATTTTTATCATAAAAAATTGATTTATAGGTTTAAGAATTGAAAGAGAATTGACGTAACTAAACTACTTCTCCGATTTATATTTTATAAATATGTGATGTAAAGTTTGTTATATGATATTTAAAGATTTAAAACATTTTGACTTGGTTGTGATACTTTCAAATTATTATTTCTACTATGATCATAACAATTTTCTTGATTACAACTTGACTAATAACTTTATATATATATATATATATATATTAATTTATGTCCCACGAAAAAATCAAATACTGAACTGAATACGTTCACTGCCAAAACATAATATATATTTTTTGACCTCTGAATTCTTTGCTGGGAGTCACACAAGATGGAATAAACATAGTTACGTAAATTTTATCTTAAAATTATTATTCTTATTTCACGTACTAAACGACCCTAAAGGTCAGTCACCAACTTCCTATGCGTGCGTTGATACCATTATTGATGATGCATGATATTATTATTACTGCAGGAGGAGTGGGAAATTGTTGGGGCGGCCAAATGAATTAATTGTCCCATAAAGCACAAATTTTCATGAGGAATATCTTTTATTGCGTATTTATAGAAGTAGTTGGGAATGCATATATTATTTTGGTGTATTATTAAAATTTTATTGATATACTTTTCAATTAATACGTTAGTTATACATTCTATTTGGTATTAAGGTATGTATAACTAATACATAGAAATTCATGATATTAGCTATAGTAATGCAATAAGTTCTAATACATGCATTAGTATAGTTAAAGACACAATTGTCTCTCAAAACCTTTTCTACATCCTTTTCGCCCTAATTAATGGAGGATATTTTTGTAATATAATGACCCCTTATATAGACAAAATTAGAATATTAAATTTACAAGTTAAGAGTAAATTATTGAATTATAAATAAATTATTTATACATATTAAATTTTCCCTCTGTTTCAAATTGATTGACCTATTTTGACTTGACCCGAAATTTAAGAAAATACAGAAGACTTTTGAATTTTGTGGTCTTAAATTAAAGATATGTCAAAATTTACCAAAATGGTCTTTAATCTTGTGGTATTAAACATGTCATGTGAAAAAATTGAAATTAAAGAATTGCTAAAAAGGGAAATGATCATTCTTTTTTCAAACGAACTAATTAAAAAGAAAAGGTCAAATAAATTAAAACGAAGAAAGTAATATTTTTAAAAATTTAAGCGAAATCTATTTGAGTTATATCGAATCCGTAAATAAAACTATAGCTTGGCCAAAACTCATTAAGATATTATTTTTTCTGAATAGAAGGGGAAAAAGAACGGCATAATAAGCTTATCTAGTCCAAGTCTAAGCATGTACCTAACAAACAATTTAAAAAATTGGCACAAATAAACAGTAGAATTGTATTATGTAGTTTAACTGTAGTCTTAACGCCATCGAAGGGTCCATAGCTCAGTGGTAGAGCATTTGACTGCAGATCAAGAGGTCACCGGTTCGAACCCGGTTGGGCCCTTTCAATTTTGGTATTTTTAATTTTCTGTCTTTTGTTTTCTTGGGGAAACTCTGGTGGTATATTACTAGGAAAAAAGGAAATTGATACAAAAGTTTACTTGATCTAAGAAATAGAAATATATAGTACTCCCTCCGTCCCATTTTATTTGTACACTTTTCTTTTACACGTATTTTAAGAAATAATAAATAAGAAGCTTATTTTACTAATTTACCCTTTAAAAAACTTCTTTGGAACTTTACAAACAAATGTGAACACTTTAAAAAAGAATTAATTGCAAGGGTAATATGAAATTTTTTTAATTAATGCATTCTTTATTTAGTAAGGTGGTCAATTAATATGGGACAATTATTTTTAGTATAGTGAGCAATTAATATGGGACAGAGGGAGTAATAGTTTATATTTTACACTTACTATTAAGATCTTTTGCCATTAATGTTACCTTGTTTTTGGGTTAATCATTCGATATTAGTGCTAACCGACTAGTTAATACAGATACGGTAACAACCTGAATTCTCAACACAAAGATTCAAGTATTATATAATCACTAATAGCCAAATGACGAATGAAATACATAAACTACTGAGTTACAATGGAAGATATCGAAATAATAAGTAACTAAAGATAGAGATAAGAATGGAGATGAAAAGCTTAGACTCTAAGAAAAGAGATGAGAGGACTAGACATTTCTTTCTCAACAATTTGCATAAGCCTATTTTTCTTGAAAAGTGTTATTTATTAACCTGGATCCCACGTATAATCACTTAATAGGGTATTGAGCTACTTTACTATAACTGGTCCCGGCCCATTCATAAAAGATATGCCACAGAGTGGTAGACTTATTTTTTTGTTAATCATTCGATATTTAGTGCTCACTAACTACTTAATCCAAATTGTAACAAACACCTTGACCTATAATTAACATACACTAGTTAATTATTAAGACAAATATTCACCTTTAGACAATCTATTTTCTTGGATCTCCAAGTAAACTTCTCATTCCTCCTACATATAAATACAACCCTAGTTAAAGCATTTCATCTTTCCCTCATAATAATAATAACACCATTATAATTTTTCCCCTTTTCTTCCTTGTGAATCAATAAAAGAAAAAAAGAAGAAAAAGGGGGAAGAAAAAATGGCTCTCCACAACCAAATCTTGCTTTTCATTTCCCTTTCTTTTCTTGTTTTTCAATTTAACATTGCTACCCCCACCCCCTCCCCAATATTTGGTATTTCCTACCTATCTTCATCGCCACGTGGCTCACCGTCACCATCACAATCACCATCTTCCGCGCAAATGCCAAATGGCGAAGTTTCATTAGGAAACAAAGAGTCCGTCCACAATTATGTTGACTCACTTATGGAAACCTCCGTTTCCAAAACTGAGCAGTTTCTCGACAACGTTGTCGAGAAACGCTTGATTGATCCAGCTGCTGACGCGTTTGTTAAAAATTGTCTTTTAGTATGCAAAGAGGTGTACGAAAACGGGGTCGATGCGATGAAAAAAACAATGGAAGATATGGATAATGAAGCTTATTATAGTGCCAATGTTGACCTTAGTGCGTTGTCTACTGACTTAGAAACTTGCATGGATTGTGTTAAGGAAATTTATGGTAATGATCAAGAATTCGTCAACTTTGATGATTGGGCTGGAAGAGTTACTAGTGATGCCTTGGAAAAGATTGTGGGCTTTAGTAGTTAAAAAAAACGAATTTAACTTACGTGCGTTGACAGTATTAAAACAAAACAAAAAATAGATTGCTTATACACTAGTAGTATGTTTTGATTCATTGTAACATTCACATTTTTTGTATGGTTATTTGTAATTACATTTTGAATGACCTGATAATGTAAAAAATTATGTCGTCAATGCATGAAAATTGAATTCAATTAATTAAGGTGGTTTTGGGTGGAATTTATAATCATAATAACTGGCTAATTTAATTTTTAATTAATGTTCTCTTTTTGTAATATGTTGGGTTCTGTAATTAAGGGGGAAAATTTGTTCAATAACAGTTCTATTGGTAACAATTTTTCATATATATATATATATACTCCTTACTTTATCAGTTCTGTTTTGTACTTTTCTTCTTTGATATGATTTTTTTTTCCTGAATTATGTGTTCTAGCAATTTCAATTAAAAAACTACTGTTAGAGCATAATTTGCACGTCAAGCATTTCATATTTTGGAATGATTTAACTTATATGCCAATATATAATGTAACAACTAACAACAACAACGATAACAATATACTCAGTAATTAGTATAATCTCATAAGTAGGGCTTAGAGAGAGTGATGAATGTATGCCTACACAACTTCATCCCTACTTTGTGAAAGTGAAGAGACTGTTACCGATAGACACGTGCCTCGAGTAAGCATATTAAAAATTAACTATGTAAAACAAATACAGTAGCCAAGAAGTCATGTTGAAAATAATTGAGAAGAGAATAAATAGCAACAACAAATTAAATTAGTGTATGATTACATGATTTTTCAAATAACTAATCCCTATTATTTATATATACTTATAATCCATTATTTTTAGGCAACCTTATATGTACAACAAATATATAGAAGTGAAGTCATTTTGGAAAGGAAAAAAATCAGTAAGTTGAAGCTTCAAAGAAGAAATCAATCGCTTGGGATAGAATCTGGGGTCCTTCCAGTTATTATTATTATTATTATTATTATTATTATTATTATTATTATTATTATTATTATTATTATTATTATTATTATTATTATTATTATTATTATATTTGATGATCGTGGTGTTCGGACCAGCTTTCTCGCACATCGATTATATCCACGGATACCTCCCACCAGCAACAGGTTCCTTCCGATTATTGTGGACTTAATATCATAAATGTGGCACATTGAAATAGAGCTGCTATCTGCAAATTGCTGTGGAATATATGTAACAAGAAAAGAATATGTTGTGCTTGGTTTGGATGCATACATATTACATCAAAGGTATGCCTAATGCTACCTCATGGATGATACAAAAAAAATACTACTTGGGATATGCTGGTATCTCTATGAAAGAGCTTATACAAAGGGAACCCCCTCTTAAGTGGCATAGAGGAAAGTCTTATGTAATAACCAAAGATTTCCTAATTAGTGGAAGTTTATTCTTTAGCTTATGGTTTTGGGAATTTAAAAGATTAAAACCTTTAAATAAGGTGTAGTGTGAATTGGAAAATGGTGGGAAGTAAAATGGAGGGAAAGTGTAAAGTTAGCTAAAGTTATTTGTATCGTATTGGTGGAAAAGAGGAGAATTTTTGTGTTTATATTAAAAAACACTTCTTCTAGCTCTTAAAGAGTTGAGAAGAGGTTCTCAGGTTCTCCCCTTGTGTTGTCTTCTTCTATTATTTCTGATTTCTGCTTTCTATAAACAGAAAATAACATATGGCTTATGATCAATTAATTATACTAGAAATAAAATCTTTTATAGACCTCGAGCTATCACACCTCTATAGACATTTAATTTCCTCAACATTTCTATAGACATTTAGTTTCCTTAAGGAAATTTTATAGAACTGAATGTCTATAGAAATGTTAAGGAAATTAAATTTCCTTTAAACCTACCCCAAACTTAAGGGACCATTTTTTGTTATTTTCTAGGAAGTTATTAACACTTCATGAAGTGTTAGTTTTAATGGTTAAGCTTATATACACTTGTATATAATGAACACCATTAATTAATTTGATTCAATATTGTGTGAGTGGTTGAGTTTATGGGGCCAAGAAAATCTATCATCCTATAATAAATTAACAAGACTTTGTCAAATAAAGGTTAATATTCACTTGAAAATCTATATTTAAGCATAGCCAATAAATCTATAACTCATTTTTAGCTATAAATATACTCCCAATGAATCTCCATATTTCACATCTTTCTTTTTCCCATTTGTCTTTTCTTTTTAATCATATTTCTCTTATTAAATTAAAAAAAGAAAGAAAGACAATGGCATTTTATAAACAAATTTTATTTGTCTTTGCCATTTCTTTATTCCTTACAACCCTCCCATCTAAGGCATACAATATCCCTAAACCCAATGCACCTTCCCTTTCTCCATCTAAACCCTCCCCGTCCTCGTCCTCGTCCTCGTCCTCATCCTCGGCCTCATCCTCGATCTCAGTAGCTCCTAAAAAAATCACTGAAATTCCGAAAAACATTCCTATCGTCTCATCAACTGGGGATGTATCCGTATTTATCAACTCGATGATGGAAGCCACGATGGCCAAGACGGAGGAATTCATTGCTACTGTCATCGAACAACGTCTAGAGGATCCGGACACGGATATCTACGCCACGGATTGTCTAGAGACATGCAAGACTGTGTATCAAGATGCTGTGGATGCAATGAAGAATGCTGAAGAAGATGTCAAAGCAAAAAACTATTACAAGGCCAATGTGGACATCAGTGCAATGTCAACAGATATTGATACTTGCAATGAATGTGCTGTTTCTATATATGGTGATGACACTGAGTTTAGGGAATTTGATAATTGGATTCAAGGGATTGCTAGTGATTGCCTTAAAAAGATCACTAGCCTAACCAAATAATTAAATTTGGTAATTGACACAAATATTTCAAGAACTTGTTATCAACAGTTCTTTAATATTTCTAGACATTGTAATGTAATTTGGGTTGTAATCATGGAAAAGATTTGGTGATGAAATCTTGTAAACAAAAAAATTGGAATGAAAACAACACTATATAATAGTGTTTTGATCTTTTAATGTGCTATTTCCATTTTTATTTTTATTTTTTTGCTTTTCTTGAATGCCACGAATTTACACATGTTCTTATATCAATCGTGATTAGACAAAATTCAGGCGCACGGTGGAGTTAACGATTGGCCGGATGTTTGGAGACAGATCTTAGAATCTAAGTGCGCATTTGGCCATAAAAACAAGAAGAAAAAAAACACTTTGTTTGAAAATTTTAAAGTTAAAATTGGAGTTGGAGTTGTGTTTGACCATACTTTTACAAAAGATATTTAGTATATGAATGCACTTTTTAAAAATATGGTTTATACCTCCGAATTTTTAAGAACTAGCAAACTCACCCAATTTGATTAATTTACCTCAAACATACAATCAAATATGGTCTAAAAGAGTAATATCTCAAAATAGATAGTCACATAATGTCATAGATTAGATATCATATACAAGCTTCTACATACTATTACAAATATTTTTTCACTTTGTTTGAAATTTTTTGAAGTTAGAGTTGAAGAAGCAGTTGTATTTGGTTATAGTAGTTTTTGCAAATAATATTTGGTTGTTTGAATGTACTTTTCCTGAAAGCTGAAGATCGATACACAAGTCATTCCCAAGAAAAGAAATTTCAAGTATATTGGCTCTATTATCCAAAGAAACGGCGAGATTGATCATGACATCGCACATCATATTAGAGTAGGATGGGTGAAATGGAGGTTCGCGTCCGGGGTACTGTGTGATAAGAATGTGTCACCAAGGCTTAAAGGTAAGTTCTACAAAGTGGTGGTTAGAACCACATTGTTGTATGTTGCAGAGTGCTCACCACGCAAGAATGTACACGTTCAGAAGATAAAGGTAGCGAAAATGAGATGCTCGGATGGATGTGTGAGCATATAAGAAGAGATAAAGTTAGGAACAAAGTTATACAGGTCAATTAGGTGGAGTGACCTCCGTAGCCGACAAGATGAGGGAAGCAAGATTAAGATAATTCAAACATGTGAAGCGTGAGAGGTTAGCTACAACGCAAGCTTTAGGAGAGAAAGAGGTAGCCCAACGAAGAACTGGGAGAAAAGGGGGGGGGGGGGGGGGGGATTAGACAAGACAAGTCACATCTTCAACTTACTGAGGACATGACTGTAGATAAGAAAGTGTGAAGGTCAAGAATAAGGGTAGAAGAATAGCAGGTGGTCGAGTGTTGTCACACTTATTATACGAGAAAGGCAGGTGATCAATCTCCTCTTATTTATATTTAGTAATATTAGTTAATAGTCACGTAATATTTTATTCTTCAATTTCGACTATTATCCGTTGCTTTATTTGCTTGGTGTATCTTGTTATTGGGATGTCATTATTTCTCTTTCAAACCTGCTTTGATTACACTTTTTTGAGACTAAGGTCTATCAAAAACCTCTCTGGCCCACAAAGATAGAAATAAGGTCTGCGTACATTCTACCCTCCCCAATTCCCACTCGGATTTAGGAAAAATTCATTTTCCCGGCGAAAAAAACAAAATGTACCCAAGAAAATAAAAGAAATTGCAGGTGTCAATGCTTGTCAACAGAGGAGGCACATTCGTTACATGTTTGTCAACATGGGACGAGCACTCACAAGTAGTTCAGTTACTCTAATGTGACAAAATATAGTTTTGTGACTTTACTATGATAGTCGGGGCGGAGCTAGCATGGGGCTAGAGGTTCATCTGAACCCTTTCGGCGGAAGTGAAAATTCTTACTCCACCACAGGTTGTAGTGGATGAAGTTCAGTTACTTCAATGTTCTTGATTTTGTGACAGAGATATGCAGTAATTTGCAACAATCTCATCTTGAATTCTGAAGCAATACAAGAACAACAACTATTGCTACTAATATAATTTTTTATACTACACATATGATAAAGCCATCTTCACTGGTTTAGATGGTAATACATTGATTATCAAAGAAGGGAGAAAGTTAATACATTGATTACCAACTATAGTTTGTATATTTTGCTTATTCTGGGTGAACTAGTAAAAGGAGTACTGACTTTTCAGAGTTAATAAACTGAGATGACAATCTAAAAGAACCAGGTTGCGGAGTCACTTTCTGCAGCACCGTGCAGCCATGTCTGATGTACGTGAGTCCAAGTGAGCCCGTCTGCAACAGTCTTATTCTGCGACCAAAGAGGAGATTACGTACAACAGGTTTCAGTTGTATGATTTTTACGTGGAAATTTTCCTTCTAGTCTGTAATGTTGAAACTTTACCTTTGAACTTAATAGGACTGTAGTTATGCAACATCGCCTGTCTTCACCTGCACGAATTAGCAATTTGTTAGACAGCAATGTGAAAATGATACGAAAAACTATGAGAACGAAAATGCAAGTGTTGCATAAGCATTGATATGTCCTGCTTGCAGCAAATTGGTGGTTACTTATGACAGACCCATTTTTTCTTCAGAGACTAACATTTAAGTCCATTGGTTGCAGGTAAAGGCAAGCAGCTACAAATGGGGCTGTTCAGCTAGGAGTATAATGACATGAAATCTGAAGCAACATCACTACATGAACTTCTCTCACTTCCCTCGGAAGCAGGAAGACACATGATAGTTTATCTAAACTTGACTACCTACGGTGAAATCAGATAGGAAAATAGGGAGGGAGCCTCTTTCTGCTTAGACTTTCTTAGTAGACCAAAGCTGTGTAGGCACTGTAATCCAATGATTAGGGGATCAAATATTACTATATTATCAACTAAACTTCGCACAAGGTCAAATGAAAAATCTAGATACGTGACTCATTACTATGCTCCACTCTCTTTGCTCCAACTACCAAAATCCACAGTTGAAGCTTGAATTGGTCTTGTAGGGGCTTAACAGCGGGTTTGGTGTATGCTATAGAAGTCTCATAGTACAAGGAACAGATTCCGTGCATGATTGGTAGATTATGATGGTGATTGCAGGAATGTCCAAGTAATTCTACTGTATGATTGAGATAGCTAGAGAAAGCAATCGAATGGCTTCGGGCATCAGCTGTTTCATAATAGTTGTCTCTGTTGCTGGAACACAACTTCAATATCAACATGTACAGATCCAGACATCAAATGAAGTTTACACGCTTGAAGTAAACAAAAGATTTCTATTTCAAAGTTAACAACTAAACCTCAGTCCCAGCATCTCTTTACCCCAACTCCGCTTGAGATAGAATTTGGAATGTAAGCGGATCTAATACCAAGTTACAATAATGAACTACAGATTCTTGGTACATCCTTAAACCTCGTCAGGAAATTACTTCACTACCATGGAAGGAAGAAAAACACTTCTTCATTAAGATGGAGTGCAGATCCAATAAAAGGGTGTTTGAGTCACACAAACACACAGAGGGAGGGACTGAATTTAGTAAATGAGGTTGGAATTATTACATGAAAGGCCCAGTGTGGGAAAAGCATGTGATAGACTGTAAATAGTGGAGAAATACAGCGACACTAAGGAACATGCACAAAGTTAAGAGCAAAATGAAAGACCAGCTCATGAGGTAACAGATACTCACCAGAGAGCTCCCACTTCTTGAAACTCACTAACCATGAATCTGAACCAACCTGTGCAGGTAAAACTTGATCGACCCAAATACGATATTGTTTCCCCTGTTTGTCACCATGACATGTTCCGAATGAAGTTACACATTCTTGAAGGGATTTCTCAACACCAGATGGGTGGACAAAAGTACCAGAAGGTTTCTGCAGCAACAGAAGAGTTGGCAAATAAGGATCTCCAACCACAATGAGAAACAATGGCCTAAATCAAAACCCACCTCTCACCTTTGGCCTCCCACTCAAATAAAAAACAAAAACCAGGAGGATCAAGGGAGTGGAAGAGAGAGAGAGAGTACATGGACCGTACAGGTTATCACTTCTTTTTAATTGAGCATATGATACTACTTTAGTTTGTTACATTAAAATTCATATATGTAGAGACCACAGATAAAATTATACAGGCTTCTCTTTATGGTGGTGGAGAGAGTTCAGTAACACAAGGAGGTTAGCTCAATTAGAAGCTATACTTAAAAAGCACAAAAAAGTGCATCTGTCCAGATTTGGGGGAAAGATCTTCCTTTTTTTGTGGGGAAGGGGAGGGGGATTACTTAGGGAGGGAAAAATACTTCAGAATCTCATAAACAAAATACACATCATTACACATAAGACAATGACATTACAGTAGGTATAGGGTAATAAACATACACACACTGCTTTCAGGTTTGACAGGTAATGCTCAGAATGCTCAATTTCTCCGCGCCTCCATTTCTCAAAAAACAGGTAAAATTTGACAACTTCATAGGCAGGAACAAAGTTGTCCATCTTGCAATCTGACAAATCCATAACATCTCTTGGGGAGGTACTTGGACCTAGGTTGAAATGACCAATGGCTTGTATGATACCGGCAGCACACCTCTCTGATGCATGAATTACTTTGGGATTATTTTTTGCATTTGCAGCATGCCACTGCAGTAATTCCTCCATCGCATTAGCTACCTGTAAAGTGACTGTACATTTTCAGAGTACTTCTGACCACAAACATGACAATATATTACCCGGTTATAAATATATGTTGGAGAATAGCTGAACCACCAACCATTACACCATACACATCTGGGATACTGAATAGCTCAGCGTCATTCCCAGAGTCGCCGCAGGCAAGGGTGTTGTTTGGTAATTTGCCCTCACTCTTCAATTTCTTAAGCAGATATGCAAGTGCTTGTCCTTTGCCAGCACCTTGTGGTAAAATATCTAGATCCATCCCTCCACTGTAAATTATTTTGACGTCCAGCTGATGATCACAACAGACAGAAAAAAATGAGATTAAAAAAAATGAAGCTCAATATGAATCTAAAAAAATTGTGTTCACTGCTGCACAACAAGAACGACATGCTTTCATCTTGCTATATGAACCAAGTCAAATTGATGCCAATCTGAAGTGCAAAAGTTGTATCATACCCCACGTTCTTCCAAGCGCTTGGAAAGAGTTTTCATTACATCTTGTGCTTTCTCTTTCTGAACATAGAAACTGACCTTGTGTGGTCGCTGCTCTGTTTCTGACTGCACGGATCAAAAGAAGTTGCTTTTATAGACATTAATTTGTCAAGTTATGTTTCAGCTTACAACCTATTTTTAAACCATACCTGATTTTCAACTTATAGGATTCAATTTAATCTTGGTAATTGAAACTGAAGTAACAAATGGTCTGATGTCAACCCATAAATGTACCTGTAGACTGAGTTCAGGAAACTTGCTTGTCTCCTCTGTTACTATCTTTCTATCCCACTTGTTATTTAGAAAAGTTTCCCAACCATCATCGGGCACCATAGAGTTACCATATGTTATTTCAGTTCCCACGGACATAATAGTAATATCTGGGGTTAGCATGGGCTTTTCTTTCCTCAACTCCTTGTAAAGTGTAGGTGATCTCCCAGTAGAGAACACTAACACAGAGTTATCACGATAATTGGCCTCCCATAAAGCATTGAACCTAAGCAGAGAAAGGTTCTCCGGATCATGATGATCTACCTGTAAATCAAGGTCTTATGTAAGTGACAGCAGCATATGCAGGAGAAATGACAACTATGACAAACCAACCATTGTATGGTCAAGATCTGATACTATCATGAGACGTGCAGGACTGGTTAGCCGATCCATGATTGATGTTAATTGGCTTCAACCTGGAACAAGATGAAAAAAAAAAAGGAAATAAAGGTGAAGAAGTTCAGAATTATTGCTAAACTTGTCTATCCTCTGGAACATGCAACGATATGCAAAACATAGAAAAATAAAAATGGAAGCCATATAAGATTGAATAATATCCTCCAGGTTAATAGAGACACATTTTCTTAATGGATTCTAGTTTTATCATCTTTCAGTAGCACTGACAATCGCCACATCAAAAGCTTGCCAATTAGAAATAATAAGCCCATAACAGAAAATCACTAGCACATAGAAGCCAGCTTTTCTCTATATAGTGCAGCCAATGATTGTGGCCCAATCACAATATGTCCATAATTACTTACAGAATCCATTAGAATTGTTTGGTTCATGAGCAAGATTTGGCAGGATTATATAACTAGAGACGGGTTTACTGGATAGAATATTTTTATTTGTATCATCTGTCTTGTTCCAAAGAAAATTTCATCTTAAACAAAATTACCCACGAGGGACACAATGGGCTTTCAGGGTCGAGCATACTGAGTCAGTGAGAGGGGGCCAGTTTGTTACCCCTAATCCATAATGGTCAAATTATAGAATTCCATCCCCCTCCCCCAGTGTAAAGTAGTTCAATCATATGGGAACCAATGAGGTAAATGAGTCTCAATGATATTATCTATAAGACAAAAGAACCTAGAGAATGAAAAGTTTCCTGGAGACAGTAATAGTCCCTAGTATATTCAGCAAAAGTATGAACTCTATCCATCAAATTTTAACTCAACATACTCCAAAAACAAAGATAGACACCACTAAGAAATGGGAGACGGAGAAAGAAATATCTCTGCTGAATATGATATATTAAAGGTTTTAGACCGGCTTCATGAAAACTCATATAGCGGCAAAAAAGCTCTTCTTTTATCCCTCTCTTGTGTACCTGTCTTGTTCACTTATCACTAGTTTGAACAAAGCCAATTCAGTAAATCAAGCCTTCTTTTTTGTTTCCCTCCATCATTTTCAGTTCCCAACTCTGAAACTCTTTTACCCCCACCAAAGTAGGCCACGAGCAAAAAAGATTCAAACTTTCCATGCCTAACTCTAAACTACAATATGATGCAAGTAGTGGCGAAGCTAGGAATTTATATAAGGGGATTCAAGATATACTAAAATGATGTAGTTAAGATATAAACTTGTGAGCTAAAGCAACTTTTGAACCCCTCTACACTACACTAGAATTCTTCCTATGTGAAAGGAATTCAACAGTGTATATATAACCAAAAAAGATCTCTTTTAACCTATCTGTTATAAATTTCGAGGAAGAGGATTCAATTGGACCCCCTTCACTTTTACTAGCTTCGCCCCTGGATACAGCCGTACAGGTGTATGGGCAACGAGCTATCCATTTCCAACCATAAAAACCTTAAAATTAGGGGGCGAATTCCACTTCAACGTCATAACTCAAATTAATTAAAGATAAAAATATTACTTGAACAAGCTTGAATTTGGCAAATATTTAGAAGATTCACAAACTAATCGTGTAGAAGTACCAAATCCTCTACACAGGAGACCTGTCATCTTATCAGTTTGTTAAGGATACAGGATACTTGTATATACTAAACTTTTAAGGTTAAAAGTCAGTTACACTCTAAAATTATGAAACAAAAATATATGATTAAGAAAAAAGTGGACTATAAATGGAAGTTCAAATGGAATTTCTGTAAAGCCATTCTTGGACTACTTCTCTAAGCAAAACTGAGTAAATTCAATAACAACTCATCAAGTCTTCATGAATCAAAGAAACCCCATAAAAAGGGATCTGGGTTTACAGCCCAGAATCAATCAAATTACAAATCTTTCCCCAAAAGCACCAAAGAAAAACCCAAATCAATTCAACCCAACACCAAAATTCAAGTTATAGGTAAAAAGTTCCAAATCAATAATCAAGTTCATTATCACATCTTCCTCTATATACACAAATTTATACAGACAGAACCGAATTCTTACTAGAAAACCCAATAAAGATTGAACAGGTAAAGTTGATTCTCAATGCTCAAGAAATCTAGTTACAAACACATATGGTGCATGCATCACATCTGAGATTTGATCTAAAATAATTTTGAACACCCTTTTGCCACTTTACTATAACAGAGGGATTCAACAGTTTATATATAAAAAAAAAACTAAACTTTTCTTGATTAGTCGAGGTGCACGCAAATTGAAAAGTAAAAAAAGAATGCATACATATGTATCGAGAGGGGGGTTACCTGAAATGGGATTGGAGAGTGAGAATAATGAGGTTATGGGGAGTGAGAGCCAAAAAAGGCCAAATCTTTTAGGTGTAAAGAGATGGGAAATAGGCAAAGGACAGTTAATTGCGTATAGCCATGTGGATCCAAATTCTTTGGCGCTTCTTTTGTAAGCACAAAAGCTAACCCAATATAGGATCATTTTATTTTTTTCCTGTCCAAACATTTTTTTCCTTCTTACAAAAAAAAGAAGGAAGGAAAGGGAATATGCTTTTCACTAGGTGTTTGGAATACGTAATCTGAACTCACGCTGCATAAGGTCCATACGGAAATAATAATATATCAAGTATAGGTTTACAAGTAAGTTTGGAAATGGTATAGGATGTACTTCGATATTATATTTGTCTTTATATGGTAAAAAGATTATTTTCGGTGGACCCTCAGTTTAGAAAAATAGTTCACAAGTTGAGTCTGAGGAAGGAGAATGTACACATACTTTATTTCTTCTTTTCTGTGATAGAAGGGTTATTTTCGATAGATTCGACTCAAAAGAAAAGTTTACAAAGAGAATCGCGTAAGTCCTATTAAAAGAGGAAGTGACTTGAATTAGAATCTTTTGATTTAGGACAAAAGAATCGTGTTCATCCACCATAATCCATGGTAATATAATCTATAATGCATATGGTCTAGTGGTATTGGTAGAAACTTTATATACAACATTATATGTAGGTTCAACTTTTAGCGTATTTTTTTCTTTTAGATTTCTTTCAATGTATCTTCAAATGTTATTTAAACAATTACTAGAAAAGGCGTGTTTTATTAATAGATGAAAATACAATTCAAGTGGAAATAATCCAATCTATCCATTATTATTAGTATTTTAATGACCATATTTGAAACCGTCCAATCTTGATTCACTTGAATGAAGACACGTGTGGTGATTAGGTGATCAATCATGAATCATTTTGGATTTTGATTTATAATTAATCTTTTCCACGAAGAGAAAAGAAGCATGTTCTAATGGAATATTTCATGAATATTGGATAGCTATTGTTAAATTGGGTCGAATACTTTATGAAATAAATAGAGTAACATAAAATATAGCTAGAACGTTTACTAGCATCATTCAAAATGTCTATACGAACTCAATTCACTATTTCGTAACATAATCAAAATAATATATAGAAAGAATTAGATATGCAATAAGATTGTATATATTATTTTTTTAGACAAAAATATTTCTTAGCATTTGTGCCATTGGATGAGCGTGAAGGGTATAGATGAGTTTAAGCGAGTCAATTTAATCACTTTTACCTAATCACAAATATAACTAATTTCTATAGATAATAAAATAAAATTAAGAATCCACATCAAAACCACTACTAATCAAATAAACTTAATGTCAAAAGATATTAAAAGGTGTTTGGAAATCACATCTTAAGAGAAAAAGAAAAAACAAAATAACATTAGCAATGAGAAATGAGAGAATAGATAATGTATTTCATTATTGTAATTAACAATAATAAAGTAAGAAAGAGCTAATCATTTAAGAGATCACAATAATTTCAACTTGTGACACTATTATTGTTGGGGCACATAAATTATTTTTTAAATAAATTTTGACTTCTCTATCTCTATATGCAGAGGTGCAATCTGCATATACTCTAATTTCTATGAAATTATATCGAATATATCGTCATTATTATTGTATTAAAGTAGCTAGCTTATGGTTTAGGACCATTTAGGATTTTTAATAAAGGAATAATTATTGTTCAATGCCCAACAATAACTTTGACATAAACTCCAAACCTTATTGTATACTCACAATCCAATTTTGCCCACCTATAGCAGAAACCTAAGGGGTTGTTTGGCTAGGAACAAGTTATCTCACGATAATTAATCTCGAAATTAGTTATATTACGATTAGTTATCTCACCATGTATACAAAATAACTTATTCCATCACTATGGTATAAATAATGCGATAAATAATCCGAAAACTAACTAATATCTCCAACTAAATACAGAATAATAATTCTATATTTTATCCCGGAATTATTATACTTTATGCATCATGCCAAACAACCCCTAACAGATAAACTAACAATTAACCAAAGCCAGCAAGCACCAAAACATTTGGCCAGCAAAAAAATACCATATTGTCTCATCTCCACTGGGAATCACAAAAGTAGAATCATGCCAATCCATTTCTCTTTCATTTTCAAGCACTACAAACAAGGGAACAACCCTTCACTTTGCTCATACCCACCTCATCAAAATCCACCTAAATACTTCTCTCACTTTGCTCATATATTTTATTCAGCCAAACAGTTGGTCAGGTTGTGGCCTAAGAGTTGTCAAAATTCCATTTTTGTAGTTGTTGGTACCTGTAATCTTGAATTTTCAACAATTTAAAGTGACAAGATTTTACAATTCAGTGTGCTTTTGCAGTTGCAGAAGTAATGAATTGTCAAGATTCCATTTTTGTAGTTTATGGTGTCTGTAATCTTGGATTTTCAACAATTTAAAAGTGACAAGTTTCAAGATTTTACAATTCTGTGTGCTTTTGTGCAGTTGCAGAAGTAAAGAATTGTCAAGATTACCTTTTTGTAGTTTATGGTGTCTGTAATCTTGGATTTTCAACAATTTAAAGAAAAAAGATTCAAGTTTTTTTAATTTCTCAGTACTTTGGCAGTTGTAGAAGTAAAGAATTGGATAGCTTGAAACCCCAAAAGGGAAAAAGTTCAAGTCTTGTTTGGTTAACTCCTTAGAAAGCCCAAATTTTGTGAAATACAGAAATGGGTACCTTGAATTTTATGTTTCCCAATTCACTTCTTGATGGTACCTTCAAGATTGTAGCTTTGGGTGATAGCAAACCTAGATACAATAAACAGAAAAGTTCTTGTTTTGACCCTTTGAGAATTAGGAATTGTACTGATCATCAGCAGCTTTTCAAGGCTAAGGGAAGAAAAGGGGGTAGTGTTTCAAAGTTGAAAGCAGTTGTAGATGTAGACAAAAGAGTGGAGAGCTATGAAAGTAGTGATGTAGAAGGAAATGAGAGTGGCAGCTATGATGCCATTGTTATAGGGTCAGGAATAGGAGGATTGGTGGCGGCGACGCAGCTGGCAGTTAAGGGAGCTAAGGTTTTAGTTTTGGAGAAGTATGTTATTCCTGGTGGAAGCTCCGGCTTTTACGAGAGGGATGGTTATACGTTTGATGTTGGTTCATCAGTGATGTTTGGGTTCAGTGATAAGGTTAGTTGTCTGAATACTTGCTTTCTGTTACACCTTGTTTGGATGATTGTTACATATCATTTATAGTATATCGTATTATATTTCATTGTGTTGCATTGTATCGTACTTTTGTGTTTTAATGAATACAATATTTGGATAGATTGTATCTTTTTCCGTCGTTATATAATGTCATACATCAGCAATTTGAAGGATAAACTTCCTAGAAATGTGGGCTACGGGGTAGAGTTATTATAAAAAGGTAGGGTAAATGATAAAATAGGATTATTAGATAATAAGTAAGACAAAATGAGAAAAATTAAGGTTACGATGCGATCACACCAAATCGGTCATTACATAAAATGAGACTTTTCGTCGTTACATAATGATGAATTTATCAATACGATACAATAAAATTGAGTAACAATCAAAACAAACATTGTATTTAAACTAACAAACCAATACAATTGGTAATGACCATCCAAACAAGCTGTTAAGTAGATTTTCAAAAAGCAAGAGTTTTGAAGAATTTGAAAGCAATAGTAACAGAAAGATTAGAAAGAGTAGTTGATAGGGATATAGAGTGATTTAGTTTGGCTGAAGATACGTGAACTTCTTTGCATCTTGATTGTGCAGATTTTGTGTCAGTACTATAGTCCTTCATACTGAATATTACTTTTGATTACCCTCAAATGTTGTCTGCTGTTGTTTGATTCCTCGAAATCAAATTTGCTTCATTGCCTTAGCTATCTATGCAAGTACTCTTTCAAGTAATCTTCCTTTGGAGGATATAAGATTACATTGAAAATATATCTGCTGGTTATAAGAAAATATTGCAAACTTTTTGAAGTAGCTGCTTAAGTAACGTACTAGGCTAGGAGAAATATGGGAGATATGTCTGATGTTTAAGGACAGATCAGTTATAAGTTCCCGTGCATTTCCCCCCAAATTTAGGTCTTTCTAAAATTTGTTTGATAGCAACTGTGAAAAGAAGAGAATATATTTGGACAATTTGCATATATAGAGTCTAATGTCTCGTGCTTTTATATATGCTGTTGCAATAGAGTAACTAAGAATAGCACCGTAGAAATCCTTGTTAGACATGCGACTGTATGCTAAAACTGCGGGTCAAGTTGGTGTGTGCACATTACATGTTCCAAGCTTATAGTTTATGTAACTCATTAGAAGACTAAGGACAGACTTCAAGTACGTGTCTGCAGTTGGTTGTTTGATTTAACAAAGCTCGTGACAGTTGCCCCAGAAAGTATCTTTTCTCCTGTGCGCTTAATCCTGTCCAGTATTTGATATACTGTGTGGTGGATATATAACAAACGTCAATGTCCTTATTCTGACTTATCTCTTCGAACTTCAGTTCCAAACAGTTGTTTCATTGCATCAGTTCACATGTTGCTGTTTTCGTCGCTTGTTATCCTACCATACCCTGACCTGCAATTATATTTCATTTCTTACTCATCATGAAACATTCAACAAGTACACAACACCCACCCGAGGAATGTCTATCAGCACCTACCTAATCTGCACTGGTATAACTAAGTAACAATTTGTTAATCTTTCATTTCTTGGAACAGATTTGTTGTGTAAACTGTACAAGAACGGAAATCATAACATCCTATTGAGGGTCACATGGGGATTCATAAACAGACTCACTATGCTCACAACAATTCATTATTAGGTTGGGTGTAGTGAGGTAACTCAACCTTGCCAACCATCTTACTACATTAACCTGGACCAGTGAGAGGCTTTTCTATTCCACCAGGAGCTCTAAGTTTGGATTTAATAGAAAGCAAGTGGGTCAAATCTCGACATGCATGTTTCCTCGAGTATGTCTGATGCATGTTTGATGCTCTAGATTGGGCCACTTTGATGCCAAAGAAGTATCTCAATTTTCCAAGCTTCGTAGTCTGAAAATGCTGGAAGTGATTCTGTTTCGGGTTGACAAATGCCATCCAAATAATTACCTATAACAACTACGTCATCAACATAATTTATACTGGCCCCCGTGTATGCTTTATTATGTGGTCTGCAGTGCTTCAATGTGATTGGACTGTTTGTCACTCCTGGTTAGTTTTAAACTACTGTCTCACATCTTTTGACAGGGAAACCTCAATTTGATTACTCAAGCATTGGCAGCAGTAGGATGTAAACTAGAAGTTATACCTGACCCAACAACTGTACATTTCCACCTGCCAAATGACCTTTCTGTACGTATACACCGAGAATATGATGACTTCATTGAAGAGCTCGTGAGTAAATTTCCTCATGAAAAAGAAGGGATTATCAAGTTCTACAGTGAATGCTGGAAGGTTTGTCTTCATTAAGGTGACTGCAGCTTGCTTTAAATTTTAGCTTTCTTGATTTAGACTGAAATCATTTGTTGAATTTGCTTGCACAGATCTTTAATTCTCTGAATTCATTGGAACTGAAGTCTTTGGAGGAACCCATCTACCTTTTTGGCCAGTTTTTTAAGAAGCCCCTTGAATGCTTGACGCTCGGTACTTTTTTCTTTTGCTTTAACTTCAAATATAGTACTTATTTACCTGTGCCTTCAGTCCTAATGCTAGAAATGGGTAAAAGGGTGAAGCCTTGTGCTCTATGCTCCCACAATGCTAACTTTGTTTCGTGTCCTTTTCATTATATTGGTAGACAGATTTACACTAATAGAGAAGTCCAGAGAAATGTTGTAACTCACATGATATATATAGTCTATGTTACTTGGATTCGTTTATGGATACGTATCGGGTACAGGTATTGGTGTGTGTAAGTATCTGGTACTGGTAGATCAAATTGCTAATTTTTAGGGCATTTGAAGGATCCAGGTTGTATTCGACACCTCTTTCTCTTATGGCTATATAAAGTGTCCAATAATGCAAATACTCTAATTTTTTACTCCGACATTTTTTCAATAATCAAGAAATTCATTACCCAAAATTGTAAATTTTCCATCTAAGGTGGCTTTTGTCTTTTGTGCTGCTCAAACACAGACCTCCTTCACCTTGTAACTTCTATTAACTTGGTATACTACTTCTCCTTTCGCATAACCATGACGAAATCTTATGCTGCCAAATCGCCTTTTTTCTGCTTAAGAAGCTTTACATTCTTGAACTTTGTTATAGTTGCAATTAATATTTTTTTTTAATTGGTAAATTTATGGTGTAGACTGTAGTGCAATTATAGTTGCAATTAGTTTATATTGTAGTTCGACTGATGGCTCAAAATCTTGGAAATTTCCTGCATAGACGTGCTAACTCAAAAGTGTTCGACATATGATATGGCCTTCCTGTAATTCCTGGCATTTGCACATGTCCATTGGTGGTTCTAATTTAAGAATAAGTCCCCAATTACGGAGTCATTTTTTATCCCCCAAGGCTTAGTTCAAGTGGCAAAGTTGTGGGATTTGGGACTATGGTTTGAGCCTTGCGCCAAAAGCCACCTATTTAAGTGGAGAGGGGTAAAGGGACGGGGCCATTATCCCCGAGTTTCAAATACTATGGTTGGTCCTAACTGTTGGCCCCAGACGGTCATCAAAAAAAAAAATTAAGGAGTCATTTTTCATGCTGATTCGTGCAGCGCACAACGTGCTTAAATATCTTACTGTTGAATCTTAATTTATGCCATCACTCTTCGTTACAGCCTACTATTTGCCCCAGAATGCTGGTAGTATTGCTCGGAAGTATATAAGAGATCCCGGGTTGCTGTCCTTTATAGATGCAGAGGTGAGGCGAATAATCTGTATAACTTATTATTAGCTCTGATGATTTCTGTACCTTTTGAAGAATTCAACTCTATTTTCTCTTTTGCAGTGTTTTATCGTGAGTACAGTTAATGCATTACAAACACCAATGATCAATGCAAGCATGGTAATTCTGCGTATTGAACTTAGGCCGTGTTATGTTTCTTGATATCCAGTTCCACTTCCTCATGAGTTTTCTTTCTGCAGGTTCTATGTGACAGACATTTTGGAGGAATCAACTACCCTGTTGGTGGAGTTGGCGAGATTGCCAAATCCTTAGCAAAAGGATTGGATGATCACGGAAGTCAGATACTTTATAGGGCAAATGTCACAAGTATCATTTTGGACAATGGCAAAGCTGTGAGTCTTCTCTCATAGGACTATTTTGAAACTTTTGTTAAGAGTGATTATTCCCATTATGAGATGCAAAAGCTGTAGTCTGATGTTCGCTTTAGAATGTTTTAGCCGACATTCTTTAGACATACAAGGACTCGTGCTTCACACATTTTTATCTGTGGTCAAATCTTATTCCTATTGTTTGCCCATCAAAAACTCTTTCTCCTATATATGTGATATGTATTTGATGTCCCTAAATGCATCTGACAAGCCGTTTTAAAATTTAAGGTAACATTATCATGTTAGGGTGTTAAAACATTTGTATAAAAATTGGATAGTAGTATATATAAAAAAAGAACAAAAGAATGAAGACAACGAAGATGGAAGACCAAACATCTGCTGTTAAAATGTCGTGCATTTGCTATAGTTGATTGTAATTGATATACACTATACAGAGTGATATTTTACTTATCACAACATCGTGTAGGTCCTACATCCCCTTTAATCGTATTTCAGTTACTCCCCTGAAGTTATTCTACTGATGTGTCTGTACTTTGACTGTTCTACATACATGACTAAATTGTACCTAACAATATAATGACATTGTATGTTTCCATGTCTTAATGGTGTCTTATGTTGCATCTTCAGTGTTGTCTTTACCAGTGTGTGTGCAGGGCCATTTTCTCTAGTGTCTTATGTTGCATCTTCAGTGTTGTATTTACCAGTGTGTGTGCAAGGCCATTTTCTCTAACTTTTTTTTTTCTTTTAGGTGGGAGTGAAGCTTTCTGACGGGAGGAAGTTTTATGCTAAAACCATAGTATCGAATGCCACCAGATGGGATACTTTTGGTTAGTTTCCCGGATGCCAGTATAATTTATATGTTTTCTTAAGATTCTTTTGGTAGCCGGATATGGATGGGATATACCGGGATTAACTTTTAGGCTTTAATTTGTACCATGTTTGGTTTGAGGTATTAATTATACCCAGGATAAAATTATCCCACAATCCTGAATTATATTATACCATCTCCTAGGTGGTATAACTAATACCAATATAAGTTATCCTTTAATATTATCAGATGACCATCTTACCCTTGAATCCACTTCACTGATAATAAATTTAGCTTTTGTTTCTATAATTTTTAATTTCCATGTATCCGATTTTAATTTTAGTTTTTGCAAAGATTTTGGCTATAGTACTTTCTGCACTTTTTTTCTTGCAATATTTGCACAGTGCATGTTTTTGCTTTTGTTCTTGTCTTTTCTGCATAGTTTATGCATATTTTGTATAGTTTCTACACTTTTTTTACATTTTCTGCATAATTTTTACACTTTTCTGCATTTTCTGCATAGTTTTTACACTTTTATTTGCATTTTCTGCACTTTTTTGCTTTTTGCTTATTCCCGGAACTTATACACAATTTATACTTTTTTGCATAGTTTATTGAGGCTTGAATTGATTCATGAGTAGAGTAACTATTTGACTAAAAAATATTTAAGAATGCATTTAATTTTTTTATTTTAGTAACTTAAATGGTAGTTTAATTCTCATGCTCGAGTATAGATGATTATATTTAAGCCATTGAAATATCAAGGTTAAAATTGGAAACAAAATATTTATCCAACTTCAAGCCAAACACATGTTTTGAATTATACATAGTATATCCCATATTTGAAACAGGGATTATTTAGTCCCAGGACTATAATCCCAGGACTGTAATCCCAGGATAACTTTAACCGCGTACCAAACTACCCCAAATTGTATTAGAGGCCAGTACTGCGGTTTTCTTGCACATATTTTTATTCTCTTCAAATCCCGTCTTCTCATGTCAAGTGTCTTACATTGTAGGAAAACTTTTAAAAGCTGAGAATCTTCCAAAAGAAGAAGAAAATTTCCAGAAAGCTTATGTAAAAGCACCTTCTTTTCTTTCTATTCATATGGGGGTTAAAGCAGATGTTCTCCCACCAGACACCAATTGCCACCATTTTGTCCTTGAGGTACTATGGCACTTCAATTGATTTGCTATTTATTTTTTCATACTTGAGGCTCACATTTCCGCCCATACTAGTAGTCGTAGTATTGCTCTTGTAGTTTCTTGTCCTTCGATTTCTGTTATTATCTGTTGTTTCTTCTGCTTCGATTATCATAGTATTTTACTTTGTTATGCTTTCACTTCCGTCACATTCATGATTCATTGATTTTACAGGATAATTGGACAAATTTGGAGAAACCATATGGAAGTATATTCTTGAGCATTCCAACAGTTCTTGATTCCTCATTGGCCCCAGAAGGACACCATATTCTTCACATTTTTACAACGTCGAGCATAGAAGATTGGGAGGTAAAATCAGTACATTCCCTCAGTGTTGGTAGTAACCTCTTCCACATCTATATCCCTTTGTCTTTTTTATGGAAATTAAAGTAGGGGCCCTTTATCCTTATTAGGGACTCTCTCGGAAAGACTATGAAGCGAAGAAAGAGCTTGTTGCTGAAAGGATTATAAGCAGACTTGAAAAAACTCTCTTCCCAGGGCTTAACTCATCTATTCTCTTTAAGGAGGTAAATTCATGATTTTATGAACTTAATATTTAGTCATAATGAGCAATATTAGCTTTCTTCAGTAGCAAATCTACACGCTCTTATGCTCGCTGAAATAGTTCTGGCGGTGGAGTTTCACCATCTATGTTTACAATTGAATTTTGTTATAGGTGGGAACACCAAAGACCCACAGACGATACCTTGCTCGTGATAGTGGTACCTATGGACCAATGCCACGCGGAACACCTAAGGGACTACTCGGAATGCCTTTCAATACCACTGTAAGTTAATCATCCTTTCAGTATGTAGTTTCTTTACTGTTCTGCTGGTAAATAAAAGCACACAGAATAAACTGTTCCGTATTGTTTATGAACTTACAGGCTATAGATGGTCTATATTGTGTTGGCGATAGTTGCTTTCCAGGACAAGGTGTTATAGCTGTAGCTTTTTCAGGAGTAATGTGCGCTCATCGTGTTGCAGCTGACTTAGGTAAACATGGTAGTCCAAATATTTCATTTTTAGAGCTTGAAAGTCCTATAACATTTGCGTAATATCTATTTACACGTATCATTAGCTTGACCAAGTATTTATAATGTGGCCTTCAAAAGTGAAAATGAGTGAGTTATCAATTTGACTATATGTCAATCAGAGATAAGTGATCATATTACTTTGATCATCCAGTATTTCTGTTTGATCTCCTATACTCTTTATCTAATATGCTCAACAAATTGGATTAATGTATTATAAACGATCATTTCAAGACGGAATACATCGATAGCCCCTTGTATTTGCTAGTAAATTTCATTTAGACACTCGAATTATGACATGTTCCAATTGAGCACACCTGAACACATGAAAAGTGTTCCTATTAGACATTTCTGGCCCAAATTTTGGAAAAGATTTAGTACGTGTTCTCAAGCGCCTATTATGGAGATAAGTTAACCACATAAAATATGTCACCTCCTTGTTGTCAATGTATTCCGCCTTATTTTAAAGTCCATATAAGTAGCTGTGTGTTTGATTTGAAATCTTCTCTTTTTTTCTGTCACAGGGTTTGAGAAAAAATCAGATGTGCTGGACAGTGCTCTTCTTAGGCTACTTGGTTGGTTAAGAACACTAGCATGATATATACTTGTTAAGCTAAAAAGAAACATTTGACCCAAAAAATAAAGGTCATCATCTCTTTTCTTTTATTTACTTTTATGTCAATGAACTGGAAATGAGGTGTAATTGAGGTCCTCCAATATAGAAATCTCAGATTTAATTTTGCAAATCTGCTAATTAGTCTTCTTCTTCTTTTTTTTCTGCAAATTTCTGTCTAAGGAAGTCAATCTGTTATGCTCAAGGATTTATCATGAATTTGACCTCCACCTTTACATATAGGGATGTGTTCTTTTAGTGGGAGAAAATTTTACCAAACAGAGGTGATTTGAAGAATGTTCTCAAACATCAGAAGGTGCAAACAATAAAAAGTCGGAATGTATACTTTTGATTCTCATCCTCACGACTCACGAGCAGTGGTGAAGTCAGGATTTTCACTAATGAGGTCCAAAATATAAAGAAGTAAACACACGAAAAAGCTAAAGGGATTCAACATCTACTATATCCTTATTTATAAAGTGTTGTATATCACATTGATGCAGAAAATGTTTTATGAAACATAGCTATTCTAGTCCCCTTCTGAGGCACAAAGAAGCAATAACAATACACCCTTCAGCCACAGTTGCAACTATTATGGTCCATTAATATAAAAAAGTAATCTTTCCAAAGGAGAACTAAATCACCATGTCAGCAAGTTATATTAGCAATCAAGTCTAAAAATGAGGTACTCACAAGAAATGATTAGACATTAATTAACTACTCCATCCGTTTCAATTTGTTTGTCTTACTTTTTTTTTAGTCCGTTTCAAAGAGTGTTTTTTTCCCTTTTTTAGCAATTCTTTAGTTTCAACTTTCCACATGGTATATATAAGATCACGGGGTTAAAAAGGACATTTTGGTAGATTTTACTTATCTTTTGTTTAGGACCACAAGACTCAAAAGTCTTCTTTAGTCTCTTAAACTCCGTGCCAAGTCAAAACCAGACAAACAAATTGAAACGGAGGGAGTAATAAACTCTGGATTATCCTGCAGGAGCAACTTTGATCCAAAACATTCAGGCTATAGTTCAGTGGGACACAGGGTATAAAGTTTTAAACTGCTTCTGCTGAATCCACACTCAGAAAGTGATCAACCAGATGAGCAAGCACAATATCTAAAAAAGGGTGGAATTACAACTAGAAATAGGCAAATAAATAGAAGATACAAAATGGAATGCTAAGAAGGATGACAAAAGTTTGTCTTTCCTCTCTGATGCCTGACTAATCTTTACAGCATAATGCAATCTGATTTTTTGTTCAAATACTTGTTTAGATGTACTAATCTTTACAGTATACTTAAGAAATTCCTAAACGAGAAAGCGGTATGTATGGTTGGCGTATGCCTAAAAACTAGTCCATAATCATATTATCAACTCATCAACTGCACGATTGTCCATGAGCATGCATTTTTGGCAGCAAGAGAAGATTCCTCCTTTAGGTGCAAGATGTGATATTACCTAGGTTCCTAAACTTGGAATGGATGGCGGGGCGTAGGTGGCAAGCAGTTGCATGGATACGGTGCTTTACTCGTAGACGCTTCTCCAGCTCTCTCAAGAATTGTATCGGAGTCGCCCTCGGGGGGACTTCCTAAATGACCATTCCGAGGAATTTTATCGTACTCCGTGCAGCTACGGTTGTTGATCCTGCAAAGTAAATGCAATCCAAGTTTCTGTTTCATGTACTAATTAGGTGGATGATAATGCACAAGTAGTATATGTTTTATCACTAGCATCAAGTTTACCAAGCTTAAAGGCCTATTGAATGCCAATGTTTACAACACTCTTTTGCTTCCCTTCTCACCAAAGCCAGTGTCTTGCATCATCGCTACAAATTCACTGTAATCGATGCGTCCATCCTGAAAAATAAAAATAAGTAGAGAACAAATTGGTATGAGCTTTCTTCTTACATAATCCATGAACTTTATGATCTTGTTAGATTCCTAGAGTTAACCATGCACATTACACATCTGAAAGATATGAGATAGAACTCTGAAGATGAGAGTAACAGGGTTTACATTATCTTGATCAACTTCGCGCATAAGCTCTTCGATGGGGATATTGCTTAAACCAAACTTATCACAAGCGTTTTGGAGTTCATCCTGCGTGATATATCCACTGCCATCTTCATCAAAATATGAAAACGCGGCATACATGTGATCTTCCTTCTGAATTTTGTTTAGATGGAGCATAGCAGCTATAAACTCGCCATAATCAATGGTACCACTATTATCAACATCTGCCTGAATTTTCCACACAGAAAGGTTTTCTTGTAAGGATCATTTTGGACAAATTTATTGTTAGGAAGATATGAATGCCAACAAATCAAGCAGAAGCAGAAGTATTCAACTGTTTTGGTAAGCATTAATAACACTGAGGAACATTTTCACATTCAGAGGAAAATGATCATTTGCTCTCCAGAAGATTGACAATGCAAACCTCAGGTATGCAACATTACTATTTTTTAGGTTCAAACAACTTATGTCCTATAGTTACGTTCTTTCTTAAAAAACCGCTCATTTATGAGATAGGTGTGAACTCATTTTATTACAGTTTTTATTACAAAAGAGCAAGTGTTATACACTCAGAGTTGATAAGTATTATTTTGACGATTCACAAAGGAATGTAAGTCAGAGATGTCTATAATGCGCGTAAGAATGCTCTTGAACATAACAAACAGTATCACTTACCGCTTGCATTAAACTAACTATTTCTGAATCCTTCAGATTAGCACCCACTCTTTCCAAACCCGTTTTCAGTTCTTCTAGCGTAATATGTCCACTATTATCTGCGTCTATCATTTTAAACATTTCCTTCAGTCCTGCAATTTCCTCTCCAGACAGACTTTCAGCAATTACCTAAAAACAAACAGGGATTGCTCAGGCATAATAAGTAAAAGCTAGTATTACTTGACATTGTAACATGTTTTGATATCCTTCTCCAGTTCCTTAAAAGTTAGCGAGAAATGTATATAAGCCTGGCTCATCGATGTATATATAGGAAATAACCAAATACATGCCACTTACGATATAAAATGGAAAAATTATTAGATGATAGCCATGGTTTTTTTTCCTTGAAAGGATTCTCAATACTTTTTCTTATGCAGAAATTCAATGATAGATCTGAACAATTAGAATAACTTACTCTGATTGCTATCTTCTTTAATTTATTCATTGCAGAAAACTGATTGAGACGACTTAGAACAGCACAATCAAGAGGCTTATCTGGAGCAACCCCACCAACACGAACCCATGGATGACCTGAAATAGACAAACATATTTGTCATTCAAGTAAAAAGTAACTTAAGCAAATATACAGACAGACATGATAGTGTCCTTCCTGCCAAATAAAAAGTCAAGAACACCAGGTTTATATCAACTTACAACTGCTTCTTCCTTTACCTCTCCCGTACACATTCTCTTTGTTAATCTATCACTAAAAGAAGATCATATAGAAGATCTGAAATCATTCACATTTTGTACCCTTTTTAACATATAATAGTACTTAGGAGACCAAAAAAGCAACAACAACAAAACACCCAGTATATTTCCACAAGTGGAGTCTGGGGAGGGTAGAGTGTACGCAGACCTTACCCCTACCTCGTGGAGATAGAGAGACTATTTCCAAAAGACTCTCGGCTCAAGTAACACATAAGACAGTTTGAAAAAGACAATACAGAGGTAGAACAAGGCATAGAAAATAAGACATAACAAATAATAGAGAAAGCATAACAAACCATACAGAGCAGAATAATGAGATAAAACGAAGCACAAGAAACAACAGATAGTAGCAGTAATCGAAGAACAAGAAACTACAAGAATATTGCTAATACTATCTACCTACCAAGCCTACCCCACATGGAAGCTTACCTACCTTCTACCCTAATTCGCGACCTCCATCCTCAAGGAGGCCAAAAAAGCAAAGCAAGAAATTCTAGTTGGAAGATATTATTCTTAGGAATATAAGTCCAGTTACTGCCATTAAAAGTAAGTGTCCTTCCATCTTTCTTCAAATGACATGGGCAATAATAGTAAAACGGGACTTTTACGACAACAGGAATAAGGATATTTTTCGAACAGAAGTACCAAAAGAACTTTAAGTTCTATAATAAGAACGACTTTAAATGCTTGTCAAGACAGTTGAAAATCTATTTAAGAAACAAGTGATCCAGCGGGCAGTATCATTAAATATTGAAAACATACACAACATTGAGAAGAGCATAAAGGATCAGACTGGAATATTGCATCTTACAAAGAACTTCATGAGCTGTCAAACGCTTTTTGGGATCTCTCACCAGCATTTTTCTGACTAAATCTTTTGCACTTTCTGATATAGCAGGCCAGGGTTCTGATGCAAAGTCAAGTTCCCCTGTTAAAACCTGTTCAAATATTCCTTGCTCCGTCTCTGATTCAAAACATCAAAATTCATAGGCAGAATCGTCTTCATGTTTGCTTCAAGGTCTATAGGATCAAATCACAAAGGAAGAAAGTAAAAAAAGAACCTTACCATCCCAAAATGGGGGAACACCGCTAAGCAGTATATAAATAATGACTCCAGCACTCCAAATATCACATTCTAGACCATAATGCTTCCGCAACACTTCTGGCGCCACATAGTAAGGGCTTCCAACAACATCACTGAAGATTTCACCTGGGTGCACCAGATTTGTATTCTTGATAAGGTCAAAGAAACAGAAGTAAAGCATCCCTAAAAAAGATGAATTGGAAGCCTACTGATATGAACTTAACACCATTCCTTAATAAGCTTAATGTGAACATAGGTATGAAAATAGCACAGCTCATATTATTGGGTGACTTCTGCTAAGAGTAAGCTGTGTCAGGAAGAGACCCTAAGCTATCAAGTTATGAAACATAGAACTGCCCATGCTAACAAATCAAAGATCAAGCAAGTAGATGCAATCAAAGAAATATACCATTTTCTCTGTCTTGGACTTTATACTTCAAAGATGTCCTTGTGAATACATGCATGTTGTTTTTGTTATTATCTGTTTTTCTTGTACTTCCGTTACTCCTTGTTTGGGACTGCTTTGGATTGTTTTTCCTTGAGCCGAGGGTATATCGGAAACAGTCTCTCTACAGAGGTAGGATAAGGTCTGTGTACACTCTACCCTCCTCAGAATCCACTTTGTGGGACTACACTGGGTATGTTGTAGTTGTTGCTCTTTGTAATTATTATATCAGGATTAGATTAGTTGAAAATTAAAAAATATCAACAAAAATATTGTATAGAGTACTTCAGTGATTATGTTATGCTTGAAAGTCAAGAAACTATTAACAACATTGTTTTTTTTTAATGATTATTTCATAATAATAAATAATCCCAAGATTAGAGAATTTTCCTTACATCATGGAACTCAAAACTCCTATAATAGGAACCTCCTACATGTTGTAGATGGCCAATTTCAAGAAGAGATTTTTGCTCTCTTCTTTTCGCTATTCACAAGGTATATTAGAGTCTCTAAGATTTTGGTAGAGACTTAAGTAGTTTCTGCCTACTACTTGATCAAAAATGTAGTTTTGCCAACTAATGGCCATAATTGTGCCATCTATCTCGTCAAAGGTTTTCCTTCTTTCCATAGTAAGGTTTTACTTATTCCCAAATTATGCTATCCTTACCTCTTTCTGATGACTGCTGTGACAGTGTTACTCCTCTTTCTGATAATCGTTCCTGTGGCTCTACATCTCACTCTAGCAATTGTTCCAAGAGCACCATGCCTCTTTTTGTTACTATCCCGGTGACAATGCCTACTCTGACCAGCACTCCACCCATTATCTAGTTCCTTTCGACAATAACTCTTTTAGGTAATCATTTTGCGGAACCATGTCTCTTTCTGATAATCTTCTGGTGGCACCATGTCTTTTTATGGTTACCATTTGGCAGTACCTGTCCATTCTGACCATTCTTCAAGCCACTATTCAGCCATTCATTCAATAATTTTTCTAGCAACTTTTCCAATCTTTGCTCCGGCAACTTTCTTGGGAACTCTTCAGTCACCAATTCAGACTATGGCAATGGTATCCTAGAGATTAGAGTCACAGTTTCTCTTTCCAGTGATTGAGAATAGATTCATTTTTCCATGTGTACTGCGAGAATCATTTTTTCTGTTGTGCAATTACCAGCGACTTTCTTGCAAGAAAAATTTCGGCAACACTTCTATTGTGATTAAAACTCCTATATAAGAAGCTCTCTTGTAGGTTGCTAATAACCAATTTCAACAAGAATCTTTTCACTCTTCTTTTCCCATTCACAAGATCCCATGGGGGAATTACTTTCCCACAACAGACAAAGTACAGACATTTTCAAGGTTGATTTCTAAATTACATCCAACATCCTCCCAGCTATATTAAGGGACACACGGATGGAGCACCTTAGCATGTTTGGTAGTAAAAGTTCAATATTCGAGAGCCTTAAGCCTAAACATAACCAAGACTCGTGTAACACGTCGATGGCCTTCTGGTAATCATAGATTTCATACATTAGAGGAAAAGCCAATAACATAAAACAGTAATACGTAAAGCAATCATTTAATAAGAGAACACTTTTTGCCTGATAAATGACAGACTTGAGGTTGATGCTGATGCCACTATTAAGGAAATTGTGTTTTCAAGAGAATACCTGGCTTGAAGAACACTGATAATCCGAAGTCAATCGCCTTCAGAGGCGATTCCTCTTCCTGATCAGCGAAAAGAAAGTTCTCGGGTTTCAAGTCCCTATGCATAACACCCAAAGAATGGCATGCTTCTACAACACCTACTATTACTCTTGCAAGTTCAGCTGCCTTCTTCTCAGAATAATGCCCTCTTTGTAAAATCCTATCGAAAAGCTCCCCACCAGCACAAAGCTCCATTACAACATGAACTGCAACAGCATCCTCGTATGCCCCAACAATTTGTACCACACTAGGTTGTCCTGCCAAATGATGCATTATCTGAATCTCCCTCCTTACATCCTCAATATCCTCCTCAGTTGTCAACCTCCTTTTCGCAATGGACTTACAAGCACATACCTTACCACCTGATGACTTCTCTATACATAAAAACGTCGTCCCAAACTGCCCTTGTCCTAATTTCCTCCCTAAACTATAAATCTCCTTCAAATTACCCGTTTTTCTTCCTAAAACAGATTCAATCTGAACACCAAGACTCGACGTTCTCCTAACATGACTAGGCTTGTTCTGTCTCACCCCTTCCACGGGCGGCTTATCAGTATCAGTAACGTCCTCCCCATTTATCATAAGGTGTGGGGGTGGATTACCTTTTATACCACTAGATCCATCCGTTTTCGATGAATCAACCGAATTTTCTTTGCTTTTCTCTCCTTCATTTGGGAGTGGTAAATTTTCTGACTGATTTGGTTTCCATACAGCTGCAGTAACAGATTGTAAGAACCCATTGTTAGCCAATTTGGGTCCTACACAATTATTCCCCATTTAGCTCAAAATCAAAATATCAACCTTTTTCGATTCCTAATACCATGATTGATCGTTATGAACAAATCCAAAATCTTTATATATATTAATTCCCACTATAAATTCAATAGAACCCTTAATGAAACTCTAAATTTTTAACCCAAAATACTATAAATACTCCACTAATCACTCGATTGCACGAAAAAAAACCATATAAAAATCTGAAATTTTCGCGGAAATTCAAGAATCGAACAAAAGATGATGTAACAAAACGAAATGTGTTAGGGATTTAGAAGAAATTTTGGGAGAAAATTGAAAAGATGAATGGATCGGTTGGGTAGTTTAGGAAATCGAAATTATTTTTTTGATGAGTCCGTTAATTCTGTTGGTGATTGGAGAAGTGTGTTCTTTCATGCATGCATGTGTAGCATTTTTCAACCTAAAGGATTTTAGTAGAGTTGGCAAAATTAGCCTAAGAAATCATGACTCGCTTAATTCGTCTAAGGTTTCGTTTGTTTTTATTAATATTAAGACGTATAAATCTAAATGGATATTTGAATAATTTTGATGTTGTCTCGAGATCTAAACACGGGATGATTAAGATTGTTTGTTTTCAAAATATGAATGTGTTTTAATTTATTTATTTGTAAATATAATAAATGTATAAATCAAATAAAAAATAACTAAATAATAAAAAAAAATGAAATAAATTATTATTTTGTAAGAAGATTTATGTTCGTAGTAATGGTTGCTATTAGGGGTCATTTGGTAGAATGCATTAGAAAAATAATGCATGCATTAACTTTGTGTATTACTACTTAACTCTATTAGGTATTAGGTGTGTATAACTAGTACATGAAAATTCTTAATATTAGTAATGAAATGGATTCTAGTGCATTCGTTAGAATACTTTTTCCACATTATTTCCATCATATTTATGAATGGTATTTTTGTAAACAAATAATTCTTTTTTAGAAATTATGTAATGCATATTGCTTTTAAGTTTTAATACACCAAATCAAACACTACATAAGAAAAATCTCAACATAATTAATGCAAATATAACTAATGCAACCATTACTAATACACCATATTATGTACTATTTTTATACGACCCTAAAGCTTCTAGTAAGGGCATTCGAGAAAAGGGCATGGCAGAATCAGGAAAAGATCGAACCACAAGAATCTATTGTATGCAGCCTCTGTGAAAGCTTTAAGCGCGGGATTCAGGAAAGGGCATAGCACGATCCGAAAAGGGCCGAACCACATATGAACAAAAATTTATTATTTGGTGATGTAAATAATTTTCTAAAAGCTTAAAGCGCGGAATTCAGGAAAGGGCATAGCACGGGAAGGGCCGAACCACATGAACAAAAATTTATTGTTTGGTGATGTAAATAATTTTCTAAAAGCTTTAAGCACGGGATTCAGGAAAGGGCATAGCACGATCCGGGAAGGGCCGAACCACATGAACAAAAATTTATTGTTTGGTGATGTAAATAATTTTCTAGAATAATTAGCCCAACGAAAGGTTTATAGATATACATGAATTCAAAGATACATGTGTCTAATTCAAAGGTTCTAATTCTAATGCATTTTTCCACATATTGGGCCTCAAACGGCTATAAAAATTGAACTAGATTTGGTGGGGTGCGCCAGGCCCAAGCTGTAGTGCAACGCTTAGGCGACGCGCGAAGGCCCAAGTAGCAAGCTACTTTGATGGGCCTTCCCCCTTAAAAAATTGAGTTAATATCGTGTGGACCAATGGCCCAATATTAAACTGATAAGAACAGATACTACACTTGATCTTAGCCAAAAGGCCGAGAAAGGTATGCTTTTGAAAGTGAATGGGCCTTTGGTTTTGTAGCAACTATCTGTTGTCTGCTTTTTACTTTCTTCCGATGTGGGAGTAATGAAAAGCAATGACTTGAGAACATAACAAAATGAGCAAAGGCAAAAAACTCTAACGTTCTCTATGGCCAGGAAGAACGTTTGGATGCTGTTCGACAATGAATGTAAAAATAATTGTCAAAGTAATCTATTTATGGTTTTGTTATGTCTTTTTACTTGTATGTAATTTTCCTTCTTTTTGTCATGTTTCTTAGTCATCCTTGGCTCCTTGCTATGAAGGAGACCATAGTTTGGATAAGAAATTTTCCATTATTGTATCAATAAGTTTAACGTTGCTGTACATACATTTTTCTTTCTTTTTCCTTTTAAATATTTCAGATTTAAGTGCTCAACATGAAAAATTATTCTCATAGAAAAAAATATCTCATTTTTATTCTATCTAATGTCCTTTTGAGAGTTTAATTATCGTGAGGATACACATTATGATTGTTTAGTGAATGTAATTTTTTTTTGTGATTTACCTTTGTATTGTGCTTTATATTCTCCTCTTCTTCCTATCGGCATTTCTTCATTAGCCAGAGAACTAACACACTGATTTTACGATAGTCTGGTGAAACTGTTATACGTTCTTATAGAGGGTAATAAAATTATAGCTTTAGTCATTACGAGAGTAGTACTATTTTTATAATGTCTTTATTTTTTTCCGTTTCATTTAATAATCAATAGGTAAATGATTATTTTCTTAAATTTCTTTGTTTTGTCTTTGGAGTTCTATTCTTCTTGGGATTTCAATATTATTTATTTTTGTATCAAGCTGATGTTCCGAGAGAGAGATTCGAGGCTAAAAAAACACATGATATGCTCTTATTCTCCTTTTTTCATTTTTTCCATATGTATTTCTTTCTTTTTCGGTAAATTAGTACTTTATCCTTATTATTATGTTAGTCTTATTTTTAGATCATTTATATTCTAGATTTTCATTTCGTTGATAGAGATAAATGTTTTAAATTAAGTATAGCTATTATATCTTTCTTCTATTTATCTACGATAATTTTTATTAATTTTATTTATTCTTCCATTAAATCTAATTTTTATATTGGTAAAGGAAAATATAGTATATCATAACCGCGCGCTTATTCACTAGTTTGAAAAATAACATAAGGTCTCAAATTTCAGCTGCTAGATTTTGTTTGACATTAACATTGAAGGAGCTGTGTCAATCAATATATCAGGAGTATTTGCTACTTATATTATCAAATATTTGAGATTACCAACTAAAAGACAATCAAATATCAGACTATGAAAGATTAAGCAAGATGGTTGATGTGATTGATATCAGAGCCTTGCAATTACAGCTGAACTTAACCTTCACCACTTGAGAACACCCCACAAGCAGATAGATACTGAAAACAACATGAAGAAGTTTCTATCACCACACCATCTGAGGTTACTTCCACATGTGAGACCTTTATTAAGCAATCACATGTCCTGAACTAAGGTGCACATTCTAAGGTAGTCTTCTAGCTAGCATCCAGAGGTGTCTAGCAATTAATGAAATGGGTGAAAATCATGTGAGACCGAGGTCCAAAGCCCCGTGGAGACAAAAGAGATTAGGTGATTTCTGTTCATGTGCCAAAGTCTTGGTGGACACGGTTATTCAGTACATGAGAGATGGTAGGTGTCCGATGATCCAATGAAATAGTTGAGGTCCACGGACACCACCATTCTCTCTCTCTCTCTCTCTCTAACACACAGAGGGTGGGAGATTGTGGGGGGGGGGGGGGGAGAAGCTTACTATCTACTTTGATTCCAAGCCACTTTCCTTACTCTATTGGAGATAGCTCATTTATGGGCCAATGTTGTTGATACAGCAATGGACAGAGATTACAACAGTGAAAGATGAATAACTGGTGCCAAAAATTGTCTAGACTTTTGATTCCTCTTGGAAAATACAATATCAATGAATAAAATGTCAATAACTACCTTAATAATCCCTATTGTCAAGTAGACAAAAATTAAATTTCATTCTTGCAGCTTCATCTGTTGGTGCGGAAGATTGGTATAAGTCCACCACCTCGGGACCAACTGCTGAAGATCTCATCACTGGCCTTTCATCAAAAGGAAAACCTGAAAGCGCCTGCTTTTGAATCAGTGACCGACTCCCAGAAGGAAGGTTTCTTCTGCTGGGCTTTTTTCTCCTCGGCTTTCAGAGTCAACTCATCAATAGTACCAGGAAGATATGCTTCAACGGCATTCTTAAATTTGTCATGCAAATTGACTCTGTCACTTGTTCCAGACACAAGAGTGCAAGCATTTGGCCTTTTTAGAAACTCCAAAACATTCAGTAAATTCCTCCTGCAAGACGAAATGACAGTTGAAAAGTACCCATAAAATAGATATTGGCCCGAACAAGGGAATTCCAGGTGAGTTCTGAAACAGTTATCCTCTCCAAACTCACCGGAGATCCTAAATGGACACACCGAGAAGGAGAGAGTTGTCATGAAAATTTCAGCGGAGATCCTAAACAGACATACAAGGGGATGAAGAGAGTTGTCCAGAAAATATCGGTGGTGATCCTAAACAGACACACAAGTGGCGGGGAGAGACTTGCCCTGAAAAATTATCATGCTAAGTTCGAACTAAGTGAACTCAAGAAATACCTACTTTTACATGTCTAAGAAAGAGATTTTTCTTTTTTAGATGAAGTAGTTGTAATAAAAAAGGCATCAAGAAGATAAATGAAAGTAATAGCTACAAAAGAGATCATGTTACATGTCTAGGGAAGATATCGACTTATCCATATCACAATAAAAACTGCATATTTAAGGCTGCAAAACCGATGATACAACTTTCTAGCCCAGATAGGCATCAACATCAGAACTCTTTCACTATGAAGTAAAGAAAAATTCAGTTAAGCATGATTATGCATATCTGTGTTTGAGAACAAAGCTTCAACTAATAAGGTTATCGTGGTTTAACTGAATTAATCCTTGCTAGGATGTAAGGATTAGAAGAAAGGGGGGAAAGAATAGAACATCGAAGATGTATCTTTTGTTAAAAAGAAGCCCACAACAAATATTCAATCCCATGCTACAAAAATGTGTCCGCTAGCTGATTAACTCACTAAAGTTTGCTTGTTTAGGTCTTTTATCAGCAAAAAAAATGCCAGGCTTTAAGGTGGTTTATCCTAAACCTTAAAGCTCAATACTACATGCCACGATTAGATGTAAAACAAAGACACCGTAATTTCCATATATCTTAAAAAAATTATCATCATATAGAGTCACCACAAAATCTTTTGAAGCCATGATTGTAGGTGAGAGAAAAATATGTTTTTAAAAGAACTACCCAAACAAACAGATCAAGCGGTTATCTCATTCTTTTAGACATTCTCTAGTCCGCATGCTTCCGTGTTTAGTGTTTCAGATTTTCATGGTAATAACCAACATGATCATCCCTTCCATCATATCAGGGTTTTCTTTCTCCATCACTTCCCAAAGCTTGACAAGAGAGTGAGGTCACAAAAGAAAAAGTACTACTCAAAGTAAAATTTACTCAAGAAAGACCTTTATGTTACATTCTCTAACAACCACCCCTACTGCACGATATAAAAGCACTATAAGCCTTTCCTCTATATGCTAGTTTTATGGCTGAGTACATATGTGGCCCCTTAAACTTGCCTGATTTTTTCATTTAGACACCTAAACTAAGGGTTGTACCTATTGAACCCTTGAACTCATACTGTGTCGATTGAACACATCTTTCTCATCAAGCTAAAATGATTGATGCGTGAGGTTCAAACTCCGCTGATGTGGCAATATGACAAATCAAAAAACAACACATCAGCACCAAAAAAGAAGAAAAGAAAAAAAAAGAACTGAGAGTAATGGAATTTGTCAGTCAAATCTGATGGTGTTTTGAAATGTGGTGAGTTGGAGATGATGGCTCAACCTCAATCTCCAAGCAAACGTAAGAGATCAGAGATGGATATCAAGATCAAATTCTCAAACTGAAATTCTTTGCATAAATTACACATAAACTCGATCTAAAATTCTTTGCATCTTTTTTATTTGGTTCTTTGAGAACAAATACAATGTGAGTTACAAAGTGGTGGTTCCATGTTCAATTGGCTCATAACCGTAGCTTTGCTTCTTATTAGTTTTCTTCATAATTCATAAAACTTTTAGAATCAAATTTATATTTGTTGCTTGGTCATTTCATTGTTGTGGTTTAGGATGTGTAGCGGTGGAGGCTGCTGTTACGGCGGTGGAAGCGGTGGGGATTCTAGCAGCAGATTAAGGTGAAGGAGATAAAAGGAAAAGAAACTTTTTTAAAAAGGATTAGAGCTTTCCACTCTCTAAGAGGGGAGTGTATCACACATGCTATCTCATGTCAGAATCATGTGTTTAATAGGTATTCGTTAAATTAAGATTACGTGTTCCATAGGTACAAACCCTAAGTTCAGGTGTCTAACTGAAAAAATCGGACAAGTTTAAGGGGTTGCATTTGCATATGTATTCAGCCTAGTTTTATACTTTTACTTACATGAGGACTATGTAGAACAATGACTCAAGGGACTGAACCGAATATACGACATATTAACCTGAGAATATATGTGATATTGAGTTACAGCTACTAAATCAATAGTGAACTTTCACATTTTTCTACCTCTGGTGTCCACCTCTTTATAAAACAGAACCATTACATGCTATTAAGAAACTAGTACATATAACAATACAAAACTTTATCAAGTGCCAGAAATATAGGAGACAAAAGTAGCATACCTGCTAACAAAGTTCTGGGTAATGGCAATTGAATCCTCTAAATTGATGACCAAATGCCACCATCCATTGGGTACAAAGATAACTTCACCCGCCTTGCAGACACACTCAATAGGTCTCTTTTTCCAATTCTTTGTTGCATTATAAAAGTTCATGAACCATTCCATGATTGAAACAGGACTTGCTACCTCTGCACCATCAGCGCTTGGATAAACCCCTGGAGGCACCACATCAGGGGGGAATAATATCCATTTCTTGGATCCTTTGATTATCGCATTCCAAGCGGAGGTAGAATTTGGATCAATGTGGAATGACGAGCCAGACCATGCAGGTCCAATTATAATCCACCTATAATCTGGCCTCTCATTACCCAAAACACTAAACAAATCCTCATTGAAGTACATCGGAACATCATAATCCTTTCCTAATTGAGGAATTTTCTCCGCAAACTTTGGATCAAACAGATACAAGGGCTTTTCTTCCCTCACTTGATCAGAGTACCTAAAATAGTCCTCAAGCTTCATTTTCACTGGCCCTACTGAAAATTCCACATCCCCACATTTCTCAATCAGATAATCCCTATTCCATTTCTCCAATGCAGGCCAATTCTCCAAGCACCCTTCTAACAAAACTGGCTTATTTGGTTCCTCAAAATTCATCACAAACTCATCAACAGAAATCCCTTTCTTCCTTACTATATTATCCCTTTCTATCCATTCAGGTTTCATTTCAAGATTAGCACATAGCCAACTCTGAAACAAGTAATCAGAATAAAAGTCTCTAACTTTAACACCAGAAGGCCTATATCCACTAACAAAAGTAGACTTCCAAGACCCATTAAACAAGAACCCACCTTTACAAGTCTCCAATACAAGATTCCTCCAAAGGGGTTCATGGTTACAGAAAATATAGAAACCTTTGCTTACATTTGACAAAATACCTAAATGGGTACCTTCTAAAAGGCCTAAAATATCAAGAACAAGCTCATCAGTCAAAGTCTGAAGATTACCTAGACCAGTGTTTCTTGAATTATGAGATGATGGGTTGAAATAAAGATTCCCAAGTGGCTGAACTCCATGGGAATCTGATTGTGATGAGGCTTTCAAGCTGAACCCCTCGTCTTCTTCTTCTTCTTCTGGTGCTATTTGGTATGGTTTGGCAACCCTTTCTTCCTTAGAAACAGAAATTTTCTTTGATTTCTTATTCTTGCCATTTTTTCTCTTTCGTTTTTGCTTATTGAATATCAAGCTCTTGGAACCCAGCATTGTTTCTGCGGGAAAAGGAGAAGGAGAAGTTGAGAAGTATGGTTTCAGCCGCCAAGGCTTTGGCCCTTGAGGTTGTGCAGTGTGTGTGTTATTTTTTGGCATAACACGTAAAGGGAGACGCAAATTTGGCGCACGTCAATTTTAAGAGCACCTCAATTCACTTTTGGTGTGTCAGTCCAATACTTTATCTTAGAAAATGATCATCTAGACACTTTAAAATTAATGTATCATTGTTAGCAATGGTGTATATGAGACACAGTAAAAACGAGTTAGAGTGTTTAGCTGTTAATTGGAATGTCTAGATGCACATTCTCAAAATTAAAGTGTTTACTTATCAACTGAAATTAAATTTGAGTGTATGTTTACGTATTATGCCTTATCTTTTACATGATTCATCACACATGTTGGATGTTCGAGTCTACAAATTGATGAGTTTGCACTCAATAAAATTGAGAATTCTCTTCCCCTCCCATCAAATAAAGGGGGAAATCTTTAATTAAGAAGGAAAAAAACCTAAAGAATCGAGGTGAATAAAAAAAAATTAACTTTCCCTGGTTCTTTTGTTCCAAAGACATCGACTAATTGGCATGATACATATAGTAGGTGCTAAAGAGTAAAGACCCTTGAAGCACTTTTGGCTTGGAGAAGCTTGGGCAGAGTAAGACGTTTTTTCTATTTTTTCCCTACGCAGCTGGGTCATTCTGGACTGACCAAAGATCTCATACGTGAAGTAAATTATCACACCTAGATCCAATCAATTGGGAGAATCAATAGATTCCTTTGAGGAAGCGACTCATCCTTCCGGAACGCAGCACACAACTTTGTGTTATATACTGCGCTCTCCAAGTGTGTTTGCTCCTAAGGGATATGACATAACCATAACAGATGTGTTGAAGGGACGTCAAGTGGTTGATATTATCCTTCCCATCCTTCCCGGACCAAAATTTCTTGTTTCCAAGGCCAAATTTATCAAATTTGATCGACTAATAGTTTGTAGCTGTAATTTGTACTACAATATCTAGGAAAAGAAAAAAGAAAATAAAACATTCACTTGAAAGTAAAGACACATGAGTGAGTCGGTCTTGGACTAAAAGTCTAGATGAATAAGAAGGAAGTTCTTAGACAACGAATACAAAAGTGCAGTAAGCACTAACATCTGATCGACAAAAAGAAAAAGTAACGAGAGAAAAAATCATTCACAAATTGTAATATACAGGAAAAAGAAAAAGAAAACCTTGAGCAGGATCCAAACAAGCCATATATGATCACAATTATTCACAAGTTCCAAACTGGCAAAGGAACATCTATATTTTCGATGACACTGGTTCAGCCAAATGTTACAATTCCAAGAAACAAGCGGGAAGAACACAGCGCAGAGTGAACCCACAATTTGCAGCAGCAAGGAATACAGTGGGGAGAAAGAAAGTAATATGAAAAAGCAATCAATCTGACTACAATCCATTTCGTACTGACGTTTATGATACAGTCTTCAGTAATCGATGTGAACTACTAGGAGCTGGTTTTACAACTGCGTGCTCATCAGACATCTCCACTGCCCAACGCGAGGTCCCTTGTCTAAAAGCATTAACAAGCCTGAATTGTTGGACGACGATCCAAACGTGTACCTAACAAGTATCAAGATTCAATTGAATGTCAGAACTTGCTCAAACAAACAACTAAACTCAAGGAGACAGAAAGGGAAAAAGGTGTAAGGGAATTGTAAGAAGTTGAAGCAGTATTTATTGATAAGAAACCAAATTGCAATGATCAACTCACTTGCATCTGCGTGCTTTTCTTCTCCATAAAACAAAGGATACCATCCACTGAATAAAAAAGAATATAAATAAATCAGCTTACGTATAAATCAGAAGACGAAAAAGAAACAGGAGGGCCAAATAAGAAATGGTGGGGGTGGGAGGACGGAGTAAGACGAGTGAGAAACTTTGATATCAGAATAAAATAAATCGGTTTGCTATTTATTACCCCATATATTACCATATGGTCTCCATTCTAAGCTAGGTCCACATTGATTCTAGAGATTGTAGGTCTTTTGTGATTTTAGGTCTACCTTGTTCACTTTTAGTGTCATCAATATAATAGAAGAAAATTAAAATGGTACTTATGATTTTTTGTCCCTAGAACCCTTCTCTCACAGGAAATAAAGAATTAGTCCTAGCCCATTCCAAGTGGCCCATCCAAAGTAACTAAAGAAGAGAGCTTTCTGTCAACTGTCCATGTCAATATGGGCAAACATAGCTATACAGGAAGATGCCTGTGAAAATGCATCAAGATCTAAGTGAGGTCATAATGATCTTACAAAATAACCTGTCTACTTACCATTTGAAATGTGATTCTGCTAAAACTTTGGGATTACATGTGTTAGCAACAGCTCTTCCCATTTTGAGAATGGACTTCTTGATTAGACATAAGCCCAAGACACTAATCCATATGATATTATCTTGGTGACTTGATTGAAGATTAAGTGTACTCGGATATAACTTATTGAAACATCTTAAACATTAATTACTCCAAATACCAGCTCTGAGCCACACCAAACCTCACCCATAATTGATCCAAGAAGAAAAAGACAATGATCACAAAAGCTAACTCAAGGTCTAGTAGAGGTTTCAGAAAGAGCCACAACCCAATTCATTCTCAGTTTTTCCTTTTTAGGTGACCTAAGGTTTCTCTCGTTCCATGCTCAGCAGAAAATGTTCTATTCATCATCCTAAACTCTAAATGGTTTATCTTAATAGACACAGCAGCTTGCTACAAAGATTGCCTCCAAAGTCTCACCAAGAAGAAAACTGAGAAATGGGAAGATAGATTCTCACAGCACTGTACTCAGAGTGCAGCAAATAAAGCACCACCTTGCATGAAATAAAGCACTTGAAAGAAGTCAAACCTTTTTGTTTTTGGATATTGCAACAAGAACTCAAACACATAAAATAAAGTAGCACAATGACAAAAGAGTATTCTATGTATTAACCTTTCTAATACATTGTATAATTACATAACTTTGGCATTTATACATAACCCAAAAAATCTTAAATGTCACACGCAGAAACACTTACCTAGGAGCATGAGTTGTAAAATAAGTTCAAGATAAGACAATATTCATAAAATTGAATAAAAATCAGATATCGGGTGGAATGTGGGAAAAAAGGTCACACCTAAGGGACTGTAACTAAAATTTGTGACAGTGCAGTTAAGAGTTAGGAAAATGAGCAAGACTAAAAGAAGGCAGGTCCAGCACATTTCTGACCATTAAGCCTTTAGTTCTGGCACAGGAAAATACTTTTTGCTAGGATTAGTATCAAACAAAGTAATTAGTATTTCTGCTATTCAATCGTAGAATCGACTCCAATCAAGCTGAAATAAGCCCATATATGTTACTAGTCATTGACATGAGTTGGCCAATAAATTTACATACTCAATCAAATCGAATCAAATACTCCCTCCATTTCAATTTGTGTCAAACTTTCCTTTTTAGTCTGTTTCGAAAAGAATGCCACTTTCTATATTTAGCAACTCTTTACACCCAACATCCTACATGACTACTAAATAAAGACCACAAGATTCAAAGGGAGTTTTGGTACATTACACACATTTTTAGTTTAATACCACAAGATTCAAAAGTTTTCTTTATTTTCTTAAACTTCGTGTTTAGTCAAACTAAGACCAAAAAATTGAAACGCGGGGAGTATATGTTTACAGTCACAAAATTGCTACTAAATGTCCTTGCAATGAGTCAATAACCCAGAATTTGTGCTTTCATATTGGACAAAGACCGTAGGTGTCATCGTAACAGAGAAAATGAAGTTACTGCAAACCATAAAGTTAACACAGATTAATACCATACCTTGCATGCAGACATGAATGAAAAGCTCCCAATTACAGATGGCTTCTTTGCAGGATTTCTCACGGCTGGGGACATCTCTTTGCATAATTGCTGAGCAATCTCCTTGAGCAATATCACTTGTGCTTTATCAGTCCGCATAGCAATCATAGCCTGTCTCATTGATTCCCGGTCAGCCTCAAGTGCCTGAAGCCTAAAGTACAACTTTGTGACCTCTGGATCTCCAAAATCTGTATGATTCAATGAATCCCTCGGGGTATAGTCGTCAACCGTTCCGGCTGAAGCCTTGAGTTCTGACACACCATTATAGCCAGCCCTCTGATGTACAGAATCAATTGTGTAAACTCGGTCGCTCATGTCATCTCCAATTTCTGATGAATCATCCACCTTCCTCAAGTTTGAACGCTCTTCTGTTTGTGAATATTCTGCTTTTCTGATACTTCCACCAAACCTTGGAGAATCTGAGATGAAATCTGAGTTAATTTCTTTAGTTGTAATGAAGGGAGATCCTACGCTATCAGTTGAAAATTTTCTAAGATGTCTATTCCTCCTTGGGGAATGACCAACTATCACTTTTTCAAGTATGTTGTTCTTGAAAAGATCCCCATCAGTGCTTCTTGGCGTCCTCTCCAACTGATTGATCCTATGCTCCAAATCACGCAATTGGTCGCATGAACGTGGGGTCTCTTCAAATGCATATTTCTCAACATCAACAACCTCATTATCAAACTCTGTGTATACTTGATTCTCATTAATAGTGCATTTCAACGGAGGGTAATCAAAGGGAGGAACTTCGAATTGCCCATTGATAGTCTCGGACATACTATTGTTCCGACTAAAACGACCCTTTTCCGTCTCACAATCACCATCAGCCTCAGATTCTGTTAGCCCATAACTCATCATTCTATGCTTATACATTTGCACCTCACAAGTAAATGATTGAATTGTTTGCTCCCTCTTGTATAATATATCCTCCAACGCCATAATCTCCTGCTGATCATGCGCCGTTTTCTCCTCAGTGTACCTCTTGAATTGTTTGAATTCCATCTGAACCTCTGCCTTTTCTCCTTGCAACCTCAAAATCATTGACATGGCCTCGTTCGCCGCCGATGAAGACGCATTTCGTTCTTCCTCCAACTCAGCACTTAAATCCTGAATCGTGTCTTGTTGCTTACTTACCATTTCCCTAAGTGCCGTACATTCATTTTCAATTTCAATACGAGCATTTAGAGGTAAGACAAGGCCAGGGATCATAAACTTATTCTCATTATATTCATCATATTTTCGCTTCACAGATCGGAGCCAAGTCCCTGAATAGGACCTGTTCATCGCAGAACAACTGCTGCACCCGCAATTACAACAGTTGATCTGGCTGGTCGTTGGGGCCGAATTTTGAGAATCCATATTCTAATGCACATCCAATCAATCGTCACACCTCAATTCAGAAATTGATTCCTCGAATAGAATTAGAAAAGAAAGCAGAAAAAAAAACATGAATTTCACAAACCAAAAGACGATTAATCCGGTACAACAAGCTCTCAATCCCTCCCTCTTCGATAAAATGTTAATGTATGTATATGGATACACCTCGGCTTCACATAGGATGAATTCCCCCTTCCCTCAGTTGCAGCACAGAATACAAATTCCTGCAAAAACACCCACATTTTTTTCAATTCCAAGCCTAGGCAGAATACCCTAGAGTTAGGTTTACACTGTTGTACTCCAAAAACAAAAAAGAAATAGCTGAACATCAACAACAATTAATACATGGATTGCTATGTGCAATAACAAGGCCAAGATTAGCTTTATCCTTCCAATGTTGATACCCATATCTATTTCCACAGTTTATTCTGTACAAAATAATTCTACATCACCACCGTTATCGAAAAAAACTGCAGCTTTCACATAAATTAAGCAGAGTTTTATACCCGAAACAAAATGGTTGTATCAGTAACATCTTGTTTGGATGGTTGTCACCTATTATATTGTATTGTATTGTAAGTTTAAATACAATATTTGTTTTGATTGTTACTTAAATTTTATTTTATCATATCATTAAATCCATCGTCACGTAACAATGAAAAGTCCCATTTTACGTAACAAACCGATTTGGTGTAATCACGTCGTTACCTTATTTAATCCTTTACCTTACCTTTTTTATAATAGCTCTACCATGTACCCTACTTTTCTTAAATGTTTGCCCTTCAAATTACTCATGTCTGACATTATATAACGTCGAAAACCGATACAATCTACCCAAGCATTGTCTTCATGAGATCATACGATACAATACAATACGATACATTGGCCGAGATCAATTTTCCTTATATGAAAAAACACACGAAAGAAGAAAAAAAATCCACCAAATACAAATCGATGCACATATACGAACAATATATTAAAAAAAACGATCATAAAATGAAGGTACCTGAAAATCAAACGGGATAGCTGTAGCTGAGAAATGGAGGTGAATTTCTCCCGGAAAAAAAATGGAAATTATAGTTCCAGCTTCCCGGAGAATTGGAGATATCGAGGAAAGCGAGGGAAAATGAAAAAAAAAATATACAGAGAGAAAAAAGGAAGGGGAGGGAGGGATAGAGGGAAAGAAAAAATCAAAACGTGGGAGAGAGAAAAGAAGGGAATTCAAAACCCTTGTTTTTTTATTTTTGTTTTCCAATTTGTGAAAAAATTGTAATGTAATGGTGTTTGTTGTTTTTTGTTGATTTTTTTTTTCCTTTTCTTTTCTCTCTAAGTTCTTTTCAGCAGGAGGAAAATGTGGGATGATTTAGAGAGGAAAAGAAAGGGGTGAATTTTGGAATTTCACTGCTTGGTTGCTGCTAAGCAAGCGTAAGGGAAATTTTGGTTGAGAGTTTTCTTCGGAGGGAGCAATAACAGAAACCGCGTCCTAATGTTTGAATAATATTTTATTATTTGGATATTTGATTATCTGATAAAATTAGAACGATGCAGAGAGTAGTAATGAATACGTGTTGGTACAATCTGTCCTAATGTTTGAATAATATTTTAAGTTATCTTTAAATATTTAATTATCTGATAAATTAGAATGATACAGAGAGTAGTAGTATATATGTGTTGATATAATCAAGTATTTTAATAAATGATTAAGCTAAGCAATGTTTGAAGAAAAAAAAGAATTAAAATTAGTAATTACTAGTATATGCTCTTAATTACTTCATCTATTCGAATTTAGGAAAGATTATCTCTATCTCTCATTTATTATTGTTGTGTTATAGTCTTGTTTCTTTGTCATCTCTATGCTAATGTATCTTATGTGTCACACTAAATATATTCTTATCAAAACGAGACGTTTTTTTAGTTTCTTTTAATTATGTGTTATTTAAGTATACAGGAAAATATATTGTGAAATTTTTTTTTTAAGAAAATAAATGAATTTTTACTTATTTTTTTGTGTTTGATATATAAGTAAAAAAAAAATGCATTATCCTAAAAGCATTTATAAATAATCTACCCATATACTATAGGAGGTGAGGTGAAGTATTAGTTAGGGGTGTGGGGTGATGGAAATGGGAACTACGGGAGTGATGGTGAATATGAGATGAATTGGAGGGTGGGTAAAACGCAATTGACGTGACATGTCACTCGTGAAACTTGTTTTCCTATTTTTCTTTTGCTAAAAAAGTCATTTTTCCATTTAAAAAAAATGTTCTCCTATTAAATATTGAACCTCGAAAAGTTGAATTAATTATAGTAATATTATAATGTGACTAGATCCAAATGAATGGGATAAGGATTAGTTATTAGCTTAAAAATACTCTTTAGACTACATGTTTCCCATTAAAAACAAGAGATTTTTTTTTTCATATGAAGCAAAATAAATCCTCAAAAGGCATTTGACTACTTCTTTAACTATATATAACGAGTTTTTTCATATCCAGTTGGAGATCTTGGTCGGGAAGAATCTTTACCTAGTGAGGGCCATGTTTCATTTGTTTCAAAAAAAAATTAACATGTTTTAATTTGACACGAAGTTTAAGAAAATAAAGAATATTTTTAAATTTTAGAGTTTTAAATTAAAGTTATATCAAATGTCCAAAATATCATTTAATCTTGTGGTCTTAAACATGTCATGTCAAAAGTTGAAACTAGAGTGTTGCCAAAAAAGAAAAAGATCATTCTTTTTTAAACGGACTAAAAAAAAATAGGTCATTCTTTTAAAAACGGAGGGGGTAATTGATTAAATACTTTGATTACAGAAAATGTAGAATATACTATGATTATTTTGACTGAATCTTTGATGATGTCTAATATATATATATATATATATATATATATATATGAATTTGAATTTGAATACACATCTAAATGATTAAAAGATTATCTTTAGATCTGAACATTGAATATGTAATTTATTTTTTAATATTTGAATATACATAATTTATTTATTTTTAACATAATAATCATACGATTTAAATAAAAAGTAATTCAATATTATAAAAATGTAAATTTAATAACATAAAATTAGTATTTAATAAAACTAAAATATTTATGTTTGCTAATAATGGTGGTGATTAGTGTTAGTGGCTAGTAATGGTAATAGTGATAGTTGTGATTGTAAAAGTAGTTAATGATGTATGACTAACGTGATCAATAGTGGCAGTCGATAGTAATGGTGGTGGTGATTGTAATGATGGTGGAGTTGGTTGATATTAGTAGCTGGCAGTATTGGTGTTGGTGACTGAAGGATATGTAGTGATTAAAGATGATATTTGTGGTAAAGAGGAGAAAGTCTTTGAAAGGTCGATGGTGATAATTGTGATGGTGAAAGTGATTAGTAGTAGAAATTGTCACATTGATTATAGTGACTTATAATGATGTCGGTGATGACTGGTACTAACAGTGAATATAATTATAATGATGGAGATGATGGTGTGGTAGCGACTAGCTGTAATGGTTGACAACAGTGATTGTTGCCCGTGTGGTTGTGATTTGGTTGATGGTGGTGGCTAGTGATTTTGCGACGGCAGTGGTGGTGTTGCTTGTGATGGCAGAGGTGGTTAGTGATGGTTGCTAGTGGTTATGGACAGGGTGATGGTAAAAATTATTCACAAAAAATACATCTTCATGATATTAAGACTTTATTCAAAATTTTAATGATTAAAACATATTCAAAGGCCTAACCTGCTGACATCCTGAGGAAGAGAGTCATTATTTGTATCTTCGAATTCGACAGAAGGCTTTTCTCTTATCTCTCAAATTATAAGTAATGAAGCGATCCACTAATTTGTCCATTTTCATAGTTTTACCCATAATTCGAGAAAATGAATTTGATACAACTCAACAAAATCTAATAAATGATCAAAATAGACCAAACAAGTACTTAGATTTTAATGTAAATAAATACACTTAATAATTTAAAGTTTGAATCATTTATATTCAGACATTCAATAAGTGCAAACAAATAAGATCGTTGTTTATAACCGAAAGATATAAATGCTCTATTTTTATTTTTATTTTTCATTAAAAAGGTGCTACAAATTTTGTACACATTGTGCGAGAAACTAAGAAGAAAATAAATTTGAGGTAAAATGATGCATTATAATTATTTGATATTACACAAAAGAAATTTTTTGTGTACTATTATGGTTGCTATAGAATTCTTTTTTTCCAAAACGAAATACTATAAAAGAATGAACTAGTGAGAATACATAATTAAAATATAACTTATCAGTTATATCTTAAATTAATACACAATTTTTAAATTTAAATTATCGACAAAAATATTTTTATTATATCATTGAAAAAGTCTATTCTTATTAATTTAAAAATAAGACAATGAACTTACATTCTTTTCACATACTATTTAAAGTTGAAATAAAATATAAGTATCACCCTAAATTATGATCAATTTTTTTGAAACATACCTAAGTTTTACATAGGTCCTATTACCCCTGAACTGTTTTAAAATGAAATAAATAGCATCCCCAGTGTTGAGGTGACATAGATAATCAAATGAGTGTCCTATGTGTATTGCACACGCTTCACATGCTTTTTAGCGTTAATTTTTTCTTCTTGTTTTTTCATTAAAATTCCTTTTTCTCTTTCTTAGTTTCTGAATCTTTTATCTCTTTACTAATTTTTGAATACTTTTTTTATTTATTTTGATGGCAAATTTTCTCTAGCAAACAAAGTATCTTTCATTAGCGTAATTAGGAGCTTCGAAAGAGTAGGAATACTGACCGGAGACGGCGATTGAAAGCCTCCAACAATCCCATTCCATTGAATTATTTTGCTTCTGATTTGAGATTGATGGTGTAACAATAAAAATTTAATGATTTATTTATTGTATTGACATGGTTCGGTGTTAATTTGTCGATGATATCTAAACAAAATAAATGAAAGTGATATTTTTTGACTTTGGCATAACAGTTTAGCGGTGAATCATGTTGATTCTAAAGGGAGAAAATAGAAAAGAACCAGAGTTCTGCCTTTTCGATTTGGAGTGAAGTTGTGGTGGCTTCACAAGACTTTTACGAAAATTTAGTAAAGGAATAGTGGTTCAGATCTCGATTAACTGTATGTCTTTCCCTTGTAAAAATTGTTCTTTCCTATTTCCCTTTCCTGTAGTTCTTTAATTTAGGAGTTTATGATTTTAGGATAGTAGCTTCGATCTCCTTATCGCTCCGTGATACTTATGTCTTATCTCATTTAAAGTTTGACTAAAACTCAAATAAAATATTAATTATCCTAATAATGAGAAAGACAACTAGCATTAATTGGTATACAATTAAATCTCACTATAGTGATAGTGTTTGTCTGAAAACTTCGTTGCTACTATTTTAAAACATGACTATAACTAATAATAAGGATAATATATTAAAAACTAAGTGAAGATTATTTTTTAATTTTTTAAACTGGACAAATAAAAATGGATATCTATTTATAATATAGTGGACAAGCAAAAATAAATGAAAAAAATACCAATACATAATATAATTTGCTTTAATTAAAATTTAAGCAATTAAATAATATTGGATAAATAATCTAATATCTCAAAAAAAAATCATATTTAAATATCATTTAATAGCTGTTTTATTAGGAAGTTTTCATTTCTTTATATCCTCGTCATTACCATTACAAATTTTTCATTAACCTCAAATTGTTATTATTTGACATAAAAGTGAAATTATCGTTATCACTTGTTAGCTATCACATTAATCCAAAACTAATCTTTACTCATTTCGTTCATTACGAAATTAATTAGGTTTGTATCAAACTTTTTCTTAAAAATAATTTATTTAAGCTCTATAGTCGAATTTGACCAATTGACTCTTTATGACATTTATTAACTTTAAAATTTGTGAACGTTGGCAATTGATTAAAGCTTATATCTTATTTCTATTTTGCTATATATATGCATTTCTTTTCCTCTTGAAAAAAAGTGATATTTAATTTTTTTTTGTGAGAGATATATTTTCTCTTTTTGTTACAATGCCGTGTTATTCATCTTTGTTAGTTTTTGTACTTCTAGTTATATATTAGAAGTACTTGTTGAGTCATAGGGTTACACCTATACCAGTGAAACATCTTTAAAGATAGTTTCATTGACGCGCTTCAAGCTATTCGTGATCAAGTATTTTTCGTAAAATTTTCAATAATATTAAGTCAAATAGAGAGTTGGATTGATATAATAAATTTTTATAAAGTGCGCGCATTGATGATAACATCAAAGAATGTTACATGCATATATCTATTGTCAATCATGTATGAAATGAATGCAGGTGAGACTCATGTATAATAAGCAAGGATAAAATTATATCAAATCATGAGATTATAAAGTGTAAATCATCAAATAACAAAAATATCTTCTAATTCACTGACAATTTCAAGTAGCACATATGTTGTCGGTATCATTCTTGCTAAGTGTTAGAAATCTCATTTATATGATAAGATAATATGCTTGTTATATATGTATATGATTTTATTTTGATTTATCTAAGACTTAGTATCAAAGTTAAATACATAACTTTAAAAATATATTTGATTAATCATTGACGAATAGATTAAAATTTTAATATTATCGTAGATTGAATTACTGGTGAGTCTGTAATCTAAATACTAAAATTAAGTTTATGTTTTGATTACAATTTTATTTTGATTGTAGTATACGTAAATATATTATTTTATAGTAATATTATATTCAATAATGACATGTTCATATTTATTAAAATTAAAATAAATTTAATTATCAAAAAAAAAAAAAATTATGTTGGGGACTCAATGATGATTTATTTGCCATAATATTAATAATTTAATTTATTCATCTTATTAACGACTAATATGATTAAACTTACACATTTAGCTCTGATACTAAGTATTGCATAATTAAAAGGAAAAATTAGGTAAAATGTCAGTCCATCAAACTTATTTACACGCAAAATAGCCCACTTTAAAACTATCACTCACTTATTATCTTAATTGATCATTTTACTATATGTTTGCTGCTTTTCCTCCTTTTTTTTTATTTTTATTTATTAATGGTTTCTTCTCCAAACGAAACCTCCTTCTTCCTTCCTTTCTTCTTTTTTCATTATGTTTCCTCGCCAGATCTGAAAAATATAATATGATCGTCGAAGTAATATTTGACCGGAGATGAAGCTCGTTGTTGATTTATTGATACTTTCTTCATCATTAAAATCTGCTTATTGTTTACTGTGTCGTTTGTTGATTTTATCGGACTTTAATTTTGTCAGAGCTTGTAACTCGTCATTAATAACAGAACTCAAGAAAATAAAAAGATGAGGAAAGGGATTATGGGTGATGGAACAGTGCGTTATAGTTGTGGAGTTTGACGATGGTGCAAAATGACTGCTGAGTGGAGAAGAAGATGAAGACATTAGCGTTTGTTTCATCGAAAAAGAAAAAATAATTGTTCATTGTTTGCCCGGAGCTTGGCTGAAAAATGAGAAAATGAGAGTAGTGGAGGATGGTAGTTATAGTGGGTTCGTTGTTGTGGCAGAGCTTTGACGTTTGTTTCAACAAAAAATAAAAAAATATTATTATTTATTTGTCCGGAGTTTGGCCCAAAAAAATAAAAAAATAAGAAAAGTGAAGGTTGACAGTGACGGTGGGTTCGTTGATGTGCGGGTGACGGTGTGGTGAAGAATTGACATTTGTTTCACCGAAAAAGAGAGAATGATTGTTGTTTGTTTGCTCAGAGCTTGGTCGGAAAAAATGAGAAAATGAAAAAAATGGACACTGACAGTGTTGGTGGCCCGTAGAGAATTTTTTTTTTGTGCTAGTGGTTATTTAAAATAAATAAATATGGATACATTACATATACATTTATACAATATGGATACACATTTAAATATCATTTATACAATATCAATATATGTTTATACACTATTTATATAACATTGATACACGTTTATACATTATTTATATAATATTGATACATTACATAATTTTTATACAATATCAATATATTACATACATTACATATACATACGGCTACTTTTCTTTATAATATTTTTTGTGGCTAATTTATTTTTGGACTATTTTCTTTTGTAAAGAAAACCTAACTATATTTATTACTATAAACTAATTACTTTATTATACATATTTAAAATTATTCCTACGCCTACATTGTTATGCTCATTATATTAATAGATAAAAGCTATCACAAAATCAAAATAATCATATGACATCTATTTTGACCACCAAACATTAATATTTTAAAATGTTTAATTTTTTTAAAAGTTAAATATTAAATATTAAATATTAAATTCACATTTAATAAATAATTTTAAAAAATTATTTATTTTTAAAATACTAAATGTCGCAACCCTTTTTGCCCCCTCCCCTCCCAAAAAAACTAATAATATTTCAAGTAAAATCAAATTTATTCGTTTAGCAAATTGTTTTAATTCTAATATAGTATTTTTTAGTAGTTTTTTTTAAAATATTTTAGCAATCCCACTTGACCTCATTTATTTTGACTTAATAGAGATTCAATCTCATGTTATTGAGTACATTTATGTATATTATAAAATTTAAATATTTATCTTGTCTGAATAGATTTTAATAATTAATGTCTTGAGTAAAATCTTAATATTATTAAGAGGTACTTTGTGTTAATAACTTTCGTCGTCGCTTTGTCCATAATCATCAGCCACTATCACTAACTATCTTTGCTATCACTACCACCATCAATCATGTCTATCATCACACCACCATTACTGAAAATCACTATCATTATTAGTCGTTATCACATCTATTATCTTCATTGTTATAATTATATTCACTGACACTAATTTTACAATTATCATAATCACTTTGGGCAATCTTTATTACTAACCATTTCCACCATCGTAATTATCATAACACATTCTCCAACTAGCACCATCACCAATATTGTCGATTAACATCAATCAACGCAATTATCATAACTACTATCACCATTGTCAAACGTTATCATCACGCCAGTCACTACAACACCAATCACCTTTACCATCACAATTATCACTTTGAAAACATAAAAATAATCATGCTTCTTTAAGTGGTTGTTTTGTACATAGACTAAATTATTATGAGATTATAATTCCTGATTAATTTACTCCACCTAAAAGAATGGTATAAACTAATTCGAAGTTGAATGAGATAAGATAGAATATCTTATAACTAATGTCGACATAAAATTTATACTGCATATATTAATTTTTATCTTGTTAACCAAATACAATATAAATTTTAGGCATAATGCATAAACGTGTCCTTTAACTTGCTTTTAGTTACTAATATTTATGCCTTTCAATTTTCAGTGTGCATAAGTAGACACTCAAACTTGTATAAAGTTGAACAAGTAGACACACACGTTCTACATGATAATTCACGTGAAATACACTCGAACTGATTTGTATTATGCCATGTAAAACGCGTGTGTTTACTTGTTCAACTTTATACAAATTTAAGTACTTATTTATGTACATAAAAAAATTAGAAAATATAAATATCAGTTAAGATCAAATTAAAAAATACGTTTATATATTATATGTAATTTTATTTAAGACTTTATTCTGAATATCTCATCTTTTCCCGGTACCAAACGACCCCTAATTTGTTCAAAACGCCACCTTATTTTTCACGAAAATCACAAAAATAGTGAGAATTGTCGGTCATCCCTAAACCGCCGCCAAGTAGACCTACGACGTGTCAGCTTTTCATATGTTATCTTTTTTTACAGACAAGTGACACTAGCAAAATTTCTATAAACAGCATAATAACTACATTTTCCCCTTCCCCTAATTTACCCTTTTCATTTCCATTATTCCCAAACGTATCCTTTTCCCCCATCGAAAATCCAACCAAACAACACTCACTTCAGAAACCCATCGTTCTCTCTCTCTCTCTCTCTCCAAACTCAGTTCCTCATATACCCCCTACCCCCACCCCCCTACTCACCTCACCCGTATCGCCGGTATTTAGTTGATCGGACGGTCACTATTTATCCTCAAGCATGACCATGCTGAATCCTCAACCGTTGGATGTGAGTCCTGAATTTCACTTTTGCTATTGATATGTGTTTGTATTTGTAGGTATAGTTTTTGTGAAATTAGTTAATTGATGCAATAGAGATATGCTTGCATTTTGTGATGTGATCGGATAGGGTTTTTTATTTGCGGAGAGTTAGGGTTTTAGGGATTGAATTGGTGTCCATTGTTTAGCGAATTTGAGTTGCGTTGTTATGGATGTAAAAAAAGGTAGGATTTTTAATTCATGGGAGAGGGTTAGGGTTTTTACTAGTCACTAGATCATGCTTCCAACTTGCTTTTTATGATGCATGTATTGTCCAAGGCACATTGACTAATTTACTAGGTAACCCACAATAAATTTCCCCACCTGGACTGATACAGGTAGGCTCACACTGGTGCATGTCTCCTTTATTTTGTTTTTTTGTTAATGATGGTGTTCAGTGCAGTTGTTTCGTGTAGATCCGTTACAGTATTATTTTGTGGTAGTCTTATTTCTGTTACTATCTGTTGTTTTTGTTACTATCTTTTGTTTTGTGCTATTTTATTATGTCTCTTCTAGCCTGTTTTTGTCCTGAGCTATCGGAAACAACCTCTCTGCCTCGCTTCTGAGGTAGTGGTACGGACTGTACACTCTACCCTCCCCAGACCCCAGTTTGTGGGACTACACTGGGTATGTTGTTGTTGTATGGTGTTTAGTGCAGAAGGGGAGTCTTGGCGTAACTGGTAAAGTTGCTGCCATGTGACCAGGAGGTCACGGGTTCAAGCTGTGGAAATAGCTTCTTGCAGAAATGCAGGGTGGGTAAGGCTGCTTACAATTAGATCCTTGTGGTCCGGCCCTTCCACAAACCCTGTGCATAGCGGGAGCTTTAGTGCACTGGACTGCCCCTTTTTTGATTGATGGTGTTCAGTGCAGTTTGTGTGCACCTCAACTGATCACTTAGCAACCTGCTATAGCCCACAAGTATAGGTCCCTGGTAAAACTGCCCACTTTAATTGGTGCAGATGAGCTCAGATTGGGCATCGAAGTGAAGCAAACTCGACCAAAGGACAAGTCTGTTCCTGCTTCATTTTCGGTTCCCGATTCAATCTTCACCTTTCCTGAATGAAGAGAGTGGAAGAGATCTTTTATTTAATTCTATTTGATAACATTTGTGTTGCGGCAAGTTTTTCTGCATGTCTACGGGCAACTTAATGGAGCCTACATGCATATGTGTTGGGCAAACACGTTCGTCAAGGTTGGAACGGAATTGCTCACAGGGGGGCAAGTGCCTTTATATTAGCAATCTCTGAAATCCTGTTTTTTTCTTGGACCAATTCAGCAGCAGGAAGACGAGGAGATGCTTGTTCCACATTCTGACTTAGTTGAAGGTCCTCAGCCATTAGTTGAAGGGCCTCAGCCAATGGAAGGTGGTTATTCTTTTAGTTGTTACTATTTCAGTCTCTTTCCGTTTAAGTAGAGTTTAAGTTGACAATTGATCAGTCTTATGTTTGGCTTGGATCTTGTTGTAATGTTTTGATGTGATCGTATGGTGAATTTAATTAACAGTGGCACCTGCTGAGAATGCTACCACGGGGGAGAACCAAGCCGTGGACGAACCACAGGCTACCCGGTTTACTTGGACAATTGACGATTTCTCTCGGTTATCTGTGAAGAAGCTATATTCTGAGGCTTTTGTTGTTGGTAGTTATAAATGGTAAGTGGCATTTATCACTTACATTGGTGGTTAAATTCTGATATTTTCTAAAAAATCGGTTATAATTGTCCTATGGCTGGCACTGGTTTGTAGGAGAGTGCTTATATTTCCAAAAGGAAACAACGTGGAGTGTTTGTCAATGTATTTAGATGTGGCAGAATCAGCTACATTGCCATATGGATGGAACAGATATGCCCAGTTCAGCTTAACGGTTATAAATCAAATAAACCCCAAATATTCAGTGAAAAAAGGTATTTTCTTGTCCTGTATCCGTGCAGCTTAAGCTTGAATCCAAACTTCATCTGTATGATTATTTGGAAGTCAGTTTTTATTTTTTTCCTTGGTTGCCATTTCACATGTCTAGGAATATTCTCCGTTTCTCCCTCAGTTGAAGTACACTTGTTGGAACTCTCTTTAGGAAAAAAAAGTAGTGTCTTACCTTTCCTGACATGGACTCATTTTCTGTGTTTCGTTATGTTAGTAAATTGTATTCCTATTTTAAATTTTCTTTTGGATTGACTTCTCTTTCTTATTGTCATAAAAACCAACATCTTTTTATTTTAAACTTTTTGAAATGATACGGCATAGCACTCACAATATAGCACACCCACACAAGAAGATATCAAGGCCTTGGAGTGCTACAAAAGGTACTATTTATGTAATAATCTAAGTTGCTACTATAAATAGCGAATTCTATGGTTTTGTTTCATTAGTCTAGATTTTGACGAATGAGTGTTACTCGTTGATGAGTGATTAGGAAATACCCCATTTGGATTTCCCTTGTTATGGATCCATTTATGAGTTCAATCTCTTCTCCGTTCGATTGCTTATCCATTCTTTCTTCTAATTTCTGTTTTCCCCTTGTCTAATTTCTTGTGTTTTCCCCTTTTGTCTTATCTTGTTTCTTTACTTGTCTTTTTTAATTGCTTCTGCATATTTGAGTTCGTATCACTTTTTCTTTAAGAAGTTGTTGATTTATGGTGCATAATAAAGCTTCACCATCTTTTCTGTTTGTTAAGGATTTCATTCCCGTCATTTATGTGATTATTTATTTTTATATATATATATATACTCCCTCTGTCCCACTTTATATGACTCACTTTCCTTTTTAGTCTGTCCCAAAAAGAATGACACAATTCTATATTTAGTAACAATTTACCTTTAAAATGCTCATTTTACCCTTAATGAAATGATTTATAACCACACAAACATCCAAGTCTTATTTTGAACCACAAATTTCAAAAGTCTTCCTTTCTTTCCTTTCTTTGTTAAAGTCCGTGCCAAGTCAAACTAGGTCATATAAAGTGGGACGGAGGGAGTGTGTATATATATATATGACCGTGGTGTATGAGCCAGCTTTTGGGAACCTCGACTAATTCCACGGGTACCTGCTACATCCCACCACCAACAGGTACCGGGTATCTCTGTCCACCAAGGCTAGGACAGATGGGAAGTTTTTTTTTTTTTAGAACTGGTAACTTGGACAGATGGGAAGAAATCACCTAATGTTTTTTGTCTCTGCTGGGATTTGAACCGGAAACCTCATGGTTCTCAACTACTTCATTGACCACTAGGCCACAATTTTTGGGTGCTTGCCCTCTTATATTTTTCTTAGAGAACAGTTTTCATATTTTAATTCTACCATACCCCACTAACCATTTCTTCTAGAAGTGTCTTATTTCAAGAATGCATATACTGTGGTTGCACCTTGGCTCAATGTTACAGCTGAATGGATATAGATGATTCATATTGCCAATCACAGCTAACTTGGAATTGAGTGGAGTTTGATTGAATAAGTGAAGTTAGAGATGTTATGTATTGTTATACAAAGGGGGTGTATCTACCTTTGTTTCAATCTCTAAACGTACAAGACAAAAATACCAAAACCAGCAAAATCAGAGACAGCCAATCAGCCACTCAATTATCCCATCCAAAAAACTGCATAACTAAATTATGATGTAGTCTTTAAGAATTGGTAATTAAATCATTAAATCTAAACAGACCATCTTCTCTTTTGGAGTTTGTTTTTATTTTCTTGTCAAACTCAGTTCACAAAAAAAAAAACATGCTGACCATAATGTGAAGCCCTCCGTGTCGTGAATTTTGGTCTTCTGCTTACCTTGCTCTTTTTTGTGTGGAGTGGGTGAATGCCTGTAATAAATTAAACGGTGAAAAACTTCAGGTTAGTAAATGATGCAAGAAGTAAAAAGAATTGGCAGCTTATTAGAACCTTTTCCTGCAACACAAGGATATGAGGACAGCCATATGTTTCTGTCTATTGGGTTGACATGCATCATCTTCATTTGATAAATGCGTAACTGCAAATGAAAAAAGATTTTTGGTATATATTTTTTGACAGCATCTTGGTTTAATAATAATAATAAATGTAGCTTAATTTATTTGTGGAAAGAGGGTCAAGCAGCCTAGCACAAGAATCAGACACCGAGGTAAGATGGAAGAGAGACATCTATTGCATGTTTCTCTGTCCAGCCTGGGACAAACATATGGTGAATCTGTACCTATTTATTGCATTAAACATGTGGAAAATATATTTCGGCCTATTGAATTAGACAAATTTGCTACTTTGTTACTCCAGGCTGCTCCAAATTCCTGAATCTATTTTAAGCTTGCTGTTAATAGTCTGGGAGACTTATCCCACCAAAGAAGTCATAAAAGAAGAAAGAAAGAATGAGGTTTCTTACACTCTTTTTTTTTGAAACTGGTAACATTACTCTATATATCCACATCATCACATGTATACTACAATCAAAAGTGTAGTTCCCCTTCAAAAGTATTACAATCTAGCAAAGGTTAAAGCTACAACTGTTGCCTATAAACAAGCTAGAACATGAAAGATGTCTTCTGTTTGAGCTAATAAACTATGTTTACACCAAAAATGAAACAGAGCTAAGCACTTCATTTCAACATCCTGTAAACTGTTCTGCACATTCTCAAAGCTCCTGTTGTTTCTCTCTTTCCATATGACCACCATATGCATGCGGGGACAATCTTCCATCTCTCCTCCTTCTTTGTACCATTGCCATCTCTATTCCAGCTACTGAGTACTCCTTTGATACTTCCTGGTTTCACCCACCTGATCCCCTTCAGACTAATGAACATTCTCCATAGCTGATGAGTCCATTTGCAACGGAAGAAGAGATGGTTGACTGTCTCAGCATGTTCTCCACATAGATAGAACCTAGAAGCCAACTGATCGCCTCTCTTGTTCAGGTTTTCATGTGTTAGAACAGCCTCTTTTGCCAAGAGCCAAGTGAAGTAGTTCACTTTATAAGGCACCTTAGGTTTCCATATCATCTTCCAAGGCCAGACATTCTCCTGCCCCCCTGTCATAATAAGTGCCTTATAAGCAGACTTGACTGAGAAGATTCCTTTGTTATCATCCTGCCATATTAACAAATCATTTTCCTCATCAAGACTTGTGTGAGCTGCTAAAGAGCTGAGCAGTTCTGTTACATTTCCAATCTCCCAGTCATATAGATGTCTTATTAGGCCAAGATTCCACCCTTGTCCAGTCCACATAGTAGCTACAGTGGCCTGTTGCCATTGGCAAAGTGTAAATAGAATAGGGTGAGCTTGTTTCAAGACCACTGTTCCATTCCATTTGTCTTCCCGGAAGGAGGTCTTCCTGCCATTTCCCACCTTCACTCTGGTTCTTGCTTGCAGCATTGGCCATAGATTTAGTGCAACTATATGGAGTGGTTACTTGTTTTGTCATCCACTTGTCTTCCATCTCATACTTGGCAGTAATCACATCCTTCCAAAGCATGCCATCTTCATTTGCATACTTTTATAGCCATTTCAACATTAGGCTTTGATTTTGTTTCTTCAGATTCCTGATACCTAGGTCCACTGTTTTCTTGCTCATTATTAATTCCTCCCACTTCACTAAGTGGAACTTCCTCTTATTTTCACTGCCTTGCCATAAGAAGTTCCTCCTCAAAGCATCAATGCCTTTGGACACACTGGATGGCATAGGAAAAACAGACATCATCTTACACTGAAAATTGCAAATCAAAGGTTTTTGAGCTTTCAACACTATCTAAGTAATTGCTTTCCTGTGAAACTTGTATTGGATTAGTGATCTACAAGTTTGTTAGAAGTTGTGTCTTGATTTTGAGATTCTTGAACTGAATGGCCAGGGAGCCTGAGATGCTGGTTAATGTTGAAAGATATGAGTTTGTCCTGGCATGGATTTGAATTTTCTTTTTGTTGCAGAGACGCAGCACCAGTTTAACCAAAGAGAGAGTGATTGGGGCTTCACATCATTCATGCTTCTAAGTGATCTTTATGATCCCAATAAGGGATATCTTGTAAATGATAAAGTTGTTATTGAAGCTGATGTTGCTGTACGGAAGGTCATTGATTACTGGACATATGACTCGAAGAAAGAAACCGGATATGTTGGGCTTAAGAATCAGGGAGCTACTTGTTACATGAACTCTCTCCTACAAACCTTGTACCATATCCCCTACTTTAGAAAGGTTGGATATGTTCTAAGTTTTTATGATGCAAGTCATTTAGTAAGTACTATATCTTTTGTATTGATTCTAGAATGTGATATCCTCACTTTTGGTTTCGGTCCTGCCAGGCTGTGTATCATATGCCAACCACAGAGAATGACATGCCATCAGGGAGCATTCCATTGGCTCTGCAAAGTTTATTTTATAAACTCCAATATAGTGATACCAGTGTGGCGACAAAAGAATTGACAAAATCTTTTGGATGGGACACTTATGATTCATTCATGCAGCATGATGTGCAAGAACTAAACAGAGTGTTGTGTGAAAAGCTTGAAGACAAGATGAAGGTAGTTTATAAAATGACTAATTGCAAATTCTAAAGATCTTATTGGATCTTCTAATGATTGCTTTTGTCCAGGGTACGGTTGTGGAAGGGACAATTCAGAAGTTATTTGAGGGGCACCATATGAATTACATTGAATGTATTAATGTGGACTTCAAATCAACGAGAAAAGAGTCATTTTATGGTATGTATCAGGTTTGCCCCTTGGATCCTAATGCCTGCTCATGGACTTATTTTTTGTATAAACTTCTGCAGATCTTCAGCTCGATGTCAAAGGCTGCCGCGATGTTTATGCATCTTTTGACAAGTATGTTGAAGTCGAACGTCTAGAAGGCGATAATAAGTACCATGCTGAAGAACATGGTTTGCAGGTTCAGTACTCTATAAATTAACAATAAATTGATGGGCCTTTGTTGTGGTTGCATGTCCTCATTTATACCAGTAAAGAATCAAAAAAGAAATTCAATTATTTTTTATGGTCCTTATAGAAATTGAGAAGGATCTATTTATGATTATAATTTGTAATGGTCGCACAAAACAATCGAAATTAGAAGCTTGGTGTGAATCCAAATAGATCAGATGCTGAGTTTGTTATTCACTAGCGGCTCTCTAAAACATTAAACCATCTATATTCTTGTGAAAATGCAACAAAATTAATCATCTAGACTGAATAGGCATATAATTTGGAGCCTAATTCTTCCTTCTGTTTTTTTGTTTCCCATCTTTTTGGGGCGGAGGGTTTTGGTAGTTCCCCTAATGTAAATTGAAAATTCCCAAGGGATGAGGGTTAGTGTGTTTAAAACTAAGGGAGACATCTTGTTTGATGGAATAATAACGTATTATTAGTGGGAACATCAAGCATCCTATTTAGGGTGGGGGTGGGGTGGGGCTAGGTTGGTGCTAAACCATTATGCAGGAAGCCAGAAGACACATGAAATGGCCATCCAGCATGTTGAATTTAAAGATACTTGCACTCATAAAACTAAAGAGTAGCGAATGTCAGAAAGGACTCTCTTAACCAGCAACTGCCTCTTATTTGTTGCCTTTTTTCTTTCTTTAGTTATGAATTTGATTGCTGACCATCTCAAAAAGAAAAAAAGAAAAAAAAAGAAGAAAAAAGATTCATCTTTAAAATTTGGAAGTTGCTGATTTAAAAAAAAAATTCATCTTTAAACAATGAATTTGGATTGCTGTGTTGATTTCAGGATGCAAAAAAGGGTGTACTATTTATTGACTTCCCTCCAGTTCTCCAGCTTCAGTTAAAGAGGTTTGAATATGATTTCATGCGAGATACTATGGTTAAGGTTAGTACCCGTTTCTTCTTCCTCAGCTTGCTATACATTTGGTTAGTAGTATTAGATTTTGGGTTGTTGCATATTCCCTTTGTAAAACAGCGTTATTTCCTATGTTTAGTTCAAGCATTTACCTTTGGCAAAAGAACTAGATACCTTTTGACACTGCTGGTTCATGTAGCTTTTGGGTTGTTTCATGGCCTTCCTAGAGTGAGTGTTGTTCCCTGTTTGCAGGTCCAAACATTTTTGTTCAACAAAAGAAGTATATTGCTTAGATATTCTACTACATTATCCGAAATAATGGGGCAAAGAAATGAACTTGAAAATGAACCTGTTAAAAAGAACTAGATGTAAAGGGAAAAGACCAAGGTGGGAAAATTGTGGTCATGATTTTCTTGAAGTGTGGAACTGTATAGTGTTTCCTTGTAAGGAAGGTTTCTAATTTTTATTTGTCGAATGTTGGCACAATATTTGCCTTTTCTAATAAAAGCTTTTCCATCAAAGAAAAGAAACCATGAGACATGATTCATTCTTCATTGCAACTCCTCTGCATGGATTTGATAAACGTTGAATTATCTACTCTCCTAAAAGATTGTCTTGTTACTGACTATTAACTTTGTTTCCAACCAACAACCATCATGACCTCCCAAATCTTCTGTCCTGCTACATCAACTGCTGTGAATGTTTGTTTGTCTATCTAAATTTTGAACATCAGAAAATGATTAACTGTAGTTTACATTGTTTAAGTATTCTCTACCATTAAATATGTAGAAATCTAGTTTAGATGGTCTTCTAATGTATTGTTTTATTCAACCCCATATTGTAGTGTCCAGGTTCTCACTTGTGACAATCCTTGCTCCTATGTTGCAGATAAATGACCGCTATGAATTTCCTCTAGAGCTTGACCTTGATAGGGAGAACGGAAAATATTTGTCTCCTGATGCAGATAGGAATGTCCGGAATCTCTATACACTTCATAGGTAAATTTAACTCTCTTCTCTATGTGGATGCACAGATAACACACTGGCATGCAATATCGTTTTTGTTTGAACTTCTTTGTCTACTCAGCTAGTATGAAATAAGTCTCTCTTTTTCTTTGATAAGCAAAGTTATTATATTCACATTAAATCAAAAGCTAAGTTGGTGCTATGTAAGCTTTGCAATTACATCTATGAGACACACAGGCCGAATCATCGCATCTTTCTGATTAGTCTGCATCCTTCTAATAATCACACAAAAATAGAACAAATTTGTCAAAGATCCGTGCTTTAAACTATACACTGTTCTTACCTCGCTTAAAATGTCTCCTTTTTTTTATAACCGAGAAATCTCCAAGGATCAGTGGTGTACGTTTCGAAACTTGGTGGTTAACAGGCCCACCCTCTAACCTTCTCCACTTAATTACCAGGCTTTTATCTGCAGCAGTATTCGAACCAAGGACGTGCGTCTAACCCCCGAATGGGGTGGGCTCTTGCCTCTAGACAAAGACCTGGGGGGTCAAAATATTAACTATTTCTTTCTATTTATATATGCCGCATAATGCATAGGTGACCAGTGAGCTGTATCCCAAAACTTCCTTCTTTACAGATTTTCAACCTCAATGGGGATAGACATTCACAATTGATCTTGGTTTTAATCGTTCTATTCTAAAAAGAAAAGAAACACATTTCACTCCTCTTTTTATACCTCACGTGCACAAGGTTATTCACCAACATCTTACATTTTTCATGCTTGGAGCATTTATTACTTGCCTCAATCCCATTACTTGACATAAGCAAGATGTAGAAAACTTTACTATGAAGCTGCTGCGTTTTCCCCTACGCTGTGTTCTGGCCCAAATCCCCATGTAACATGGAGCTAAGCCGACTTACAAATAATTCCCAGTCCTCAAGTCCCCACCCTTTGCTATGGTTGCCTCATTATCTAGTTGGCTAGGACTATGGTGCGAAGTCTTCAGCGTAACTCAACTATCCTTGATTCACAAACATCTAATTTTGTGTTTTGTTGGTTCTTATAAACCACATGAACCACTAAGATCTGTTTGTAGTTTCTAAGATACACATTTTATTAATTTTTAAATCTTATACACTCTCTTTCACTTTTTTTAAAAATAAATAAATGAAGTTACTTGCTTTCATTCCCTTATGTTATACCTATTAGGATTTTGCAATGAATTGGTATGTGACCTTTCTGCGTGCTGTTAGTTAGCTTGTGTAGAGCTCAGCAGTTCTGATTTCAAAATTATATTGGAAAGTTTGAAACAATGAATCAATAAACTTGTCATTCAATCTGATAAGATTGGCCTTTGAGGGCGTTGTTCATGTTCTGATATTTTGGGACATGCCATTATGAGATTCCTAATAAACCAAACTGTTTCCTTTTGTTTGTTAGTGGTGTGATAGTTTCAAGCCATTGGCTTACCTAGATGTGTGGCATTGTCTTTTATCTTTATACTAAGAGTATCGCCGTGCTATTCTTAATGGCAGTGTGTTGGTTCATAGCGGTGGTGTGCATGGTGGACATTATTATGCTTACATCAGGCCAACATTGTCAGATCAATGGTATGCACTCTCTGTAAAACATTTTCTTCTAAACATTTCCTGCTGGATCACAGAGCAGTGGGGAGAAACTCTGCATCCTATCGTACTGTCATACAGATAAAGTTATTGATGTGCGATGTAATTTGAGCTCTGATTGAATGTGATTATTTGGTTCTATGTTAGGTATAAGTTTGATGATGAACGGGTGACAAAAGAAGAGATTAAGAGGGCTCTAGAGGAACAATATGGTGGAGAGGAGGAGGTATACGTCTCTAACAGCACATCTTAATTGTGTCTTGCTGTGTTATGCTTTGATTCTTACTTTTGCTTTTACAGTTGCCACAGACAAATCCTGGCTTCAATAACACTCCCTTTAAGTTTACAAAATACTCCAATGCTTACATGCTTGTTTATATACGTGAGAGTGACAAGGATAAAATAATATGTGATGTCGGTGAGAAGGACATTGCGGAACACCTAAGGGTATGTTCTCATTAAATTTCCACGCAAGAAATAGATTTTCTGCACCTGTTATTCAGTTCCCCGTGATAAAGTTTTTTTGTTTTATTTTAGATAAGGTTGAAGAAAGAACAAGAAGAGAAGGAGGACAAGAGAAGATACAAAGAGCAAGCCCACCTTTATACAATCATCAAGGTAATTTTCAAATGGTTTAAGTGTCCTATATTAAGTTTCTCTCCTTGAATATGCGGTGTTAATCTACTCATATGCAGGTTGCACGTGATGAGGATCTTAGAGAACAGATTGGTAAGGAGATATATTTTGATCTTGTTGATCATGACAAAGTTCGTAGCTTTCGAATCCAGAAACAGATGCCTTTTAACCTTTTCAAGGTACTATTTACTTTCTATAATTGTTGTTGCTTAGTTTGGACTCAAGTAGCACTTCCAGTGATTGAATTGAATTTAACTGTTATGTCATTCCCGATTTAAATGTGTAGATAAAGTAAATGATCTTCTCACTTGTAAAAAGTACGTGAGTACATTTAATCATCTCACTTGTTAGCATCAGTAGAAGACTTGCGTAGACTCATTTGGAGGAGGGAGTCGGAGGAGAGATGAGAATGAGATAGATTGGCAGAGAGTAGCAGGTCCTTCTGTAATGGATATGCATCAAAATAGCAGGTAGTACTAGTCCTTTTGCATGAAAGGAGTAGCCGCGTTGAAGGAAGTTAATCAATCACACCTGGGCTAAAATCCTAGTAGATAAAGGATATGCACTGTCAAGGTAGCACACATGTTATGGCGGATAGCTTTAAATTTGTTTAGCATCCGGTCAAAAATGCCTGCTACTGTCAATGAGCTACTAGTCCGTTGGACATTCAAAAAGAAAAGGAGGAGAAGCAGCGCATCCCTTTAGTTCTCGTGGATGATTTGGAGATAAGGAGAGCTTCTGAAGTGGTTGGAAATTCCTTTGTACAAAATACAGGATCTTCTTGTTCTTCCTGCCACCATAGACTGTTCTCTTCCATGGCATATCTCCATAGCCACTTGCTCAGCAAGCATTCGTTGTGCAACTTCAAATTTTTGATGCCCATGCCCCCAACTCTTTTGCTCTTGATAACAATACTCCATCTCACTAAGTAGTAGCCGTCCTTGTCTGAATTTCCTTGCCACAAGAACTTTCTCCTCTAGCTGTCCAACATCTTCTCAACCCTGGAAGGGATAGGACATAGTAACATAATATAGGTTGGTAAAGCATCAAGTACAGAGTTGATTAGAATTGTTCTGCCCCCTAGAGAGAGGTATTGTGCTTTCCAGGTGGTGAGTTTGTTCTCATGTCTAAAACCTCATTCCATATTAACAATGCTTTGTTCTTGGAACCCAATGCCAGACCAAATACTTTGTAGGTAGGGAACCTATCTCACATCCCAGGATCTCAGCAAAAACTTGGCATTCAGGCCCTACATTCTCAGGATACAACCTGCTTTTTCCAGTTCACATGCATCCCTGAGACACCTTCAGACAGGATCATAATCATCCTGAGGTTTAGCACATTTTCTTTGTTGGCCTCACATAGAACAAGAGTATCATCAGCTTACAGCAAATGGGCAATGACCATGTTGTTTGCTTGTCCGCTCTTCACTTCGAAACCCCTGATCCAGCCATTAAACACAGCCCTATCCATCATATTGTTGAGTCCTTTCATAGCAATAATAAACAAGAAAGGTGACAGCGTATCACCTTGCCTCAATTCCTATGAGAGGGGGAAAAGCCTTCTGGGCTTCTATTTACAAGAATGGAAAACTTGATATTGCTGATACGGGATCTAATCCAGTTTATCCATTTGGTACCAAAACCCATGTTTCTTAGGGTGTTATGAAGGAAATTCCAATTCACATGGTCAAAAGCTTTTTGGATATCCAGTTTACAAACAAGGCCAGGCCAGGCTCCTTGCTATTCAGTTTGGAATCAACACACTCATTAGCAATAGGAGCTGCATTCATAATGTGCCTGCCTTGAATGAAAGCCATTTGTTGTTTGCTCACCAATTTGTCCACCACCTTCTTCAATCTCTCTGCCACAAGTTTGGAGATAATCTTGTAAACACTGCCTATTAGATTGATAGGCCTGAAATCCATGTGTTCTTTTGCTGCATTCTTCTTGGAAATTACCCCTTCCCTTTTCTCCTTTTTCTCTTCCTTTTTTAACGGAATCGGGTATACACCACTTCCCAAGTCCCAACAAATTTAATCCCGTGTGGACCTCTTGATTCTATCATTTAGTTCCTTGTTAATAACCTTTCTTCAAAAACAAGGATGTAAATGTGATCTGTGGAATTGAATCAGGAAGCGCAGTTATTTTTGTTAAGGATGACCTTCTTTCTGATGTATACAGTCAATGAGTTACTAATTTCTATATGCGGTGTCTGTACATATCTTTGGTATGTTTAAGTGGTCTTCCAATTTCTTGGATACTCTTGCTTTGTGTTTGACCAAGCTATCCGTTGCTGCAGGAGGAGGTTGCTAAAGAATTGGGTATCCCAGTTCAATTCCAGCGTTTCTGGATTTGGGCAAAGCGGCAAAATCACACTTACCGGCCCAATCGCCCATTAACTCCACAGGAGGAACTACAAACAGTGAGTCCTTATATCTCTCTCATTCCCATTCTGAGTATACTTGTCATAGTTTCATCACGTCTTTGCATTAATAATGACTGCTTAATTTCTGAGCCTGTTGGATTCATTCTTTGCTGTTAAAGGTGGTTTTTCCTTTTGTAAAATCAGTGTGCACCATAAGGAGGAGATAATTTGTTGAGGTTTTGTGTTACGTTCTTTGGAAAAGATTGGTAATTAGAAATAATTTGAGGATACTTTAATATCACTGCTTAGGTGATGTAGCATTTATCATGATTTTGAACCTTCAAACTTTCTGGAAATTGGTCTATTGAAAAGAACATAGCAGAGGTTCCTAGAAAAGAAAGGCCTTATGGTTGAATAGAAATAAATCTGGTGTACCAAGAATAAAAAACTTGATTGTCATAGTTAATTAGGAATAATGATTACTCCACTACCATTCTCGTATTTAAAAGTTATCACAGAAGGAGAAATTTTCAATCAATATCAGGAAATCAAAATGGCGGTGCCCGGTCCAAAACCTTGACTATTCCATCGGTCTGCTACCATCCACCAACACAAGTACCGGGTAACTTTGCCAACCAAATTCTAGGCAGATGTCACCTAGTGCTTTTTGTCTCTGCTTGATTTGAACTCTAGTCTCTCCAAGGTTTGCATCCATTTAATTGACCATTAGGCCATATTCTTGGGTGCTTTGGCAACTTGGGTTTTTCATCCAGTTTTCACCAAATTTCCTAGCGAACCTTCTTGTTTAATTCTTCCCTATTCCTTGTGCAAATAATTGATACAGTAGTTGTTGGTATACTCTTTTCCCAAGTATACTCCAACTTAACAATAAAAACCGGGGAAGGGCCTAAAATGCCTCTGAACTATGAGATTTGGTATAATATTACCCCCCGTTTACCTTTTGGGTCAAAAATGTCCACTATGTTAACCTTTCGGACCAAAAATACATTTATTTCTAACGGCCCACACTCATAAGGTGGATGGAGGGCAATATTGTACCAAATCCCATAGTTCAGGGGCATTTTAGGCCTTCGTTAAAATAGTTTGAAATTACTTAATATGTGGCCTCGATAATTGGCCTAATTTTGAGTTCCATAGTAAATTAAGAAAAGGAAATAGTTAGTCATCTACTCTCTGCGCTCACCCAACCCACCCACCCACACACTCTCTCTCTCTTCCATTTTTTTTCTTCTTGGATCTTGCCCACCATTTTAAATTCAATTTTTTTTTCAAATTATGACAAACTAGAAAAGAAAAAGGAAATAACGATGATATTCATATACAAACAATTAGTTCAATAGAAGATGATTTAATTAAGCAACTAGGTATGCATTTTCTTTTGTGTGTATACCCAAAATCCAAAATAAAATAACGAAAATAACCTTTTTTTCCCTATACACGCCCCTTCCCCCTCCCCCATGATTATTATACAAATCAAAAAAATATGAACATGTAAATTCATTCCAAGTTCTAGTCCCCAATATCCTAATTAGGAAGAGATTAAAAAAGAATTAAAAAAAGGAATGAACAAGACAATTGGGTAATTGATAGCAAATTTTATGATAATAGAAAATAATAATCTTTTTTAGATGGATCAATCAGATGGGGCGAGTATGGTTTTAGTTGAATCTTGGGTATTGAGCTGGGTTCTAATAAATTAGTGGCTGATTTGAACGAAGATTTCTTCTTATTTACAGCACTAGAGTCGAGTCGACTTCGGTTCACTTTCTTTTCATCTGGTCCAAAGAATAGGATCTCTTGCATTGCGGTACAACATATTCCGACGTATGGCAAAGTAACCATTCACACTAACTTCACAGGAATAAGCAGATATCGTGCATTTAGTAATTTTTTGAATATTATTTCAGGCATATCGGGTCAAAATACGGATCATAGATCGTTTTTATTTATTTATTTATTTGGGAAGGGTTTAAATTTGGGCCAATCAGATTAGGCCACAAATAAATAAAATTTAATTATTTTACTTTAAGCGAACCATTACATAAAAAGGGCAGATTTGAGCCCAAAGGTTAATATCGAGGGTATTTTTGGACCGAAAGGTTAATGTCGAGGGCATTTTGGTCCGAAAGGTAATCATAGGGAAATATTGTACCAAATCTCATAGTTCAGGGGAATTTTAGACCCTTCTCCGATGAAAATTTTCTACTCATCCAAGTTAAATTATTCTTAATTTAGATTATACAATTACATTTACTCTGTGGTGTAACTATCTCTTATCCTGTCAAACTAATTAAGAAATCTTGGAGATGCAACGGTTGGTTTCTTAAAATGTTTGCACTAATTAATGTATAATCATTTCTCAATCTCAAAAAAAATTAATGTATAATCATTTTTACAAAGTTTTGATTGCCAGTTGTTCCCCCACAAAACCAAATCAAATATATGATGAAGGACTGTCTTCTTGATTAAAAAAATGGATAAAGGACTGTCTTAATAGGCAACACTAGATTACTTTGAATTCTAGCTTAGGTGAAAAAGCTCTTCCAATTTACGTTGGGCCTTCCATAGATTTATGCACAACAACAACAACAACAACATACCCAGTGTATTCCCACAACGTGGGGTCTGGGGAGGGTAGAGTGTACGCAGTCCGTACCACTACCTCAGAGGTGAGGTAGAGAGGCTGTTTCCTTCCATAGATTTATGCATCAGTAAAAAATATAACGAACTTATAGTACTTTTTATGCTTATTATTATTGTCACTATTTTTATTGTTATTATTATATAATATGTATTGACCTAAAGATGATCTTAATGGAGTAACATGGTCAGTGAGGATTCATATAGCCCAACCCAACTTGCGTGGGACTGAGGTGTAGTTGATGTTGTTGTTGTTGAGGTCTTCCCATTTGCCTAACTGTTGGTGGTCAGAAATACTTGGTTGCTGTATTGGTCAGAGAATGTAGGGTCGATGAAATAGTCAAGGTGCATACATGGTGTCCCGAACACCACTGATAAAAACTTTTGTACATAGAATGCAAGCATGCATGTTTGTTCTGTCTAATTATTTATGTTCTGAAGGGGTTTAGAAGTAATCAATCACTTCCCCCGTCTCAAATTGATCAATTTTCGGTTTGGCATCAGAGGAATGATTAATATATCCTGTGAAAATAGATGTTATGGATTTAGCGCATTTTTAAACTGAACATCGATAAGTAGAATGTTGGAATCAAGTGGGTGTAAATGGAGCGGAACGGCTGCAGAGGCTTCTTATAAGCAGACCATACTAGTTCTGATTGAGGGTAGTATTAGTTACTCTTTTTGTTGTATAAATACATATTAGAAATACGAGGCCCATGGATTAAAAGGTATCGAGTATATTCTTTATGTAGGTGTACTTATCTAATGGATTGACTGCATAGGATCCTGAGCATAGACTGTGTTAAACAATTAAAGTGATGCCTCATTCATATTTTGGTCATCTTGTATACTTGCTAGAGTATGTGAATGAGATTTTCAGTTCTGGTGCTTAAAACACTTCAGTTTATCCTGGTATATCACCTTTTGATATCTTTAATGTTTTGAATTGATGATTTCTGGACAGTTCCAAAAAAAATTGATGATTTCTAGAAGGTATTCTTGTACTTTGCATGATATTCTAGTTCATACTTTTCTGCCATCCAACAAAAACACTTGTGCTTTATTTACTCCCTATGATTCTTTATAGTAATTAATTCCTCCCTTTTAACTTCTCTTGAACAATGTATACTGTTGTCTAAGGCAACCATCTGCAAGTGCAGGTTGGTCAGTTGAGGGAAGTTTCTAACAAGACAAACAATGCCGAGTTAAAATTATTTTTGGAAGTGAACTATGGCCTGGTACATTCCTTAACTCTCTTATAGATTATAAATTGCCATGGATTACTCCCTCTTGTTGACAGGTGTTTTTCGCCTTAGATTCTACTATACTTTACCTTTTAACTCATTTAATATTTCAGGATCTCATTCCTGGTCCTCCACCTGACAAAAGTAAAGATGATATACTCCTTTTCTTTAAGCTTTATGATCCTGAGAAAGAAGAGCTCCGGTTAGTTATTTGCTCTTAAATAGCCCACATGGCAGATATATTTTTGTGGCAAGGTCTAACTACAAGATTTATTCCCTTTTTGTATTTCCAGTTATGTTGGTAGGCTTTTCATGAAGAGTACTAGTAAGCCAATTGAAATACTTCCAAAACTTAATGAATTGGCTGGATTTGCTCCTGACCAAGAAATCGAACTTTTTGAGGTGTGTTTCTGTTGCCTTCTCTCTGTTATTGATACTCTTATCGTTCTTATTGATGTCATTGGTCGAGATGACATGGGAATTTGGTCTTTTTTCTTTACAGGAAATAAAATTTGAACCTTCTGTCATGTGTGAAAGACTAGACAGAAAGGCTTCATTTCGATTTAGCCAGGTTTTTGTCCTTTCATTTTCGCTGCTCGATTACTGAAAGCTTTTATCTTCTCAGATTTTGATTTGCTTTGCTGACTTACTTCTTACAGATTGAAGACGGGGATATTATATGCTTTCAGAAGATAGCTTCTCCTGAAGTTGAAGAACCAGTCCGATTTCCAGATGTTCCTTCATATTTGGAGTATGTCAAAAATCGCCAGGTGAATCCCGATGGAGTTCCAGTTTCTGCAAGGCTGTTGATGCTCTTTTTTTTAATGTTATATCTGATCATTTATTTCTCGGGCTTATGGTCCTCTATGGTGGTGCAAGGGAAATAACTTCGAAACTTCCTTGGGTCTTTGCCTTGACGAGTTGCATCATTGTTGTTACTGTATCAGCAACATTTTTTTCACCACCTCTCCTTTAATGTGTTATGCTTGTGCACACCATACACCTGGCTCTTTATTTTTATTTCCTCCAATTTTAATTCCTCATATCTGAGTTTATTATTTACAGATTGTCCATTTCAGAGCACTGGAGAAACCGAAGGAGGATGATTTCTGTCTGGAGTTGTGAGTTTATTTGGTACCTTTATCCTACACTTTGGTGCAGAACATTTGCTTCTGATACATCTGTGACCATCTTTTTGTTGGTAACATTACAGGGCAAAAAGTGATACATATGATGAAGTAGTGGAGAGAGTGGGGCAGCGGCTTGGTGTGGATGATCCCTCCAAAATTAGGCTTACTCCTCACAACTGCTACTCCCAGCAACCCAAGCCCAACCCCATCAAATATCGGTCTGTGGATCATTTGGTAGACATGCTTATCCATTACAATCAGGTTTGTTAACATGAATAACTGTATCTTGGAAATACATGGTGACTTTTAGTGCTCTACTCATCATAACATCGACATTATTTTGGTAGGATGTGATGTGTCTGGACTAACCACGTCTCGACTTTTTTCTTTATCTTTTTGGTGGTGATAGATCTCCGATATTCTGTATTATGAAGTTCTGGACATACCTCTGCCAGAATTACAATGTCTGAAGACGCTCAAAGTTGCCTTCCATCATTCTACGAAGGATGAGGTTTGTCTAAAATGGCAATGACATTTTACCCCATCAAATTATTACCTTTCCTCATTACATTTGTTAATCGCTTTCAGATTGAAATTCTGAATGTAAGATTGCCTAAGCAGAGTACTGTGGGGGATGTTCTTAATGAAATCAAATCAAAGGTATGGATAGGTGTTTATAAACTTTAATTGCAGTATTGAGTCTCTGAAAAGGATGACAGCAATTTCCACACCCTTCAGAAAAAAATAAGCAGTTTCCTCGTGGTAGATTTCTGATGTCTAGATGGTTATATGTTTTTTAGTTGATGTATGCATCATTACTGGAAATGTCGTTGATGGATTCAGGTTCTGTGTATAACATATAGGGAGAGGGTACAATCTAGTCTTACTTGTATTATTTACCTTAATTATTGAAGAGTTGGTATTTGCATTCATTGCCTACACTCCACCAGCCTGTTTCTTTCTGCTACTTCAGAGAATACCTTTTTTATCCCCAATTAGATATTCAGATTTTGCTTCTCAAGTGTCAAATTGGCCATTTTTTCAGTGCGTGATTGTCTTTTGAAAATAAAATTTTGAGATTTGGAAGTGACATGAGAAGTACAAGTTAGCAAATTTTGCTTTTCAATTTATCTAGACATACTTGAATATACAAAAATCACTTGTTGACATAGGGAGTGGGTAATCTTTTTGTGATTTTTTTTGACTTCGGAAATGGCAATCTTCCTTTTCTTTTCGGCGAGGGGAGTACTCTCTTTCCTACGCTTGTAGCTTTTGTTTCATCTGCGCCGGCTACTTGCTAGTGCCTTGTGCAGTTAAATTATTATATTATTTTATTGTAGTATAGTTTGCTACTTGCTAGTGCCTTGTGTAGTTAGATTATTATATTATTTTATTGTAGTATAGTTTTGTGCTTATCTGCTGTTTTGTTTATTGGTTTTATATCTTGGACTGTTTTGAGCCGAGGGTCTATCGGAAACAACCTCTTTACTTCACCCTGGGGTAAAGGTATGGTCTGCGTACATTCTACCCTCCCCAGACCCCACTTTGTGGGAACATACTGGGTATGTTGTTGTTGTTGTTGTTGGTGGTGTATATGTTATGAAGGAAAAACGTTTTACATGCATTTTTAAGGACATGTGAGATTTAGTTCTGTCAATGTATATTGTGGACCAATGCTATTTCTCTAACGTTTTCTGTTCAATGGTGGCTTCCATTTATATAAACTACTGGCATATGGTGTGCTGCAACAGGTAGAGTTGTCCCATCCAAATGCAGAGCTTAGATTACTCGAGGTCTTCTATCACAAGATTTATAAGGTGAGGAGTTCTAATATAAGTTCAATACTTATATCCTAGTATAAGTTCAATACTTTTGTCCTTTATTGCAACCTGTAGATGTGGCTTCTAGCACAGCCTTTGTGCTCTTGACGAATACAATCGTTACCTTTCTCAAAAAATACTTTTGTTCTTTATTAGATTTGTGCTGACATTTTAGTTTGATAGCTAAATGGCCTTTCAAGACTTGTTCTACTAGCTTATGTGTTCTTTTTGTCTGTCTGTATCTGACCCACTCTTTCGTTGCCATTGCTAATCTGCAGATCTTTCCGCTCAGTGAAAAGATTGAGAATATAAATGACCAATATTGGACGTTGCGGGCAGAGGAAGTAAGTTTTCTAGGTGTTGTATTGCTGATTTCTTCTTCTTCTTCTTCTTCTCTCTTCCTCATCTTCTTTGATCCTTTTACCTTTCTAAAAAGAAGTTGCTGAGGTATTGAAGTTTAAGCAGAGATTTGAATGTATATTCCCGTCCTTCCCCCACCCTCCTTCTAAAAGGAGAATCTAGGATCTGAGCTTTAATTTGATTGCTATGCTTTGCTCTGTCAGCTTTACTTGTTAAGGGCGTCTTCTGTTCCACTGACCTTTCTGCTTTAGACAGTTGATTCTGGAAAATTAATGATATTCTGTGGTATATGTTGTTCCACTGACCTATTTGTAATAATGTGTTTATTTTATTTTAATTTTTTGTAGATACCAGAGGAGGAGAAAAACCTTGGTCCCCATGGTCGTCTAATTCATGTTTACCATTTCACGAAAGAGACTCCACAAAATCAGATGGTATTACAAATAGGCTTTGATTGATTGTTACTGATATACTGCTGCATCTGACGTAGTAATTGGATTGGTTTTCAACAGCAAGTGCAGAACTTTGGAGAACCTTTCTTTCTGGTCATATATGAAGGTGAAACTTTAGCGGAAATTAAAATGCGCATTCAAAAGAAATTGCAGGTTTCGGATGAGGAGTTTTCTAAGGTACAGTGCTTGAGCACAAAGCTTTTGCAGCAAATGGAATATTCTTGCATACTTTTAGCATTATGGTTTATTTTTTAAAGGCCTATGATTGACTTAGGGGTTGACTCTGTATTTTTTGATGGCTAGTGGAAATTTGCATTTTTATCGTTGGGGCGCCCAGAATACCTTCAGGACTCGGACATTGTATCCGGCCGTTTTCAGGTAGTGTATTGATGTTATCTTGTACTTTCTTTCCCCCCTTGAAGTTCATAGTGGACTTCCTTTTATGTTTGTGGGTCAGCTATAGTTGTGTCATCTTGTTTCTAAATTCTGCCCAAGCTGAAGATGCTTGTATCCTGTTGCAGAGGAGAGATGTTTATGGTGCTTGGGAGCAGTACCTTGGATTGGAGCATGCAGATAATACATCTAAGAGGCCATATGTCAATCAGGTAGACTCTAGATTTTACTAGAAGTCACCTTTTAGTTATCAGTTAAAATATACACTTTAAGATGCTTATTGCCTGATAATGTTGGTCATTATATGTTTAAAAAACCTCTATGATGCTTTAATATTCACTCTGAAATTGCAGAACCGTCACACATTTGAAAAGCCAGTCAAGATATACAACTGAAAGAGGTTTGTGATATTCCAGCTGGGCTTTGGTTGTAGTGTTCACCCCTCACGAGCTAGAAGGGAGACATGTAAAAGAGTTTGTAGCTATGACATGATGATAAGTAGAAGGCAGAGAGGAGATTAGCATGAATATTGTTTTTATATAGGGGATTTTACCACCTTTGTTTCCTCCTGGTGATTTGGTCAGATTTTGCAGGCTATAAGTTTTCCCTTCTAATTTGGTTTGGGAAGGGAGGTTTGTTTCTCTTTAGTTTAGTTAGGATGTGCACTGCAGTTTCTGCCCTCGCCTTCAGCTATTACTCCGCTGAGGGTTGGGTCTTTTTGACATTGTCTTCTGCATAATTTATTCTGCATATAAGATTTTGGTTGTAAGGGAATGTATAGTTGATATAGTCGTCAGGTGCATTCTGGACTTGTACTATCTGTTACTTCTTTTCCAATTTCCCATTCCTCTTTTGGTTGTATTTAATGTCATACGAGTGGGGGATGGATCTGTAAAATTTCTCTATAGCATTGGTATAATGTTTCTATGCTTCATTTCTGTGTCTTTGTTGTTTTTACTGTTGGTTTAGTTTGGCAGAAATGACAAAGCCCGGTTAATTATTGTCCATCCTTTTCGTTTCTTTTGTTAATTAAAGTCGTGAAGGCAAACATGATAAATAAAATGAATTAATTTTTTTGCTTAGAGCTATTTGTCAGAAAAGCATAGCCCATCAAGGTATTGTGCTTTTTTCTTATGAATATTTTTCCTAACAATTTTGTTGTGGCAATAAGTAACCTCTACAAAGAACTAAGAAGACAATACATTTTTCCAGCGGACATCGGCATTTCAATGATGCTATACACCTTGAGACCATACATAATATCTCCCAGGTGTTTCCTGAATAGGAGATAATACTGAGATCATCAAGGTATGTGGTGGAATGCAGGAGATTTTCTGTCCTTAATCAGAGGTCGTGGGTGTGGGTACTCGTCTGGAACGGTTGCCCCACCTGGCTGACGCTATAAAAGATTAAACACTCGGTTGTAGTTTGACGACCTATCCTTTAGTTTTCTTATTAGAGTAGGGGTCGCGTTTCCCCTTAAATGGGCCCTATGCGGGGCAATTTGATTTTGTTGGGGCTTGAGCTCATTAGTTTTGATTGGGTAGCTAGAAGGTAATAACAGGAGACTTGCCTAAAGATCAACATAGAATATGGTGGGATGCATGGGATTCTTTCACCTTTATCTGGGGGTCGCGGGTATTCAGTCAGATTTGATCGCCCTATGTGGTTGACGCTTCCAAAGATGAAATACTTTGTTGTTAGTTTAACGACCTATCTTCGGTAGGAGCCTTTAGTCGTTTTACTAGAATAATGCCCGCGCTTCTCCTAAATGAGCCCTATGCGACGTGGATTGGATTCATCTAATGGCATTCTTAGTATCATTTGATTAAGTCTGTTTTTGATGAGGAGTAAATACCTTCACCAACATAGGCTGAGCAACAGACCAGTGACTTGTTACAAAGCCGAGCCATTGCAAATAGCAGATCTGGTTTGCATTTCTTTCCCATGAGATCTTGCATATTCTATTCTATATTTGTTTTCTAAAGCTCAATTTATAATACATATATCGTCACTAAACTTTACATGTTGTATCAACGAACTCACAAAACTAAATGTGTCATTAAAACCATCGAACTATATGTTAATTTCTAAAAAAAATAATGAAGTAAAAGTTCCTTATTCAAAGTTTAAGCAAAGCAAACAATTGAACAAATTGAAATGCTAAAAGAAAAGAAAAGATGACCACATGATTGTAAGCCCCGTTCAGTTAGTCTTAATGTAGACCACGTGAATAACTGTTTAATGGCCAAATGGGCTTTTTCTGGGCTGGAATCATGGGCTCCACCTCGTCTCAGCCCAATCTCGTGTAAGAGACTTAGATTCCAAGCCCATGAAGCTTAACTCATTTCTGAGCCCGCATCTCTGCGGATATGGGCCCGGGGACTTTCCTGGGCCTTCGCCATCCAGAAGATGGGTTATGGCCCATTCACGTCAACATGTGTTCTGATTGCTTAACTAAAGCCTGAGAGCTACATATTTAGAGCACAAAAATAGTTTGCCAAACCGATATGGGGAGATATTTCCTTTGTATTTGCTTTTTCAAGGTTCGTTTAATTTGAACTTGCTGAGGGTCTATCAGAAGTAATCTCTCAATCTATAAGAGGTAAGAATAAGATCTGCGTATACTCTACCTTCTCCTGACCTCATCTGTGGAATTACATCGGATATATTGTTGTTTTTGGACATTGTTAGCATATATTTGTACGTTGTAAAGAGAGTAGGTAGGAAAAGAATCCATCGACACATGGGAATTTTAATTACATTAAGCATTTATCCTCTTCTCAATATATCCGTTATTTATAGTTTTGAAACTCTGATGAATAATCATCTGCCCCTCTAATCTTCTTCACTTAAATATCAAGTTCGGATCACTATCAAGATTTGACTTGTGATGTAAGATGTATCATACACTCTGCACGTTGTAAGCAACCCCTAAAGACCCTTTGAGCCATGACAAGGAATGGCAAAAGGCATTCAATAGCTGCATTCATTCCGAATCTTCGTCCTATCAATCCTCCCATCAAGGTGAGAGCTCTCTTCTCATAGCAAATGCTAAGCATTGAATGAAGGTAGGGAGGCTCGGACAAGGTTATCAGAGCACGTCTGCTTGCAAGGAGTCGACAACACCCTGCACGTTGTACTGTCTTTTGCCGTGTGGAACCAAAATCTTGAAACTTAGCGAATAATGTGCATGTCTCTCTAATCGTCTTCACTTAAATAGCAAGAATGGTTCACTATCAAGATTCGATTCGTACATTGAAGAACAGTTGTGACTCCTTAGCATCTATCAATGCACCGGTGTGACATAGGCTCAATCATACACAAAACGCGTTGTACCATCTTTCTCCATGAGGAGCCAAAACCCCGAGGGGCTCATTTAGCAGTGCTTTTAGTTTACTAGTATAACTCATAGTTAGTGACAACATTAAAGCACCTAAGTCTTCGTGACAGGATAAAATTGCTCTTGTAAATGTACAACTAGCAGGGTCGAAACTCCTGTTTAGACCAAAAACTTGAGGAAAAGAAAGATATTTGCACAGGATTGTAATTAAAAGAAAAGAAAAGAACTCATTCCCACATAGGATAGAGGGATAAGAAAAGACAACTGATTCATTGATATTGCAGCATCTAAGATCACAAAGGTAGTTAGTTATACAAGTAATCTCTGTTTTATGCGTGTCCGAAACACATGAAAGCTTTCTCTCTCTAAATTTTTTGTGCAAATTTGCTGTCAAAATATATACAACAAAAGAGAAGAATGGAAAATGACCAGGGCTCGTGTAATCAGATTACTAGTTTTTGCAGAGCCTTGGCTTTCTGAGTCAAATGTTGATGTATATCCGATGATTGCATTTCATATTAACCCTGCATATGAGGCGTTTGAAAGAACCATTAAGAATAATTAGCTCCTTTATGACTGGGATAATAACACCCGAAAAGAAGTACCTGTTGGCTCATTAGAATTTCCACAGCAACATTCAAGTCCCCTTCAGCTGCTGCCAACGCAACTTCTACTTGTGTCTGAGAAACCAAGATTGTTAGCGCATTCATGATCCAGAAGTTAATTTGCAAGGTAAATCTCAGAAAGCTGTGATAACTGATAAGAATTGTGTTCCCCGAAATATAAGGAAATGATGCATTCGAACTAACTGTACCTTCTCAAAACCCATCGCAACAAGTTTCTGAATCTCTTCATCTGAGGGAGTGGAGACCTATATTCAAAGATAATTTTAGCATTGATGATGGTAAACACAAACACTTAGCAAGTGTCCAAGTCCAGGTCATATACCTGCTGTCCTGGTGGTCTGGTAGCTGTGGCGGTAGTATCTACTGCTGATAGTCTGAGTTGTCACACAGAATCAAAAATATAACTGTGTTTAGAGCAAATCACAGACACCAAGCTCTTAGCTTTCAACAATAAAGTTGAGTTGTCAAGCTAGACCCACAATAAGAACGCCAGGTAATTATGGTAAGTGGAAGCTCTCTACTTTAATCAAGATATAAATCAGAAAATCCAGAAGAAATTATACAGTGTAAAAAAGAATTGAAGTTCCATGAACGCATTGAAGAAAATCCAGTTCGTCCAATATGTAGTGATATAACTTAAACTTGGTTACTGGATCGGCCAATTTAAACACCTTGTTTTCCAGCTGATCGTTCAGTTCGAGAACAGTATATGTAAGGCAGCAGCACGTGAAAATGCAATTAAAAACCAATCTATCTTAGTGCACCAATCAATGATTTAGACTACAAAATCGATATGATTATTAACAATTTAGGATGCAACAACGGTATGTTTCTAGCACCTTCCAGCTAAGCTCCGCTCTCCACCTATTGTAGCTGTAGGTGAAATACGCTCAGGGCTGCTGCTACCATCCAGGAGCCTAGCCTGTAACGTCGAATCATGATTTCCGGTGGTGGTCTGGGAACTCAGAGTTCTTCCTCTCCCAGGAAACCTGCTATCATCCGTCGCCGGCTGCATTTTGAACAAGTTAATAACTTGATAGACTTTAATTACTTCATTATAATTCAAGAAATTTGTTCTTATTTATATAAATTTGTTCTATTTATATATTAAGGCACACAGACAAGAGAGCAAAGTAGCGATTATTTAGCAGTTCTGTAGTTGAGAATTCTGCAAGAGAAGGGTTAATCTATACATCTGTGGGACTCATCAATACACAAGATAGAAAATGCACTAATTTTCCCTCATTCACAATCCATAGGAGGAATATTACATAGGTGGGATTCGATCCCTCATTGCATGGTGAAGGATGAGGGGCTCACACCACCTGAGCTACACTCTGACCCACCTTTGTTCATTTCAATCACTACTTCGGTGATAACCTTTAAATGTGATAACATGAAACTTGAGCAGGTTGTGCAATTATTCTCATAGGTTACAGGTATAGAGTACGAAGGTCAATAGTCGCAACGATAACAAGACAGATTATTCTTCCCCATTAAGCTTCTCATCACCAGCATTAAAATCAAACTAAAACAGTTCTTTCTATCATTTTTTAGTTATTTTCTGCCATTTATCTACCATCTCCGTCACTTCTATTCATATATTTCTTACCCAAAAAATCTCCAAACATAGTTCAATGGATGTGCTATAGTTCTAAAGAGTAGCAATGACAGATCAATTCAACACCCATATGTTTGTCTTCTAGTGTATTCAGATAGATAATCGTGATACCTGAGCAGAGGTCTCTCTCTGTGGCATCCACGAAGAAAGGTTCTCCCAAATATTTCCAGAAAGCACTCCACTTCTGAAAGGAAGAAACATCACTGTTATTGCACATGCTCAGATTATATCAGTAAGATTCTACTAAGCTAAGAACAGGAACCACCTGGAGGTCACAGTTTGATTTGAATGTGTTGGTAGGTATCCAGCACCATTACCACCAGTGCACATAATAAATTTTGGTCTCCTCACACAAGTTGACTGCCCAGAAGATAGAAATATATAAGTATTTTGCAAATTTCACTATGTTGTTGAAACCAAACAAATGAAATTGAGAGGTGGGCAAGGGTTTTGATGTGTCTTAGAGAAAGCATGGTCAACCACTAAAAATGTATTATATGATGATCCGAACTTTCAATATAACAATACAATGAACCAACCAATTTCTCTTTTCTTCAAGTTATATGCACATAACCCAAAGGCCTTAACTGGTTTGACAATCAAAAGGGAGCAAAGAAATACCATTCGCTTTCTTGTTAAATGGGCACATGTGCCTTGAATTTTTTATTCTTTTCTACAGCTATAAAATGTATTTCTCGCGGAGTTTGTTATCTTTCCGGGTCTTCTCTTATCAACTTAGTGGGTTCTTGTACACTCTCTTGAGTTCTATTCCAGTAAGATTTTACATTTACCAATTGAGAAAAGAATGAACCAGAGAACTAATATTGCCTATTTAAACACTTAGGGTGTGTTTGGTATGAAGGAAAATGTTTTATGGAAAACAAGTTGGTTTCTTACTTATTTTCTCATGTTTGGTTGGTGAGTGAAAAATATTTTTCGAAAAATATTTTCTATTGTTTGATTGATAAGTGAAAACACATTTTTCAATTTTTTTTTTTTTTTTTGATTAGAAGTAAAAATATTTTAGGGGGTAGGGGGGTTGGGGTGTGGTGGTTTGGGGGGGGGGGGTTGGGGGGGGGTAACTAAAAAAATTACTTTTTTTAATTTCTTTTTTTTTTAAAAATAATTAAAGATTAATTTTTCTTTTTTTTGGGGGGTGGGGGTGGGGTGAGAGACCAAAAATATTACTTTTTTTAAGAAATAAGTAATTTTAAAAAAAAAAAAAATTGAATTTGGGTGGGTGGGGGGGGGGGGGGAGGGCGCGGAGTACCAAAATATTATTATTTTAAAAATAATTAGAAATTAATTTGGTTGGATGGAAGTGGTAGGGTGGGGTGTGGGGGGGGGCTGGAGTGGGGGAGGGGAAAGAGGGCAGAGTACCAAAAATATTATTTTTTTTAAAAAAATAAGTAATTTTCTTAAAAAAAATTAAAAATTGAATTTTGGGTGGGGTGGAGGTGGTAGGGTGGGTGGGGGTGGGGGGAAGGGATGGGGGTTGGGGTACCAAAAATATTTTTTTTTTCCTAAAAAAAATAATTTTTTTTTAAAAAATAAAAATTAAATTTTGGGTGGGGTGGAGGTGGGGTGGAGGTGGGGGAAGAGGTGGGGGAGGAGGGGGGGCTGGGTGGGGTGGGGTGGGGGGAGGGACTGGGAGGGACTGGGGGGGTAGGGTGGGGGTTGGGGTACAAAAATATTATTGTGTTTTAAAAGAAAATGTATTTTTTTTGAAAAAAATATTTAAAAAAATTGAGTTTGGGTGGGTGGAGGTGGTAGTGGTGGTGGGGTGTGTGTGTGTGGGGAGGTTAAAGTGGGGTGGGTGGATGGGTGAGGTGGGATACAAAAAAAATTACTTTTTTTAAAAAAGTTAATTTTATTTTTTAAAGAAAGAATTGAAAAAAATTAAAAAAAAATTGATGTGGGTTGGAGGTGGGGGTGGGGTGAAATAGAAAAAATATTTTTAAAAAATTGTGTGAGGTAGGGGTGAGAGAGGGTGGAGTGGTTGGGATTGGGGTGTTATGAAGGTGAGGACTTGTTTTCCCTACTTTTATTAGAGAAGTCATTTTCCTTATTTTGGAGGAAAATGTTTTCCTAAAGAAAATATTTTCCAATTTTTTTGACCAACCAAACACAAGAAAATTGGAAAACATTTTCCAGAAATCATTTTCCTCCATACCAAACACACTCTTATTTGGGATTTCAGAGTACAGAACATATAGCATCAGCATAAAGACTTAAAGAAGCAGAATCTACTTAATGACATTGTCATCTCCCAGGACAAACCACCGGAGGCAGCAGCAGAAAAGAGATGTGATGGTTTCTTGTACTAACTAAGATGCAAACACTTAATCCTTTCTCTTGGTTAAGACCACAGGGGACCAGTTTGAATTAAAACATTCATCCCCTCCTGTCATGCTATTAGTGGTGTCTCTGTTTGTGACCATTTACGATGCAAATGGTTTGATCATAGGCTTAACTTATTCTTTGTCCTCTTTAAGAATTAATTGTCTACAAGATGCCAACAAGCAAGGTGAGAACATCTAGTAAAAGAAGCAAACAAGCAAGCCAGGTCAATCAGAAGGGTGATGTTCACATCACTTTATACCTCAAAGTTGAGCACACAAGAGGTCCAAAAAATAAGAAATATCGGAATATCTTACTATCATTTCTTAGGAGAACTTACTAGCCAAGTGGAAGATTCAATAGCCGAGAAGAAAGAAGTCCCAGGTATTAAAACATTGAATAATCCATATGTATCTGGTACCATCAAGAAAAGGGAAGGAAAAAAGAAAAAAAGTTATAAGATAGGTTACCACAAATTAAGAAATAAAGATTCTCCACATAATTATCATGATACCGCAATGACATGGAATAGAATTTAGAAAACCTGAAGAGGGTCCAGCATGGTGGAAGTCACTTACATGCAAATCCAGACAAAATACCACAAAGATGTCCAAGTAAGGAGACATTAGTCATAACAAGCTGAAACACCACCAGTAAGATCAATGCATACCTAGTGAAAAAATAATCAAAACATTGTAGCATAAGATGCACACAATACAAAACATAAAACAAACGTACAATTACCGCAAAGTAAACTAGTTACCATTTAGCAGGCACATTAAAAAGTCCAAACACACTGCAAAAAGAGAAGGCAAACTCACATTAGCAAACACATGATTCCAACAACTCATAATTGATCTAATGTGACAAGTCACATTAATGTCAAACAGTTTTTTTGCGAATCTATCTGTGCTCATATATGACGTAAATATACAAGATCATTGGTTTATACAAGGAATTCCAAACTTGTACAAAGGAAGGAAACGAGGAAATATCAAAATTTAATAATTTAAAAGAGGAAATCGGATCCCAAAACAGGGAAGCAATAAACCTTCTAGTTTGGGCCCCACTTAGGCTTGTCTCCATCACAATCATTGAAAATAAGATCCCTGAGAAACCTATAGCACACTCGTCCATAAAGTATGGATAAGGATGAATGGGATTATGGGCAACCAACAATGCTATAAGAAGATGGAGTAAGGCATTGCTAATGGCCAACAGAACAATTATATATAGCAGGCGCACAGATCCCATAATCCTCTCCAGCTCAGAACCCAAAGGGACCAGAGCTAACATATTAAACAGAACATGCAGTAGAGAACCATGAAACAGAATTGAGGTGAAAATCCTGTAAACTGCAAACAAAACACAAAAATAAAATCAGTGTCAACAAAAACAGGATGCAAAGTTATGCTAAATATGACAAGGAAAGAAAGGATATCAGAATTATAGCTCCACAGGATTTTCATGCACTACTGAGCAGCAAATCAAAGCTGAATTATGTGATTCATCAAAAATGGATGACAAATATGAGATTTATTACAATGGTTATGTATCATGAATTGGAAACTGAGCAAGAAAGATAGCTCATTCCATGGGCCAACCCTTTCCATCGGATGCTAATCAGCTCAAGGCAATGCGAGCTGTGGGAATCCAAACATGTCATTGAGATGCTATAAGAGATCTTAAACTATGTTTAGTAAGTCAAAGAAATTATACTGTTCATCCAAAACGAAATAAAGTAAGTAAACGTTGCATCATAATCCCATCTGATCAATAGTTCAAATATAGCTGTTATTTACAAACTTAATAATGCTTCTTAAATTGTTGATAAAAAAATGCTTCTTAAATTACTGTACATAATTTTAAACATCATGTTTTAACAGCAATGCTCAAACACAACTGAGGAAACCTAAGAGTTAGAACTTGAAACGAAGTTTAACTCCTATTTAACTTAAGTGACGAGCATAACTAGACACATTCCAAATTCACATATGAATACCCAAGTTACTCTACTATATCTATTCTAAATATTTAATAGCCATTTCTTTTTGAAATGGTTAAGTTTAATTGCCATTTTTGTACCTCGTCCTGGGAAACGTATTAGGTCTCTACCTTCTCATAGTCATAAAACTAACAAATATGGCACCCACCAAATTTATAAGTTAGGGTACCCTAGAAGGATGCCAGTCAAAACTAGGTGCAACTAGCCTTAAATACTCTCTTACTCCTCAATCAGTGTTTGCCCCTTAACCTATCAAATGTATGCTGCAAAGGTTTAATGGTGTCTTTCTGACATTTAAGTATGCGCGTGGCAAATGCATGAGAAGATATGAGTAAGCGACTAAAGAAATTGATCAATGGATAGGCAGAAAGTAATTCCTACTTAAATAACCACCCGAGCGACATTGCTCTCTCCCCCCTCCCCCCAAATCTCATCAATGATTACTAAGCAATAGCAATGTATAATTATCCTCAAATTCAATTGATAAGATTCCATCAAATTTATCTTTGAGATAAGTATAGAGTAATTTGAGCGGAGCCAGGATTTCTTCGGAACAGGCACATTTTGATGTATGAGCAGCACTATATATATACACCTTGTTCGTTTTAGGATAAAAAGGACAGCACCATAAGTGAGGCTGTACCTTGAAATCGAGAAATTACAGCAGATGGCCAGAAGCATACTTCAGCAAACGAGTCATACCCAACCAAAAGGCAAACCAAGTAAATTACCCCACAAACAACCACCACTGCAGATGTAAGGATAGGAATTCCTTCCCACCACTGTCCCATCCTTGTCTGTAATCCTGCCTACAAACAAATTGGAACAAGTGAGAGCCAACATAAAAGCTACTTTTCCCACTGATTCTTGTCTTGCTTTCAATGTCCAACCTAGACATTATGCAGTATGAAGAAATATGTCATTTTAATTGTTTGATGGAGGAATATGTAGACTACAAGTTCTCTTTTTTTTCTCTCTCCCTTCATCGATAGAAAGACTCTTCAAATGGCTAAAAGCTAAGAAGACAATCTCTCTATTTGCTTCTTATCTGAAGAATATAAATGTAAAACAGTGGGTCTGATAACTCGGGTAATCCTAGATCTTGATATCAATACTGCTTCAGAGTGACACTTAAAAATAGAGAGCTAACAGAAAGTGTTTGAACAAAGGAAAATATAGACATAAGATTCGTGATAAAAGGAACAGATCGAATGAAAAAAATCACTGGCCAGTCTATTACTATAATGAATCACTTAAGGAATAAATGTTATAAAGTGCAAGAGGAATAATCATTCTCAACAGTAATATAAAGCTCATTGTTGTTACAGCATTGCAGTGATATAATCACCATAAAAAAACATAGTTTTGAATAAAATTTTCAAGAGAACTTTTGTAACAACATCTGAAATTGATTGTACTAGCTCAGGCGTAAGTTTAAAAGCTTTATGCAGTAAAAGGAGAGAGCTCTATGCAATTACATCGCTTTGCGGCTTTGCCACCACCATCACAGATCTTCCCTACTTTTTTTTGTGATAAGCATGGTGACAGAGCTAGCTTTCGCTCACCTCGACTTATTCCACGGGATACCTGCCACCTCCCACCAACACCAAGGCTATAACAGATGGGAAGAAATCACCTAGTATTTTTGTCTCTACTGGAATCTGACCGTAAGACCTCATGGTTATCAACCCACTTCAAAAATCAAAATGATTTCCAATTGTATCATCATACTACGTGGCAAGTATCGCAGTTACGTACAGTCAACAGAATACTCCATTTCCCAAAAATAGTCCCTCAATAAATGACATGACCAAAAATGAGAACTAACTTTCCCATCATGAAAATCCCATATAAATTTCAGATGAAGTTACTACTCCATCTGTTTCAATTTGTTTGTCTGATTTTGACTTGACACGGAGTTTAAGAAAGTAAATAAGTAATACTTTTGAATCTTAAATTAAAAATACGTGAAATGTACAAAAATGTCCCTTAATCTAGTGGTCCTAAACATGCCCTGAGAAAAGTTCGAATAAAAGAGTTACCAAAAATAGGAAAGTGACATTCATTCTGAAATTGACTAAAAAAGGAAGGTAACACAAATAAATTGAAACAGCGGTAGTAAAAAATAACCTCAATTTACTCTATTTCTCCATAAATGACATGATCATAGATTCAGAATCCAAAAATCAAAGCATTTTCACTACATCAAAATCCCAACTTAATTTCTAACTTCAATCAGAACCCTAACATCTACATTTTTGCATTTCAATACATACAATATGAACAATTTTTTAGATCTAAGTATCATAATGATGAGAGAAAAAAAGTACCTCAGAAACAATATTTGGTCTCATTTTCACTGCGTTTTTTGTTCCTTCTTTCGAGATTTCCAATTCGAACGTTTTTTTCTTCTTCCTCAGGTAGAGTGTAGAACTCAACACTCCATTTATATATACTCCTGGTTTCCGGTTCGGGTCATTGATACAATATCCGACCCGAATCCATTTATAGCAACCCACCCACCAGTCGCCATGATTTTTAACACCTGCGTGCAGAAAATAAAAATAAAAATAAGAATTTAAATTGAGAGATTATTGAATATTCTCTTAATTATAGTGTATTCTACTATTATATTTTTGTGTTGTTGTCCCGACTAGTAGTCGTAGTGCTACGCTTGTAGTTTCTTGTTCTTGGATTTCTCGTAGTATTATTTTGTGGTAGTGTTGCTTTGTTTCTATTTGTTGTTTGTTACTATCTATTGTCTCTTGTACTTTTATTATGCCTTTTTCTAGACTATTTTTAGACTGTTTTTGTCTTGAGCCAGGGGTCTATCGGAAACAGCCTCAGGTACAAACTGCGTACACTTTACACTCGTCAGACCCCACGTTGTGAGAATATAATGAGTATGTTGTTGTTGTTGTATTTGTAGTTCATAAAAATAATATTTGATGCTTATATTTTGTAATTTAAATTTCTAATAATTTTGTAATTGAGTATATTGCATTGAAAAATAAGATAATAATTCGATTTTTGTTAACTCAATATATCTCAATGCATTTAAACAGATAAAATCACATTATTAACAATTAACGGAACAGTAATATGAAATATGAATTATGCCCAAAATAAACAGTTTCTTCCTTGATGTAAAATGTTCTTTCTTGAAATTACTTTACGACAATCAAACATAAGAAATGACTTATTTTTAAAAAAATATTTACCTGAAATAAGTCAATTAAACTGTGATATTTTGCTACTAGATTTCTGCGAGGATGCTAGAATGTTGTTAATTTACTTTTATCCATTATCTATATATATATATATTGAGTATTATTATGTTTATAATATTTATTGCCAAAATTTTCATTTACCGAAGCTTTTCCATTATTATTTTTCCAAAACTTTAGATACGAAAATTTGTATTGATGTACTCGATTATGTATTTCTTAAATATATATTTTATGTTGATCAAACGAAAAAAATTATTTTCCATTCTACTTTTCTATTTTCCAAACTTCCATTTACTTAAAATTTAGTAACACTAACTTGATGGATAAGATTCAACTTGAAAAAGTTGTTACAATATAAGAATATCATTGTTGGTACGATACAATGTGTTAATTCTCACATGTCGAGTGAATATTACCAATATTATCAAAATAAGGTAATTCAGCTTCTTCTTCAAAGCTCTTTACAATCATGGAATAAGAAACCAACCTGAATGTATCTAATCTGTGCAACAAATTGAGCATGGCAATTGCAAATACATGAGTAATTCATAGAAGGAGAGTGAGGAAGGAAGGAAAAAAGAGCGTGGAAATGGAAGCGGCCGTTTATCGCTAACGTCCATACTTGCAAAGGCTTTCAAAAACAGGAACAAAATATACAGAAGGCAGAACAGAGGTAAACGAAAATGACAAAATTTGACAAGACGTACAGACAATAGTTTTCCAGGACCTTAAATGGCCCCCAATCCCCATAGAAAGAAAGGCGTAACTCGAGACGAAACCAGAATACATACAACTATATAATCATTCTAGTACTAATATTTTTGCTCTTTTAGGTATGTTTAGGTAACTGAAGAAGATCTAGAGAAAATATTTCATGAAAGGATGTGAAACTTTGAAGTATGTTCGAAAAAGCTTCTATCACAAACCAATGTCAACCTACAGATTCTTTGGAGAAGAAGATTTCCCGACAAGCATTTGTCACGCCTGCTCCCAGCCACCTAGCCTTGTCCCTGGATCATAGTTTGTATACAGTCGAAATTCATTGCCTAGTTTGCTGGAGTGATCTGGCCTAAAAGCGCATGGACGCAAACCCAAGAGCTCTGAAGCTCTATCCCTTTGCACTTCACCTGCATGTCCAAAAAAGCAAACAAAGTGAAATAACATTCAAGGCATATTTACTCTGGTTATTTTCAAGACAGGATATCTTTCTTAACTTTCTACACTCTCTTTTTCTCTTATCTTTTCTTCAGTAGAATTATCACTATGTTCTTCTAATTCTTTTTCCTCCTCTTTTTGCTTAGGAGGTGGCTGAAGGTAGATAAACCTTGTCACTAACTCATTTGATAGTTTCGACTTTTTCATCAACATAATATTTGCTACTAATAAAATTAGTTAGCAGCTTCATGACAACCATAAAGAATGAAGACAGGCAGAGATAACTGGATTCAATGTTTAATGATCCTTAAGAGAACATAACTAGATTCAATGACCTCTTAACACGATGAACGACGGGAGACCAGGTTGTAAAACACTGCATAAAATTCAGTATGTACCTGTGAGTAAAAGCAAGTAGGCTTGTCCTGGTCTCGTGAGAAAAGAAATTGTTTTAGCAACTTTCTCTAAGCATTCCTGACTCTGAAATTTTAAAAAAGAAAAGAGAAGATAATTGAATAAATCATTCGCATAAATGTCAAAGTTGCACAAGACAATTAATGACAATGATGTGATTGATTCACTTTCATAGCGTTCCCGACTCTGAAACATAAAAGAAAAAAATATTTCTTTTTAAGCTGAATCCTCGCATATGAGAGAGTGAGAGAGAAACGTTGAGGCTTAGAGGTAATCCATGCTGACCTTTGAAATGCAGATTAATAAAAGGTAAAGACGATGCAGATAAAAAAACAAAAGAAAGTCTCATATAGATAAAAATAATGTTTATCAGCATTAATTTTGTTTAACGAATGTTTATGAGCATTTTCCAACTAAATATTAAGATATCCCTATTGCACTGAAGAATAACAAATCAGAAATTGAAATGAAGCATGAGGTTAATAGGTGAAATTTATGATAGAAGAGAGTAACATTTGAAATTAAGATGACCAAATTTCGAGAAGAAAAGAAAAGGGTAAGAATAAGATTCACTAAAGAACTTGCATGCCGACTATGTAACAGTCAAGGTTTGGGATACTTTCACGCAAACTATGCACTTTTTTCATATATCATCCCATCCAAAGGTGAGAAGCCAATAATTAAGCAATGGATGATCTTTGACTATAGGCAAAATTCTGTATATAAGAGGACAATTTATTTTTAGATATCTCTAAAGTGTATAGGGAACTTCAGATATCAAATTAGTCACAAGTAAAAATGAAATACAGTAAAAAAGTATATTCTTTAATAATCATAGAACCACTTCAGTATACAGCATATATCAGCTCTCACCAGGTAAGGAGGATCTGCAATAATTATTGGATATGAGTGTTTCATTGAAGAAGGAAGATCTTCTGGTAGATTGTAGTCGTAGAATGTGAACTCACTTCCATACTGTTCAAACCGTTTGTCATACTCGAGAATTTGTGCTGGTACATTAGGGTCAATTTTCTGAGACCGCATGCATAAAATAAAGCATTAGAAGTTAGAAAATATAGCTCACCATATTAAACTAAAGACCAGATAACAATTGAGTACACTCAAGTTCCAAACTAAAGCGATAACCTGGCAATGGGCTATGAACCTACTGACTAACTTTGAAATAGGAGAATAACATAAAATTGGAGACAGAAGCTACATTAAAGAAAAGTGATGAATTGTGCTATGCTTTAGTCTTGCTAATTTTCCAAGTTTATGTTACTAAAAATAATTTATCAGAACAAAACAAAAGTTAATATAAGTAGCCCTTGAGAAGAGGAAAATGGAAGAAAAGAAGGAATATCACGTGCAAAGACAAATGTAAGAAAAACGTTGCTTCACAAGTACTTTTAGTAGTGCAATAACATGTTTAAATGAGTATGACACAAATTATAAATTTCTTATATAATCCGCAACTGAACTTGCAAATAATTTACAGACACATATGAAGATGAAATAGAGATACAAATAGAACCCCAAGGGAACATAGAAGAATGTACACAGAATAATTCAACGTAAGTTTTTGAAAAGAATTTCCTTTTCTCATGTGGTTATTGCTTTTGCATGCTATCTTCCTGCAGTGATGAAATAATTTCACAACCGTGTTTGGTTTTAAAACCAAAACAACTGCTTTTGGAACTGGCTAAACTCAAAAAACAAATGCACAAACCACATCGAGAGAATAAAAGACACAACATAAGACATTTATAGACAACAGGACAGCTTGGCAAACAAAGCATAGCCATCTATAACGAACTAGCTCTGATACTACAAATATTAATAAACTCTCTTCTTCAAAATACCTTTGATGCTATAAATGTTAGTAACAAACTATCTATTTTCGTCAAGTTTATTCCCTGTTAACATCTTTTTCTCATATAGTTTTCAGCTTATTTTTACCTCCCATCAGACAATAATCCTATTAAATCTCATAGTTCCCTCGCTCAATCAATTAAGCATATATTTTTTTGATAAGGCATATATATTATATTAGTGGTTCTGTTTCAACAACTAATTTATTTTTGAAATGGTAAGTGTTAAGTTTCAAAAACTAATTTTCGATTATCTTTATTAGGAGAAAAGGATACAATTAATTTTTTGCTAGCTTTTTGAAAGAAACAAAAGTAATTTGCTTTTACATCTAAACATAAAGGAACAAAAGTTATAAACTATAACAGCTTGACAACTAAAATACACTCGATTATCAATGACAGCTAAAATACACTCAATTATCAACTAATAGTAAGCTCCGCTAAATAAAAAACGACAACGTCCCTCAATCAGAATTTCAAGTAATATTCTTTTTTTTTTGACAACAGGAATATGCTAATTAGCCAGCCCCTCCCCTCTTCCTTCTCCATTTGAACACCCGGGTCGTTCACCAGCAGGATTTGCACTTGTGACTTGCGCCTACCACACATTGTATTGTATTACCTTTACCATTGAATCAAAGCCCTGGGGGCTCTCATTTTAGAAAATTTTCCATAAGCTATTTTTCTTATTAAAGATGAAATTAACAATATTCTTAGGTTATTTACTATGTTTTTTTGGTTTACAGCTTGTTTGGATGGTTGTTACCTGTTGTATTGTATTGTATTGTTAGTTCAAATAAGATATTTGTTTTGATTGTTACTTAAAGTTTATTGTATAATATTATTAAATCCATTGTTGGGTAAAGACGTAAAGTCCTTGATTTGTGATATTATGTAAGGACGAAAAATGATACAATCTATCCAAACATATTTTTTATTAAAATAATACAACACGATACATTATGAAACATTACGTTAACAACTATCCAAACAGTGTGTTTAACGTACTGTGCAAATACTTATAAGCAAGACATTCAGTAGAATGGAAATAATCAAGCTTAAAACACCTTACCTTGAGGTAAGCATAAAGTGTGGGACAAGCAATGCAAGCAACCGCCGGCGAATCAATCGAACGGCAGAGATTGAGTACTTCATCGGCGACAGTTTCAGCTGTTTTCCGATCATACCAGAACTGGCTTAGCCGCCAATCCTCCGACACCAGTGCCACGTCATCCTCCGCCGCCACTCCGCTTTGCTCGGCGAGGAACTCTTTCAGTGCTTCAAGAGCGTGAGAGCTTAGCGTCGGAGTATCATCGTCGGCGTCGGACGGCAAAACGACGTCGTGTTGTACGGTGTCTTTTGCTGTCTCCATTTTGGTAGTGTTTGGTAACCCTAGTCAATTCGCGGGCTAAGAGAATTTTTTTTTTCAGTTTTGAAAATAAATTTTGTGAAATTACACATAACCCCTTGAAGTATGAATCTTACACAGTTATACCCGTTTGACCATGAGAATTTTTCACTTTTTTCTGAATTTTGTTCACTTTATTTGAAAATTAACGTTTGGCTAAGTAAATTCCAAATATAACTTCAATTTGAGACACTCAAAATCCTATCTTCACTCAAAACCCTATCTTCACAAGTCAAGTCTGGGAAGGGTGTACATAGAATATGCCAAAATGTTGTTTCTGACAAACGCTTGCACAAGCAATATGCCAAAATTTACAACTTCGAACACAAATTTTGCAACTTCTATCTTATATGTCTGAAGTTGATTCTGAAGTAACTAGCTTTACAAGAATTCATAAATGTTGACTATGATCATTGATATTTAAGAATAGCTTTGCAATCTTTCCTTTCATCTCGGGAGAGATACGATCAAGAGGAGCTAATTCAAACTCCTCCGGTAAAATAAGAACAAGCCCCCCTCCTTGTTCAAGTAGTTCAAGAGTGAAAGGTCGGAGTGAAAGAAGGGAAAGATATCTTTCAAAGACATTCTACTCTAGAGACAGTTCTCTTATATGGCAATACTAGATTGAAATAGTCTAATAAGTTGGGCAGCATCAGAACTCCAAAAAAGGCACAAAAAAAAACAAATTCTCATTCTTCTGTTTAGCTGCAATTCTTCTATCTAACCATTCAACTTGTTAATAACCTATTCCTACACAAAACTCATTCAAGCAAAGACATTGGAGTTCAATAAAAATTGTGACAAATGTATTGTTCCAGTCCAGAGTAGTGTTCTCCCAATTCCAACCAGGTAAATCAAGATTATAAAGAATATTTCAATCACACTTCAAACTATATATAAAGGCAAGCCCCAAGGTGCAACATGTACAAAACCAAGAAATGTAATAATGATAGCATACATTATGTATCTATGCATTGCTTATGTGGGATCAATAATAAGTTAAGCACCCTTGTTACTATTCCATGGCTTAAGCACGCCGACGACGATGATCACAACAATTATGAGGAGTATGATGATGGCAAAGCACATCCATTTTCTTGAATTCCTTTGTAGTTTTTTTGCCTTTTGTAGAGCAGTAGTCCCTGATTGCACATGGTCTACAGCAGTTGAAACCTGATAATTCGGGTTGTTGGCGGTGAGGAAACAACGTAAACATAATCATATATACCCAAATGCCCAATTTCCTTTCTTGAGAATATCAGTACCTGTGATTCTATGTTATCAAGCATGTCCCCTTGAGCATCAACCAACACTGCTATGTCCAAGAATACCTGCATTGCAGAATAGAACAAAAAATTTAACCAGTCATCATCGTCTATTTTCCTCTTCTCTATCGGGAACTCATTCAATCATGGCATCATTACTTATGAATGTCCCCTCCCCAAAGAACTGTATATGCACGTGCATGGATGAAAACACACACACATATACAGATAGAGAGAGAGACTCTTTATTTGTCATATTTTCAGTTGGCATCAGGCTAGTCCAAACTAATCAACATACCTAGAATGGACCAGATTATGTTTAGTACTCCGAACTCAAGTCTAATCCATAACTAGAAGATTAAAAAAAAGGGAAGAAATCTCCATTTTGTTGTCATTGAATTTTTTGTCCTTCCTCTCTAGTTTTTCAATTAAGGTTTTCCAAAGATATCTTTGCCATTACTTCCTTTACCCGTCAAAAGCCATAAGGAAAGTATAGTACCTGTTGCAATTCAAGAAGCTTCCTTTCTAATTCTCTGACTGCGTCATGGCGCTCTTGAATCTCAGCTAGTGTGCCCATTATCTGCAAGACGTCAACATTGAGAACCAGCATATTATATTACTGATCACAAAAATTTCAAGTGTCACGCTAGCAATATCATAAATGTACATGAGCTGCTTTATCACACAAAAGGTCAAAGGTTTGCATGTAATATTATGTAATTGAAAATGAAGAGAGAAAGAGACATAAAAATCAGGTGATTGGGAATAGTTTTCATTCTACATTTCACTTACATCAGTAGGTCGTGCAATAGTTGTTACTTCTGTATCGTACTTAGTTCATCAGATCAAGATTGATAGCCTAAAAACGTTATGCATTGAAATAATGCCGTAAAACTCCAGAAAATCGTCTCCATTTCAATCGCCAACAAAATAACGCCCTCCCACCACTATTATCTGCATCTATCCCCATGTTGACAGAGCTGATTCCCTTGCTATCCACTCTCTTCAGAACACGATCCCAATGTGTTGCGTAATTCACTTTTTTTTATGGGTCACTGTATGCTACAATAATTCAAGGCTATGTTGCCCAAACTCTTTGAAAATGTCGACGAGTGCGTACCAGATCCTCCAAAAGTAGTGCATTTTCAGAGGATCCGACATAGCACGGCAACAATTTTGGAGAGCCCAAGCAACATAACTTCCAGGGCAAGCCACTGGTCAAGCAGTTTGAGGATTAAAGAAGTCTTTGTCAACTTGACCACATCAAAAAATTTAGAAGGATAGAAAGAACAACATTACTTGGTTTCAAAGTCAAATATCATGAATCTCCTTTTCTTCTTCATTTTTTTTAATTAAGATGAATGTCAATTACTTTATGGTGGTTTCTAACGAGTGGGATAGGAGCTAAGAACTTCTTCACTTATTTTTTTAGAAACAGGGATATGGGATTGGCATTTAAGAAAAAAGGAATATATAATGGAATAAACACAACATAACTTTAAACAAAGAGATGTTTGCGAGATGTTATAATGGTCACAAGATACTACTACAGCCACCTAACACAGGGCAAGAGGCTTCCCTTTAGCTCTAATTTTTTGCCTACTCATGAAACCTGCTGAAGTATAAGTCTCACTCATCTGGAATAGTCATTTCCCACCTTCCATTCCATTTCTAGGAATTTGAAGATTTATAAATTGTATCAGAAACTCAAGTATATGCAAGCAACAACTTCTGGCATTGTAAAAAAGGCAAATGTCGCGAGGAGACAAAGATGAGGGCATCATGGGCTTCAATGTATGTGACTAAAAAGTCAAGAAACTGAAATAAAACAACACTAAGGGGCATAGGATGGCCAGTGGTCCAAATTCATGTTAACACTGCCAGGGGAAATGCAAAATTGCCCACACAAATTTAAACTGTCTACAAGCATGGATTTTAAAATCCGAGAGAAAACAACTCAAGCATTTAGATCTTGATCCTACGTGCTATGTGATAAGGTAACAATTCAAAGTTAATGAAAGGAAGATTTCGCGAAAAGTGTTCCGCAGGACCATACCTGTCCTCGCCCTTGTTGCTGAATAGCTTTCTGGAATATCTGTTCACTGTCCCCAGTTTCTATCAACCTATCAATTGTCTGAAGGTGAAAATAGAGGGAAACAAGAAAAAGGGGGAACGGTAAGAAGATATGCGAAAAGAATCTTAAAATCCCACTAATTCACAAGAACTACCAAGCTTTACCTCTTCATCAGCTCGATTACCCGTCACTGTCGACCACATAAAGAGAAGATACAAGAAAAAAGGAATAGCAATTAGTATCTGCTTTAAAACATTTAGACTCCATGCAGAAATTTCAAACTCAAGCTTTGGCACCTGTGAATACTCGCCTTTCAACAACCTCACGATATTCACGGTGGATGTTCTCTCTTAAAGTCTGCAAGCATTTTAATCAACTGAACCTAAGAGCAAGCAAAACCTAGAGAAAAAGTCAATTCTTAATGCAGCTGATGTACCTGAAACTCAGCCATCTTATCTTTGAACTTCTTTTTCAAGGAACTGCAAGCATAGATAGCATGTCAAGTGAGGACTATAGGTATATCAAGATAAGTACTAAGAATGCGCAATAATGCATGAGGGGAAGCCTAAGGAGAGAACAGTAAGCGCTTCAATTTAATAACTTCTCTTATACATTAAACGCCGACAAATCAGAAACTACTAACTTAAGTTTTCCACCTGTGTGCATATAAAACTAAGAAGTAAAAGTTAGTCAAGTTTGGCATTTACACAGGGCAGGCATTTGATCTTAACAAGGATTAGAACACTCATCCGTTAATGTATTACTAAGAGGAGGAAACACACTAACAATACTCTGCTGTCCACAATCAAGTCCATCGGAAACCATACAACCCCTAGCAGAATCATTATTTAGTCTCCTAATCAATACAAAATTCAAGAATTCAAACTTCATTTACTATGAAGACATAATACCAACTCTAATGTTGATTCACCCAAGCTATCCTCAAGTTCTTCTGTTTCGCCTGCCCCAGCATAGTCAAGCAAGCGAGCTAACTATGCCTCGAAAGCAGTCCATATACATACATCATAGTCAACCAAATTCTCAAAAATATACATCATAGTCAACCATTATGAGCATCTCTTTAAAATAAGTTACTTTGAGATACCCATTTAACAATGTCAAAATAACAACTGTGTGACAAAGTTATAAAGAAATAACTATCAGAGAAACAAAGGAGAAAAAGTAGTCAAAATTACACTGTCGTTGCTGTTCTTGATCTGTCAACAGCTGATCCTTTACCACATCCCGGTTTGTTTCTATTGGCTAGATTCTGCAAGAGAACAAACAATAGATCAAAAACAGAAAGATAACAGAAGGACCAAAAGTAAGAGACATAAGCATTTAATATTACTCACTTCTTTATCAAGTTCCTCGATTTTTGATTTGATCAATCGGGCTATTTTTCCGACTTCATCGACATCTTTTTCCATGCGCTGCTTAATTGCTGCAGGTTACAATTTCATTATTAACAAACACATTATGAAAATGAATAGCAAGAATCAAAGGAAAAAGGACTTTTCTAAAGGAAGAGAAAATCTTACTCAGAGAAACATACTCCTTTTTACTTGTTATCTTTTATTTTCTACATTACAAACAATAATGTGTTTGCTACTGAAATTTCAAATCACTTAAATTTTAAGTTTTAAAAGATGGGAGGAACTGTAAGGAGTATTATTATTTGTAGAAGTGTATCAAAAGACATCACACTAAGGTTCATCTGTTACATATATTGGGATACATCCTTGAGGGAAAGAACACATAAATTGGAACAGAGTATCTAATTATCTTACGCCTTAATTCATTCTACTTATTTTATTAGGTATAATAAGAATAATTGACCTATCTCTACAAAATTCTGGACGTCTACCTGCAGATACCGTAAACATATAATAATCTCTCTTACATAATCTGAACTTTCCTGCAGTGCATTTTTCCGAAAGTAAATCATTTTTGACATTTCAAATACCCTGATGAAGAAATTTTCTAAATTCAGCTTTGGTAACACACTAGGAGTTCCTTACTCCAATCAAGTCAAACTAGGTTCCTTCCATAACATAGGTTAGAGTGAGTATCTACTATGAGTCCAGAATACCATAATCATGCAAATCAAATGGCTACAGCACTTGCTAAGGCATTATAACTGCAAGAAGATGGATTACCTTTCATAGCAGCAGCTTTTGTAATAGCCTTTGATTCCTCATGAGCATCCTGTGAATAGCATGGGAAAGACCTTAAGTATTTACATATTACCTAGAACTTCAAGAAACAAATGGTTATGCAGATTGTCTAAGCTCATTTGGCTTATGTATATTGTGCTAATTAACCTACAGATTGAGCTACAATTCTTAAATTAACCACATGAACCCCTATGTTAGTTGAAGTACACATATTGAGAGAAAACTATGAATTACAGAAGGGACATATGGACGAGCATTCTAATAATGTAGAGGAACACAAATTGTCTCTCAGAGCATTATTATTTTACTAAACAGCTAAAGGTCAAAATGGTTGTCAACCAATTATCTCTTAGACAAAATACTCTTGCAAAATCTTAACATAGTGAACTAGTGGAAATGAAGTGAGAGATGGCAACTAATATCTGCTAAAACATCGCATGAAACTATGCAAAACATGCACTTCAAAGTATTGATTCTTCAAACTGTAGAAGTTTGTTGGAATACTAATCAAAAGAAGAAAAAAAAGGAAGCTCATTGGAATTGAATTAAGAAATTGAGATACAAAGGCTTATAAATCTGGTCGTCAATAGGAAGGAAGTGACACATTAAACACATTAGAACTTCACTGATTCTGATATATATATATATGTGTGTGTGTGTGTGTGTGTGTGTGTAAATTCGAAAGCCCCTAAACTGAAAGGGAGAATACAAAATTTTTAGAATGTGACACCTTTGAGTGCTTAGTCATCACATCGAGGACTGCGAATTTTAAAACGAAATCTCCACATGTGAAAGTCGGACCTTGGAGCAGAAAGACGTGCAGTTAAACCAAGAGGTTTGTACACAAAGTGACTAATAAAATAAGTTACTTCACAATTTCATAGATCTCGAACACATATCTCATAAAACACAACAACAAACCAAACTCATAAAAGAGAAGGGCATGTGCTGCTCAAAGAATGAGGAAGTTGTAAGAGATAGAAGCAGTATCTCTGAGACACTAAAGGAAAAAGAAAAATCAACCTCACACAGTTCCCCATTTAGAGCCCTGAACCAAATACCAACATCATAATAAGAAAATTTCCCCATATTTTTAGACTCCATCCCTCTGTAGTATTGGCAAAAGAAAGGAAAAAAGTCTGGGCAAATAAACTTTTTCTGTTTGTCCTTATATCCATCCCCAAGGTAAAGATCGGGAAAATAAAAAAACGGAAAATCTGAAGTACTCTAATACACTTTCAAGGAAATTAGGTGCCACTCCACTGCAGGTTTCTAATGGAATTTGAACCTTCTAAAGAAAAGGTTGTCCAGAAGAAAAAGAAGAAAGATATTTATACCTGAAGCTTCTGGAGTAGTTCGTTCAGTCTTTCATACTGTTTTTCAATTTGTTGAACCTAGCAAACAAAGAAAATAGGGGCAAGAAATGGAGGAAGTGAGAAACCTTCATGAGATCAACTTCAAAATGTGCAGGGAAAGTATTGAAAGGGAGGGAGAAGGATAGGACAATCATGGTATTATTCTTCCAATGCAAAAGTAATAAGATTATTCAAAAACCTTTTTAAAGAAATCGTCAAGGCCTAGCTCCCCAGAATTCATCGGTCTTTGTGTTCCCATTTCAACATCTCCAATTCTATCATTTTGATGCCTTGGGGAATCAAAATCATCCTACAAGAGAAACCAAGCTGTTATCAAATGAAATTTTATGCTTTTCAACAAGTGCAGCAACATGCCTAAAGGATTTTACCAACACCGACATAAGTGAAAGAAATTAAAAACCTGGTAAAACTAAATATAGCACTAATCTATACTACATTCTTCGAGAAGTCAAGCGACAGACATTGAAAATATTCTGAAATCATTAGGAAAGAAACAAAAGCACACATCTGATCTTCTAAGTTGTTGTATTAGGAGGGGAGGAAGCAAAAGCCAGAAGATGTGGTGGAGGTTAATACCATCATGCATATGGTGAACAGTGTGGAGAGAAAGAAATGGGAGATGCTTTGAAGATAGGTCCAATTCTATTCATAAAGTAAAAAAAAATGGAATTGTATTGTATTTTTACTTCTTTGGAGTAAACAACTTTGTACAGAGGATATAGATCATATTGTAGATTTAATAGGTTGTTTGAAAGTCTTGCTTTTCTATTGGTTACTCATTTTTGGAGGTGGCCAGCATGAGGAATACAACTTCACCAGTTTCAAGAAAAAAAAAAGTACTCTCAGGATAATCATTTAAGTAGATAAATGGCAAGACAAAGGCCACTTCTACATACATCTTATATTACATGAAGAAAATCCAGGTCCAAGATAGTTGGCCCATGACAAGCAATACCCATAACTATTAGAGTTTTACATACTAAATTGAGAAGGATAAGGATTATTTCATGTTGCCAGACCAAAAAGTTAGAAAGAATATACCATTTCTTATGCAACAATTTCAACTATAACCATATCAGCTCTTTGATTCGAGTTTCCAGCACAAAGGAGGATCTGAGCAGTGCTTGGCAAAAACTTGAGCAATTTTGCACAAGTTCCCTTAACACTCTTTCATCTATTATGATGGAGATTGAAATAGTTATAGTGACACCATATTAGCATTTTTCTCCTTTTTTTGACAAGATCATATTAGCATTTTTCTCCTTTTTACGTTAGCAAAGACGTTTGACTAAGCACCAATTTGTTAGAGACCATAATGGCAAGCTAATATTGCTAAAAGGTGTAAAAACAGCTTATAGTGTGACAATTCTTGGGTGGAAAATATGCCATGGAGAGGAGTCACAGAGGATCAAGCAACTTTGTCTCCTAATGTCAAATCATACCAAGAAAATCTGTTAAATATTTGCACGGAGAGAGTATGGAAACTTAACAGGGAACGATTGAGAGTAGTGGTTCCTGAAGGAGAAGATCATGCTAAAGTTTGAACCTTTTTCCCACTCCATAACAGGGTCAACAACAACACTCAGACATCATCTTTGACAGTGAAGCCTAACGAATCATTTCTCACTTGCTGTATTGTTTTGAAACGACATGTAACAAAGGAGCTATTTATATGAAGTTTTCTTTTTTATGAACATATTTATGTAAAAATTTTGCATAAAAATCCTTCTAAGCAATAGAAATTCCAGGAACTTGGTTTCTTTTACTTCCACTTACCCTTAGGTTTAAACCAACTTCATTATAGTAGCAAAGGAAGGCCAAGAATGCAACTTCTTTAACAATTGACATGATCCAAATGTCATTTTCTGCATTTTTTTTTCATTCCTAACTTATCCATCGTCTAGAAGCTGTCAAGAATACTCAATAATATACAATTATACACTGCAAAAACCTTCTTTTTCTTAATCAAATGAAGAAGAAACACTGGAAAAATTGGGTAATGACATAAAAATATTTGACCATTTGAGCTATGAAAGCAGTGAAAATAGGAAAACACTAAAAGGCTCAACAAGTTTTGTCTTTTTCCATTACTTTGTATTTTTCAGTTGTCCTGCAATAAAATGTTAAATTGGGTACAATGATAAATAAAGTTGATCCTTTGAGCTATGAAAGCAGGGATATACGGGAAATCCAGAAAAGGGTCAACAAGTTTTGTTCTTTCCCATTTCAGCTGTCATATGGATTAAAAAAAAGGTAAATTGGGTATAATGACCAATAAAATATGGCCCATTGAGCTATGAAAGAAGTGAAACAGAGGAAAATCCAAAAAGAGTTACAAGGTTTGTTCTTTTCCAATTTCTATGAATATCTGAGCTTCCATCCAGATCAAAAAAAATGGTGAAGTGGCCATCAAGACAACTGAAATTTGACCCTTTGAGCAATGAAAGATGGAAAAATCCAAAAGGGGTCAGCAAGTTTTATTCTTTTCCCCATTTCTTTGAATATCTCAGCTTCCATCCAAATCAAAAAACTCGTAAAGTGTCCATCAGGACAACTAAATTTGACCCTCTAAGGAATGAAAGCAGTGAAACATGGGAAAATCCAAAAAGGGTTGACAAGTTTTATTTTTGTTCCCATTTCTTTGTATTTCTCAGCTGCCATCCAGATCAAAAAATTAGTAAAGTGGCTATCATGACAACGAAAGTTTGACCCTTTGAGCAATGAAACATGGAAAACCCAAAAGGGGTCAGCAAGTTCTATTCTTTTCCCCATTTCTTTGAAAAACTCAGTTGCCATCCAGATAAAAGAAAAAATGTTAAAGTGTCCAACATGACAACTAAAATTTGACTCTCTAAGCAATGAAAGCAATGAAACATGGAAAAACCAAAAGGCGTCCGCAAGGTTTATCTTTTTCCTATTTTTTTGTATTTCTCAGGTCAGCTGCCATCAGATCAAAAAGATGGTAAAGTGGCTATCATTACAACTAAAGTTTAACCCTTTGAGCAATGAAAGCAGTGAAACATGGAAAAATCCAAAAGGGATCAGCAAGTTTAAATCTTTTTCCCCAGTTCTTTGAAAACCTCAGCTGCCATCCAGATCAAAAAAAATGGTAAAGTGGCTATAATAAAAACTAAAGTTTGACCTTAGAGCAACGAAAGCAGTGAAACATGAAAAAATCAGATCAAGAAAATGGTAAAGTGGCCATCATGACAACCAAAATTTATCCTTCTAAGCAGTGAAAAGTGGAAAAATCCAAAAGGGTCAGCAAGTTTGATCCTTTTTCCCATTTCTTTTATTTCTCAGCTGCCAGCCAGATCAAAAAAATGGTAAAGTGGCCATCATGACAACTAATATTTAACTCTCTAAGCAACGAAAGCAGTGAAAATAGAAAAATTCAAAAAGGGTCGACAAGTTTTATTCTTTTCCGCATTTCTTTGAATATCTCAGCTGCCATCCAGATCAAAAAAATATGGTGAAGTGGTCCTCATAACAACTAAAATTGACCCTTTGAGCAATAAAAGCAGTGAAACATGGAAAAATCCAAAAGGGTCAGCAAGTTTGATCCTTTTTCCCATTTCTTTGTATTTCTCAGCTGCCTTAGAGATCCAAAAATTGGTAAAGTGGCCATCATGACAACTAAAATTTCATCCTCTAAGCAATGAATGCAGTGAAACATGAAAAAATCCAAAAGGGGTCGACAAATTTCGTTCTTTTTTCCCCATTTCTTTGTATTTTTCAGCTGCCATACAGATCATGAGATCAATAAAATGGTAAAGTGGCCATCATAACAACTAAAATTGACCCTTTAAGCAGTGAAACATGAAAAAATCCAAAAGGGGTCGACAAATTTTGTTCTTTTTTCCCCATTTCTTTGTATTTTTCAGCTGCCATACAGATCATGAGATCAAGAAAATGGTAAACTGGCCATCATAACAACTAAAGTTTTAACCCTTTGAGCAATGAAACATAGAAAAATCCAAAAGGGGGCGACAAATTTTGTTCTTTTTTTTCCCAATTATTGTATTTTTCAGCTGCCATACATACAGATCAAGAAAATGTAGATACAAAAAGAAGGGAAAACTTACATTTAAAAGGTCATTCATTGTGGAGAAGAATGAGAGATCTTGTGAATTCTTGGCTCTCACTCTCTCTCTCTCTCTCTCTTCCCACCGTTGTTTTCTTTCTCTGTAAAGTTTTTGGTTGGACCCCTTCAAGAATTTTTAGAGAGAGAGAGGCAGAGAGGGAGAGAGAGAAAGTGACAGCAATATGAAAGAATGTGCTTTGCTGTTGCAACAGCGTGTGAGAGAGAGAGAGAGAGAATTCAGTGACCAAGCGTGAAGGGAGGTTTCTTTTCTTTAAACTTTAATTCAAAACCTTCTTTTATTACTCCTTTTCTTTAATATAAATTATGTCGTTTCTTTTCTTCACACAAGTACTTCTAGAATTGTTTTTTTGAACCCAAGAAAAATCAGTAGTTACTATCTTTCAAGTGCTTATTGAGTAAACTCACTCCTATAAAAAAAAAAAATAGTACTCTTTTTATTTTAATATATTTAACATACTTTCTATTTTAGTTCGTTTAAAAAAAATTGATCCTTTCCTTTTTTAGCAATTTCTTAATTTCAACTTTCCATATAGCATGTTTAAAGCCACAAGATTAAAAGGTATTTTGGTATGTTTGACATATCTTTAATTTAAGATCATAAGATTCAAAAGTCTTGTTTATTTTCTTAAACTCCATGCTAAGTCAAAACAGGTCAATCAATTTGAAATGAACGGAGAATTAGATAAGTCCGATGTAAAGCTAACAAGGGAAGGGAGGTCGGGTTTAGAGAAACCGGGAGCACAAAAAGAGCATAAAAATACTGAAAAAATAAGGTTTAGGCCTTCTCCAATTACACTCTAAATTACTCTCTAAATAAAGAGTAAAAATAAAGAGTGCCCTTAGTTTTAGGGTGGTACACGGATAATGTAATAGTTATGCCTTTTTCCTAAATTTTATATCCCATGAGTTAAATATCTCACGAGACTATTTTATCTCACCTATCATATGGATAATAATGTAATCATTTTAATGTCATAAAATAGGCTTAAAATTAGTTAATGTCTCATAGCAACATGAATAAAACTAATCTCAAACTACTTTCCTTATCGGTGTGCCAAACAATCCCAGCTTCTACTTTAGTGGTGAATCGCAATTCCCTCAAGTCAAATCAACACACTGTCGCCACGTGTCCAAACGTAGACAACATTGATGACACTTTCTCTCAGCTTCTTCTACTTCCTTTGATTCTTCACTTTCCAAAATTAAAAGCAAACTTTGAAAGTCAATTCATCTCTCATATATCTACCGACTTAGTAATAAAGTTGCCCGTGTTACGTTCAATACGCGGTTATAGAGAATATCTTTTGTCTTCAAATCCTTTCTATAAATAGATTCTCAATTTTTCTGGATTTGTTTCTAATAATATCAAGAACAGATCTATTTCTTCATTGTTCGTGTTGGGCACAGAGTTTCTTGCTGCTTACTGAAAAGGGTAAGTTTTATTTTTGATTATTATCTCACTTGGGTGTTGTTTATATTGTGTAAAAGATGATTCTTTTTGCTGTTGTTATATAATCTTTTATTGGGTTTCTTGTTTATTAATCTAATTTGTTGATAGTTTTGTTGTATTGAGTTGAGGATTCATTTCATGCCGGCAAATTCCATTTAGACGCTAGAACTACTGTTTGTTCCTATTGAACATATGATCCTATTAGACACTTTCTGTTCAAATTTTGAAAATTGTTTTTGCCCATGATCTCAACCATTATGTAGATAAGTTAACCACTTAAAATATGTGATCCTCTTTTAATTTACACATCATCCTCAATTGGAACATACTTGAGTTTTTATGTATTATTAAGGCAAATCCGTATGATGAAAGGAGGTGATATATTTTTAGTGGTTAACTTATCTACGTCGTAAGCAATTGAGAACTTGCCCCAAAAATTTCAAAACTTGAATTGAAAGTGTCTAATTGGAACACCTTGTCATGGGTTTAGGTGTTCAATTGGAACAAGCAGTAGTTCGAAAGTAAATGAAATTTGCTGGCAAGTTTGAGGGGTTATCTATGTTTAAGCCTTCATCTTATAGTTTATGTGATGTTAATTTGGGGTTAATAATCTTTACTAGGATCTCTCCCACCCCCCCTGCTAATTACAAATGAAATCTGCATTTGTTTGTTATGTCAGTATCACTTCTCTCTCTATGCAAGAATTACCATTTTGATTGATTGTCATCATCCAGTAAGTTTATGAATGCCCATGAAGAAATTTGGAATAGGAAAAAGAATTTTGGAAACAAAAAAGGCCCACTTCTTTTTTCTCCTCTGCCTTGTGAAAAATGGGATAGTTGTACCCTCTTCGTTTAAACGGGCTTGGAACCGGCAATGTTTGCAAGCTGACACAGGCCTAGCTTGTTGTGTTGTTATTGTTGTGGTCCTGTGGATTATAATTAAAATTAATCTAGGTTGTGGCTACCTCATCGCTATTAACAAAATTTAAATAGAATTTGGTTACTGAAAAAATCAGTGACGTCTCTGAGTTATCTGCAATTGCCAGTACTGTGATCTTTCTTAGAATCTTACAGTTCCTATTATGGCTTTTCTGCACCTTAATTAGGAGTTAGGGGGAAATCGGTATTATGTAGAGAATCAAATAATAGTCTTTTTACCCGTGAAGTTCACTGATTATCTCTTGTATGGTACGAAAAGAATGGAAAAACTAGAAAAACTACAGTTAGGTGGGGCACAAGAAATTCTGAAAATGAATTAGAAGCTGAAAACGTAAAGTAGCATGGAATATAGGAGTGTAGGAAAAGGATAGAGGAAATGTTTCACTGAAGTAATATATTTGGAGACATCCTTACAGAATGTACAGGTGGGGTTTGTGTCCTCCATTCATGGTTCTTTTCTTTTGTAAGTATGTGTAAGTTCCATCTTGTGGATCACTACTGCCTATTTACTGTGTTTTCATTTGGTCGATTTCCCTTCGATATTTGGCTTTTGATCTACTATGATAAAAAAATGTTAATAGATCAGTTGCCTTCCCATGTGATTGTAACTCATAGGTAGAGTGTCACTAACACAAAACTGCCATTGAATAGGGTGAACATCCTTGTGAGAGACAATTTTGTGGTTCATTAGGTTTAAACTGCATCTGAATTTGATTTGGGGGAAAATCTGTCTTATGTAGTGAATCAGATCATAGATTCTTTACATGTAATAAAGTTCACTGATTATATCTAGTATGATATGGGAAGAACGGAAAAACAAGAAAAACTACAGTTAAGCGGGGCTTATGGTCTATGGAGAAGAAATGCTGAAAATTACTTAGAAGCAAAAGTATAAAGTGGCATGGGATATACAAGTGCAGGAGAACAAAGGATATGTTTCAACGACATCTTTTTCGAGTCAAGTTAGGTTAGCAGAATGTAAAGTCCTCCACCATGGTTCTTTTCTTCTCTAGATGTGTGAGTCGCCCAACTTCCCCCCATACCTTGTTCACCGCAACCTGTGAAAACATTGTTTGTCCTTCGTTGTTTTCAGAAAAATCTTCAGTGCCATATTGTCTTTTGTGATTGTGTTCGTTTTTCTTTCTACCTAATGCTTTTATTAAACATGAAAATTATAGCGTTGTTGTTTTCTTAATTTTGCATCTTCTTCTCAGATATCTCCGAGAAATTGAAGGCACATTGACGCGTGGACAATTTTGGATAGGAAGGGGAAACAGCTGTTGTTGCTTGGGAAGAAGAAAAAATGGAAAAGGAAGAACAAACTCTTAAAGTCGATAAAGAGATAGAAAAGTCTGATGATCTGAAGGAGAAAGAGAAGAAAGACAAAAAGGATAAAGAAAAACATAAGGAGAGCGAGGAGGAGTCATCGGATGAGAAAGAAGGTGAAACAAAAAATGTAAAAGAGAAGAAACACAAGAAAGAAAAGGATAGAGAAAAGAAAGACAATAGCAAAGAGGAGTCGGAGGAAGAAACTGAGGACGAGAAGGATGATGAAAAAGGGAAGAAGAAGGATAAAGATAAGAAAAAGAAAAAGGATAAAGAGAAGAAAGACGAGGGCAAAGAGGAGTCGGAAGAAGAAGAAGACAGCGAAGAAACAAAGGAAGAGAAGAAACTAAAGAAGGTTAAGAAAGAGAAAAAGGAAAAAGTGAAGAGTGAGGAGGAGTCGGAGGAAGAAAAGGATGATGACAAAGGGGAGAAGAAACTCAAGATGGTTAAGATTGAGAAAAAGGAAGAAATAGAGAAAGAAAAAGAAGATGAAAAAGTGGAGAAGAAAATCAAGATGGTCAACATAGAGAAAAAGGAAAAAGAGAAGAAAGACAAGGGCAAAGAGGAGTCGGAGGAAGAAAAGGATGATGAAGAAGGAGAGAAGAAAAAGAAGAAGGAAAAGAAAGAGAAAGACAAGATCAAAGAGGATTCAGAAGAAGAAATGGAGGAAGAGAAGAAAGAGAAGAAGGATAAAAAGAAGAAAGACAAGAAAAAAGAGGTGTCGGATGAAGAAAACGAGAGCCAAGCAGAGGAAGAAGAGAATGATGAGAAAGGTGTGAAGAAGGATAAAGAGAGGAAACACAAGAAGGAAAAGAAAGAGAAAAAGGATAAAGGAAAGAAAGATAAGAGCAAAGAGGAGTCGGAGGAAGAAGACAAGGAAGATACAGAGGAAGAGAAGGATGAAAAAAAGGAGAAGAAGAAGGATAAAGAAAAGAAAGACAAGAGCAAAGAGGTGTCAGAGGAAGAGAAGGATGATGAAGAAGGCAAGAAGAAGGATAAAGAGAAGAAGGTCAAGAGCAAAGAGCAATCAGATGAAGAAGACAAGGTGAATGCGGCTGAAGTCGCCACAAGAGAGATAAAAGTTGAGGAAGACAAGAAAGCATCTGACGGTGAAGCAGAAGAGAAAAGTAAAAAGAAGGAGAAAGGGAAGGAAGGTAAAGATGAGAAACAAAAGGATTCGAAAAAAGATAAAGCTGAGAAGAAGAGAAAACTCGAAGACAAGTATAAAAGCAAAGATTTGGGTAAGTTGAAATCCAAGTTGGATAAGATCAATGCCAAACTGGAAGCTCTTCAGCAGAAAAAAGCAGACATCCTGAAGACAATAAAAGAAGAAGAGGATAAGAACTTAGCTGTGGCCGAGAGCCCCAAGGATGCAAAGCCGAAGGCAGAAGATGGAGTAGTTGCTGAACAGTGAGTAGTATATTTTCATAATATTGTTACGTATACTTGTACTGCATTAGTAGTTGCTGAACAGTGAGTACTATATTTTCATAATATTGTTATGTAGACTTATACTGCGTTTACGTATCCTTTTCCTTCCACTGTCATGTAGAAATGTATGATCTTTGTCTTAAATAAGTTAAAATAGAGATGATATTTGTATTAAGTTTCATAAATTTTGACATTTTGCAATTCATCTTTGTTAACAAATTTTCACTTCCACCTATCTTGCCTTATGGTCATTTTAGTGTAAAACTGTTAACATGGTTTATTTAGGCCCACTGCATCTTCAAACTAAGCAAGTGAAGTGTTGATGAGAATTTTTGGACTTTGCTCTGCTGTGTTCACGAATGCGAAAATTATCCTAGATAATATTTTAAGACTTTTTATTACAATATATATATATATATATATATATATATATATATATATATATCATCTTTTTTAAAATTATTAAAAAATTAATTTAATTACAAGTCATACCAGAATTTAAAAGTTTTTTTTTTTTTACTGTATTTATGTTTTTTTATTAATACTATTTAACTAATTAATTTTTACTGGGATCCACTAGATAACTCATTGTAATTAATGAAGATAATTATAATGAGTTATTAACTTTGAAACAAATACTAATCGGGATTACTAAATATCCTATTTGAAAATTTTAATTGAGTTCTCAATTCACCCGAGTATACTCTCAATCCCTAAAATCTCTTTATAGATTTCTTTCCAAAAATATCTCTTCCATATAGTTGATTTATCTATCAAAATTCATATTTCTAAATCATTATTTGTTCTAATTTTACACGGTTAATATTTTCTTTTTTTGCTTTGAGCCTAGTTGCTTTAATTTTTGTGGGTTTTTATTTGGTTGCTTTGATTTCGTTGATTTTCATTTTAACGTTTTTTTGTTGTTGAAATTTTAAAAGAATTATGTTCAAAAATTTTGTTCTTATACTTTGGATTAAAAAAGAAAAATGTTTATCATAGTGATAAAATTTACACTTGTGAATTTTGTATAAAACATGATTAACTTGTGTATGTTAAATAAATCAACTCTAAATCAGTTTGTATATATGAAATTGGGATGAAAATTTGTAACACAATAATGATGCATTATTTTTATTAAGAAATCTGTATTAAAATGGTATAATATAAGGTATTCATAGCAAAATCTTTTATTTATCATGATACCTATTAATATTCCCTTTTCATATCGTTAATGTTTGTCTAATAATGACCTGCCAATATGTGTAAACCATACTAAATTGGTATAAAATATTTTTTTTTTAATGGTATAACACTGTTTTGCTTGTTTATTCATACAAATATAATTAGTAGGATCTGAGTTTTGAATCATGAATAATTACAAGCTACATTCTATCGACCATCATGTTAAATCATTACCGAATGAAGATTACCATCTTCCATATTGAAAAATCAATATTGTCGATTTGATAATATCAATTTCTATATAAAAAAAAATCAAATTACTCAATTGAAAGAAAGCAAGTATACTTCAATGAAGTTTTTCACCTGGAGAAGAAGAAGGATTATGAGACCTGAAACGTGTAAAATATTTTTTATTTAATCAACGTATTTTTAAGGATTGATTGTTATTCAAAAATGTTATTTTAGGGATTATTGTTACTTTCTCTTTCTGTTTTAATTATTATTTGTTAGTATTTAATAAATTTTGGTTTCCTTTTTTTTCTTTTTTTCTTTTTTCGTTTTTTTTATTTTTTTTTTAATTTTGTGTTTATTAAGTGGATAGATATTGCAAAAAAATATACGATAAATATTAAAAATTAAAATCTTGTGGTATAAAAAGTAATATTCTATTTAATATAGAATATATATAGGAGTTTTTTTCGTGTTAATATCTAAAATAATAATATAAGGGTTATAAGGGTAGGAAAATAATAAATACAAGGGCTATAAGGGTTTTAGATATTAACGCCATCCATTTAATTTTTTGCGCTCATTAAGAAAATAATAAGTATAAGGTTTAGATAATTAAGTTACCCTTAATAAAAAAAATGTGTAAACAATATAAAATATAGTAGTTTGGTGCATAATTACGTTTTTAATCAGTACTTTAAAATATTATATTTTTTTCGGTACTTTAAAGTAACGTGTATCCTTTATTTTTTTCGTGTATCCTGGATATATATTACTTCCTCATTAATAGTAAATTTGTTTCTATCAGGGCGCTTTAAAAGAAAATAACAGATTTACAATTAATGAGGAGTAAATCACGCCTCAATCAGTTACTAATGCATATGCAGTATCCTCGTCGCCTCAAACCACTGGAGAATTCAAATTTCAAACGCGCTGTGAAGTAAAATTCTCATTCATCTCTCATCATTCAACGCTAATCTTGCAAAATCGTTGGTTCGCCGATTTACGATGATGAGTTTGTTATAGTTTTTGGGATAGATGATTTCTTCACCCAGAATTTCACTCGTTCAAATATAATTCGGAACCCGAATTTCAACCCGAGTTAAACTCGGTGTATCAGGTTTGATCCATTTTCTCGGTTTTACTAGGTATCGTTATTGTTGAAATCAAAGGGTTATTTGATTATGTCTTCATTTCTGGAGTTACAGTTGATTGGGTTTTTGGACAATTCGGGGTTGAAATTGACTGTATTTGCTTAGATGGATGATGCGATTGTTGAATTTTCCGGGGATTTCCCCGAGTATCAGCAGCTGTTTTTGAGGCATTTGTTGCCTTGTGTACTGTACTGGAGTGATTTGAATGATATGGTAAATGAAATTGAGTTTAAGAACTATGTAAATGAGTTGAGTTTGAAAATAATAAACATACTGTATTAAGGATACATGTTACCAACATCTCAAAAAAGCAGATAGCATTAGTATTGGATACACGTTAACATGAATTAACCCTGGATACATGTAACATTAGATTAACTTACACTATTATCCATGTATACGTGTTACATTGTTTTGATGTGAACTTTAAATTAACAAAAGATACACATTTACAACTCAGAGAGATATAGGTATACTTGGATACGTGGAAAAAATAACCCAGGATACATGGTAACAAGTTGAGAATACACCTAATCAACAAACCCCAAAATCAGTTAACAAAACCCCCCAAGTTAACCCAGATGATTGGATACAAGCAGGTAGCATTAGTATTGGATACACGTTAACATGAATTAACCCTGGATACATGTAACATTAGATTAGCTTACACTATTATCCCTGGATACGTGTTACATTGTTTTGATGTGAACTTTAAATTAACAAAAGATACACATTTACAACTCAGAGAGATATAGGTATACTTGGATACATGAAAAAATAACCCAGGATACATGATAACAAGTTGAGGATACACCTAATCAACAAACTCCAAAATCAGATAACAAAATCCCCCAAGTTAACCCAGATGATTGGATACATGTTAACAAGATCTTAACAATAAGTAACATTAGTCTAGGATACACACTAATCACAGTTAGCGTTGGATGCATGTATTGTTGGACAAATATGAACGTTTTTGATCCAGCAGCGCCATGTTTTTTTAAAAACTGAAGGAAGATCGTGTGGAAGTTGAATTCTTGGCTTGAAGGCGTGATTTGGGGGGGAAATCTGAGAGAGAGAAAAACGATTATCTTTGCATACAGTTTGGGTGATATTCGGCACTTTTTAAGGGATTGTGGTGGATACACATTTAATAATATGTAATTACAATTTATTAGGATAAATATAATTATTTTAAAGTAGTGAGATATTTAGTAATTAGGGTAAGGGTGTTTGATTATTTATGTAGTTTTCTCAAAAAAAATCCTCTAAAAGATTGTGCATTCTTACTTAATATTAATCTTTATTTGTACCTTGGGCTTGTAATCGGCCCATCATGCTTTTAACAATGGGCTTTTACCTAAATGTATCAGCAACCAAAAAAAATTACAATAAAAATGATGGCATGTATATATAATAAATTGATCGTGTATAAATTGTATATATATAATGTATAATTATATATCAAAGATGTATATATATATTCATATGCACTATTTATATAATATTTATATACCGCAATAATTAATTCAAGCAAAAAAAAAAGATGTGCACAAAAACAAAATCAGAAGATACAAGACGTTTACAGTGATAAAAAAGAGAAAAGCATGCCCCGCCTGCACTTCGCCGGAAATTAATGTGACCAAATGGCTAATTTACGTAATAAAAAATGATCGAATTACCAATTTGAGTAAAAAAAAAAAGTGAGCTATTTAACAATTTTCATGTCCATGTATGTTTTTCGGCCTTGCATGCTTCCATCGATTCTCTATGTTCTCTGTTGTCATCGTTACAATAAAATATAAAATTTTAAATTTAAGGATATTATTGAAACTCTAAGATAGTGCTTATTTTTTAATTACAAAGACCTAAAAATAGCTATTTATGAATTATATCTATTAAAACATCGTCAAAGATTGTGTGAATTATGGGGAAAAAGAATTCAACTACTTAGTTACATTAAGTTGTGAAACACGAATTTCAAGTGAACAATAAATATTTCTTCATTCTTAATTAAAAAATTCAGTTTGCTTAATAAACTCAATTTACTATGAGTTTATGTTATGTGAGTTATGATTTTATTGATTTTTTACTTCATTATGTTAAGTTGACTTAATAATAATAATAGGAAAATTATATAGTGATATGATAATATAAAAATAGAGTAACAACCTACTATGTACATCTGACTAAAGTAAATTAACGGTATAAATTTATTTTACATTGTTAATATATATAACACCTTAAATCATTGAAAAACTTATAATATTTTCTATAGTTGTGGTCTTGTGGACCACCATGTGTGTGAAAAATCACAACATTATTGTACTGAAAGGTGCTTTTTACCTTCCAAATTAATTGATTGATTGATTTCAAACCACAAAAAAGCACAAAAAGGAGTTTTTCTTTTTTTGCTTTCATTTCCTTTGGTCCCACTTATCAGATTTTGATATTATTGATTGATTTGATGTATATGCAAAAAAAAAAAAAAAGAAGTTCCATTATTATAGCGAATCTTTCAAGAAAAAAAAAAGACTATATCAAACAAAATATATACTTCAGTCCAATAATTTTTTTAAAAAAAACACGTAAAAGAATTTAGGTTAAACACAAAGTCCAAATCTCGTAATTCCATTTAAGTCTTGATTTTATACCCTGCACATATCATACTTAAATTTAACATGCACATTCAATGTTGGACATAACACACTAGCTAAGTTTATAAACTGTCAGTGTATATAAATTAAAATTTAAAAATTAATGTTAATTAGTGTAATCACCAATACTAGTGACTTAACTTTTGTGAATTAGGAAAATACAAATTCTCAGTACCATTATAATTTATTTAACATGTTTATTTCCTATGCGTATGCCAGAGTTTAGGAAAATAATATCGGTCATAAGATAATCCATTTCTACTTTCATTTTCTGGCAATTTGATTGTCTCGTATGGCACAAATAACCTACTAAGAAAAAGAATTGTAGATCAAAATATTTTTGAGTTTGTGTGATATATGGACTATGACAGTTCAATTACGTAGAGCACTTGTATATCTGTGTTTCAACACAATACTTTTTCTAGGTAAATTTTATGAAAGTGATATATTGAGGTGACCATACATAAAAAATAAATATATACCTCATATAATTGATATTAATTATGTAATACTTTTTTTTAGATTAAAAAATGGACCTAGAATTTGCAAACCCAAAAGTATAAGATCTAAGTCCATATTTTTGTCTTACAAAAAAAAAGTATCAGAAATTAATATCAATTGTGTGAAGCACATGCTAAAATTTTCTTCTGAAATCTCTCACAAAATAAAACTTATCCAAGTATTATATATATTCAGGTTTAACTATATTAATTTATTACGGTTAATTACGTATAAAAGTAAGATAAAAATGTATTTATTAACTATAATTTGTGATAATGGTGTATTTCAATGAATATTCTCGTATTTAGTGGTGTCAAATGGACGATTGAATTGTATTTGATCAGATCATAATGAATTGATTTTTTTTTTTTGGTAATAAAACAATTCATTCATTACCAAAGTGACATAGTAAGGAAGAGGGCAAATTTGGGTAATTAGTTTTCTTTTAGGAAATAATTTATGTACTTTTTCTAATTGTTAAATAAACTGAATTGGGCGTATCAAAATAAGTTAACTATCAAAAGAGACATACCTCCTTACCATATTTATTAACTCTCTCACTATTTTATTTTAATTACTTAATATACCACATGTAAACACCTTGATACATCGCTTCAGGTCGTGATACATCGCTCCAGGTTGTGATACATCGCCCCAATGTATCAAAGGTAATTATCCAGAGGTGAGACAATGTATCACGCCTTGGGGCGATGTATCAGAGCGAAGTGAGGTGGAAAAAAGAATAATTAGCTCCGAAAAAATGTGTGTTTTATGTAATTTACCCTTAATAAAATACATGAGTTATTGATCCGTATAAATCTAAGCAAATTGAGCGGATCATAATTTTATAAGCTGATTTTACCTCTATATTATACTCATTGAATTGTTATAAGGATATGAATCAGTGTGAACCGTCCACGCAATTTTCTCTCCCTATATCATGCAAGTATTATTTATGACAAAGTGACCCCACACCTTTAAAACCTAACTTTTAAGTTGTTGGAGAAATACAAAAACAAAGAAAAATCCTAAAACAACTATAGAAATGGCAGAATTGAGAGACAATGAGGTAAATTTAGGAGGAAGATGGAGTCTCAAAGGCACCACTGCCCTTGTCACTGGTGGCTCCAAAGGCATAGGGTGAGTTTGAAATTTTTCCCTTAAATATTTCATTTATATAAACGTTTTCGACGAATTTTCTATCGAAAATCACATATTTCCGATCAAGGGGAACGCCAATCAGAAATTCACTTTGTCATTTGATTTATCATCATCATGGTTTATAATGTTAGCTTTCACATAACGTCCTACTATTTTGATCCTAACAATTTTAGGTATGCTATAGTGGAAGAATTGGCCAATTTTGGAGCAACAGTATATACATGTTCACGTAATGAAAAGGAACTGCATGAATGCCTTGAAATTTGGAGGGAAAAAGGGCTTAAAGTTGAAGGTTCTGTTTGTGACTTATTAATTCGCACCGAACGTGACAAACTTATGCAGACTGTTGCAGATTTATTTGATGGAAAGCTCAATATTCTGGTAAGACTAATTATTCCCCGTAATTTTTTTGTTTTCAAGTTTAATTTTTATTTTATGATATGAAAAAAGAATTTAACTTGATTGATTCTGTATAGAGCTTTTATCTTATCAAATTACATATATTTAAATTTGAATTTCTTGCGAATTTAAATTCAATAAAATTTTGTTATTCACATTTTTTTTAAAATAACCTAATAAGATAAAAGTTATTAGTACATAATACGCATGTATAATTGTATATATGATGTGTAGAAGTTAAACTCTTTTTGGAGAAATTAAAATTACAACATCGTTTAATCAAATATTTTTTCATGATTAATTAGGTGAATAATGCAGGGGGTGGCAATATTTAAGGATGCTAAAGATTTCACAGAAGAAGATTATAACATAATTATGGGAACTAATTTTGAAGCTGCTTTTCATTTATCTCAAATTGCATATCCATTATTGAAGGCATCTAAAAATGGCAATGTTATTTTTCTCTCTTCTATTGCTGGATTTTCAGGCTCGCCTTCTATCTGTCTTTATTCTGCTTCCAAAGGTAACATTTTTATATTTTGCGGTACGAATTTAGAATTTAAAGTGAATATATATATATCTATATGTATGTGCTAATTATTTTGATAATGTATGTTCAGTTAAATCAATGGTTAAGTGTCATGTTGGTGAGTCAAACGTTATTCTCTTTATATGATTTAGTTAATCTTAACCTCTTGTGTTAATTTTTGGTTTAAATCAGATCCAAAGCTTTTATGGTATCAAAGTTAGATCCATACAATTTCATTATTTAACGTGAATGAATTTGTGTTTTTATTTTTATATTTAGCGACAATTATTTTATTTTCTTGTACACTTAAACTACTAATTATATATAGGTGCAATAAATCAAACGACAAAGAACTTAGCATGTGAATGGGCCAAGGACAATATTCGGGTCAATTCAATTGCTCCAGCAGTCATTCTAACCCCACTCATTGAAACTGCAGTTAATGTAGGTGGTAATTTTTTTTAATTATATTTTACTTTTTTTATTTATCCATTTTTTTAACCTAAATTGCTACATATTTACTGTTGAAAGAAATTAGTTGAATATATCAAAAGTAAGTGCTCTTCGTGAACTAAGAAGAATTTTTTTAGAGAATTAGGCAGTAAGGCAAAACAAATTCATGTCCCAAGGTGATATAGATGCGAGACTTGCTTTAAGTCAATTATACAAAAGTTTTCTTTAATATTAACAGAGAATTTTTGTTACTTTTTAAGTGTATGATATACTTATTATCATTACAATCATAAAATTTCATGATATCTAATTAAAATAAAAAAGATAATTAATAAAAGAAATTATATAATCGACTCCAACTTGAATATGATTAAAGCTTATAATAATTTTATTATTGTACCAACATAAAAGATTTTGTGTCCATATCTTTAGCCAAGCCCAAAATGTTTATCACTTTTGATAGCCCTAAAAACAAATTTACAGAAAATAGCCATAAAATAAAGTGACCATCTTAAAATATAACAGCTCAACAACAATTTTAAGAAAACCCAATTTTTTAAAAACACCCCCATTCCCTTACTAATATGTTTTTTCAGTGCCATGAAACTTGTTGCAAAATTATATCAATTATACATTGAATTTATTGTGTATAATTGAAGTAAAATTCAATGTATACTGTGTATAATCAACATATAATTTATATATAATTAGTGTGTATATATTACACACGAATTATACATTGATTATAAGTTAAGTATGCACTAATTATACACTATTAACATTGAATAATAAAAATACCATGTGCAGACATCAACAATAACTATTTAAACGGGAGGTTCCATTAAATCCAATTCATTCTCTCACACACCATTACAACAAAAAAATAAAAAGAAGAAGAAAATACAATCTACTAAGTTACATAAAAAAGAAGATGAAAGGAGAATGGATGAGTGGAGAAGAAGAGACGGGAGAAAAGAGAATTTTAAAATTAGTCAAACTATTAGTTCGGCTAATAAAAGAAAATAATGTGTTGAAACTGGTTATAATAGGGTTATCAAAATAAAACATGGCTATTTTGAGTTTAAAACTAATATGAACTGCTATTTGAGATAATTTTTCTTTTTTTTTATTATAGAAAAATCCCCGAACAAGAGAAGAAATAAACAGTTTCGTTGTTAGGACTCCTTTGGGCCGGGCCGGAACACCAGAAGAAGTCTCTGCAGTAATAGCTTTTATTTGTTTCCCTGCTGCTTCTTATATTACTGGCCAAATCATATATGTTGATGGTGGATTCACAGCTAACGGTATTTAAATGTTACAAATTCAAAAGAACAAGTTTCAATTCCTGAAGCAATTCAGTTTCATGGGCTTATGTTCTTCGACCTGTGTGATTTTTATGTTTTTTTGTTATCGTCATCATAATAAAAGGGCATGTATAGCGTCTATTGACCACTTTTCGTCTCTATTTTTTAAAAATAATTATTGTTATGGAGTTTGAAATTTAAATATATCATTAAGACTCTTGAGATAATGACTATTTTTTTATTTAAAGAAGCTGAAAATAGTTGTTTGTGAATTATATCCACTATAAGGTCACTAATACTTGTATGAATTATGGACAAGTTCTTCAACTACTTAGACACTTTGAGTGGTGAAAGACAAAGTTCGAGTGAGTAAGGAGTTGATTGAACATCTCAGATATTAACGAGAATTTCGTCCACATCCGATCTCCAATTCTTGTTTTTTTGTTCACCTCGAATGATCATGTTGAATGAATTGTGACCTTGTACAGTCGTATCGGGTATACTTATTTTTTCATTCTTAACCAAAAATTCGAGTCCAATAATTGATAGTATGTAGAAATATTAACAACAAAAATATATTGTATAATATGAATCATATATAATAATAAGTAGATGTAAACATATTTTTGTATCAAGTAAAGATGAATTATTATTTTTTTAACCAATGAGGAACACTCTTGACTTCTTAAGATAGCAAATTATTCCAACAAGCTGTTGAAAAATTAATGACATAAAAAGCAACGTTTATCTGCTTTGATCATCATTTAAGAAAATGATAGAGACTATCTTATAACAATACTACACTATATATAAAGCGTTGTTTGGTATATTGGATTAAGAAAATAATTTTGAGATTAATTTTATTCCAAAATTTAGTATGAAAAATTAATTAATCCAGAGACTATTTTATTTTATCATTTATATTAAAATTGTAGAATTACTATCTATATGATAGGCGGGATAAAATAGTTTCATGGAATATTTCAATTCATGAGATATTCCTACTTATTTCATCAGGCGTACCGAACAACCCCATAGTATTGTGAGTTTTAGTTTTGTGCATTATTGGTTTATAATTTGTTTTACTTCATTAGATTAAGATGACTTATAACGGCAAAATCTTTTTTATAGCAAGCGTAATATGGTAACCTAAAATTTGAATAATAATCCATCATATATGATTAAATTAAATTGATTGACGGTATAATTCTTTTAATACCATCAATACACATAGCACCTTAAAGTTTTCGAACACCTACCACATTTACTATAGTTATGGACCACCACATAAAGCTCGTGGTTCCGTTATGACATATTTTATCACAATTAATATTTTTCAGCTGAAGTAAATCTTGATTTTTGTTATTCTTGTAATCTCTATTTTATAGCCACCACATATTGTTACTTAAATTCAATAGGCACATTGAAAATAGACACAACATGCTAGCTAAGTTTATAAGTTGTCAGTATATATTAGTTAAATTCTAAAAATTTATTGTCAATATAATTAGTGTAATCACCAACACTAATTGCTTAATTCGGCATTTTCTCAAAAAAAATATATAAGAAATTTGATTTAAAAGGTAATACGTAACTTTTGTAAGAAAATATATATATAAAAAATTTCAGTACCATTAGAGTTTATATTTGGGTGTTTGGTTAAGGGGTTTGGGTCGGGTTAAATGGATGAAAACGGATAATTTAATTTAAATTGGGTATTTTAGGTGGTTTTGGGGGATTTCGTCCAATTGAGGGGCAATTTTAATAAGTTTTATAACATCGGGGGTATAATTGACCCAAAAGTATAACGAGGGACAAAGTTTACTAATAAACCCATAAGCAAATGTATAAACTTGTATAAACATACATAATAATGTATAAAAAGTGCGTATACACACTTTTACGTTATTATATAAACATCTATAATAGTGTATAAGAGGTATTTTATATACACTTTTATATTATTATATGCCTCATACATAATATAGAAATCAAGAATTAAAAAGAAATGGAATCAAAAGAGTGGTCCATTCATATGATAAGAAATGAAAATATGTACCAAATTTCAAAAAATGGGTAAAAGAGAAAAAATAGAGAAGCTAGGTATGAAGCAAAAACTTTGTCAATCAAAATGAATAATCCCTTCATATGATATAATAAGAAATGAAAATATGTACCGAATTTCAATAAATGAGCGAAAGAGGAAAAACAGAGAAGCTTTCCCCTTCAACTATCGAAAAAGTTGATCATTTATGTAATAATTTTACAAGGTGTAACAATTTTATCTCAATAAATTTCTCGTATGATAAAAGTATATTTATTAATCATAATTTAATGATAATGGTATATTTTAAAATACATATAGTCAGATTTTTGTATAACAATTATTCTTTATAACCATGAGCATATCCAATAATATAGTTATAGATTTGTTTGAACTCAAACTTTTAGTCTTCACGTGAATTTTTCTATGTAAAATAATTGAAATTGTTGAAAATATTGAATTGTGAACACATAATTCAAATGAGTTTATTGGCTCAGTAGTTGAAATTTAAATTTTGAACCCATATAATTAAAATTCTGGATTCACTTTTTTATAACAATATTTTCACTATCGCACTCATATTTTATTTTTCATGATATGCTATATTATATGTTCTCTATTATTTCATTATAATAATAAAAAAGTATCGAAATAAACGAGGTTATTACAAAGAGAGTTAACTGTATCATGTATTTTTTTGAATCACAGTAAAGACATGAATTAGTGTGAAAATCAAACTATATGAATATCTTTTACTGTCCACACACTATGAAACCATTTTCTTTTCCTACTCCCTTCGTTTAAAATTATTTGTCACTTTTTAATTTGA